>JAVXUO010002337.1:0-92592 GCA_033065855.1 Escallonia rubra
CAAACAAGGCACATGGGTTTAAGCACAGTAGATTTTTACACGTGATTTTCAGTTGAAAAACCTCCTAAAACTTGCATTGTCCATTGTTTTTAATATTATCATCTTACATACCCATCTGTCGGCAGGTATAATCAAACTTAAATTTGGTTACATAAAAAAGTTGACAGAGCGGAAAAAAAATGCGATAGAAATTAGAATCCAAATATGACAATGGGTTTAAATGCAATAGCATTTTACCCATGATCGTCAATTAAAAAACCTCCTAACACTTGTTTATTTTCCACAAGAATATCACCTTAAAAATCCGTAAGTTCTCGGGCATTATTGTGATTGAACTGGGTTATGTAGCGAGAAACTTCAATTGGAAAAAGGTTACAATTCAAATATCACGTGAGTTTAAGCTAATCAACCAGTAGATTACTGTCACAAGATAATACATAAAAATGTTTGCACATCCCAAAAAGTTAAAACTGGAGCTATTACAATTCAAACACGGAATTGGGTTTAAGCTAATCAACATGTAGAATTATATCCCTAAGAGTGATTGTCAATTGAAAACATCCTAAAACTGGCTTCCAGTTTCTTCTTTTTTTTCATTTTTTGAGCTTTAAGTAAAACAACTGCGAAAAAACGCAAGTGGGGAATTCAGAACTGACCTAGGACTGAGCTTTTTTCACTTTTCCCACCGATATCTCTATGAGCGGGTCGAAGATAAAAAACCTGGCGTTGCTTCAGTTTGCCAACTAGGGTTTAAGGGTTTAGTATTTGTATTTGTATTTACCAAAAGGAAACGAGTTTGAAGGGACAGCTCATGTACTTTATAAGCGGTGAGTCGGCAGCTCAACTCGGCGCATTAGGTCGAACAAGTAATACTAATACTAATACTAATACTAATAATAATAATAATTAATTAATTAACGTAAAATGCTCCCAGCCTGTTAAATTGTATCCCACATGTCAGTTGGGAATAAGAAGTCGGTCTGCTTCTTGATGGGCTTATTATGAGCCAGAATTTGGGGTTGGCCCGGGGCTTTAGCACGGTATCATGGTCGGACCCAGTGTTATTAAAGGCGCAGGCGCAAAAGGTTCCTGGAGCCTAGGCGCAAGGCGCAGGCTCGCGCCTTTTCAAAGTAAGGCGCAAAATTAATATAAATATAAATAAATAAATAATAGTGCATTAAAACAATAAAATTATGTAAAAAAAATTTAGAAATGACAATTAACAAACTTTCAAACACTAGGAAAAGTTTCAAATTCCATAACATCATATTTAACAAGCTTCCAACATTAGAAACGTCTTAAATCAACTGAAAAATAAAAAATCACTAAGTGAACATAACACCACCATATGTCATGCGACTCATGCACTCATGCAAAACACTGTAAAATGTATTCCGCAGCAGCTTATGGCGTGATTGTGGAATTGCAAGAACAATATTAGAGGAAAAAATATAAAACGGCGCAGCATTTAAAGTTAATGTACATCAAAAATTGGAGTTTACGGGCGGGGTGGACTGTCACAGTCAAGGGTGGGAAAATCATCAAATTAGACACACACACAGAGGTGGACGGTGGACCGTGGAGTGAAGCAGCTTCAATTCGAACAGTCAAGCAGCAATAGCAGATAGGAGCAGCAGCGAAGGTGCGAGGGCGCGACGGTGACGGCGAATGGAGAAATAGGCGGCCGGCGTCGAGAGAGGCGATGGTGGCGGCCGGCGGCGAGAGGGGTGATGGTGTCCGGAGCAAGGGAAGAGATCAGGCGAGGGTTGAGAGTCGTGACTTGTGAGAGTGAGTTAGGATTCAGGTGCTGGGGTTTTGATTTAGGGGTTTTGGACATAAAACCACACATGCAGATCCAACGGTTTACATAAAACCACAGAGGCAGATCCAACGGCCAGACTTCGTGCGCCTTAGTGAGAGCCTCCACCGCCACTCCGTGCCTTACACCTCGGTGCCTGGGCGCACGAGGCGCGCGCCTTATTGAGCGCGCTGCACCTAGGCCTAGGCGAGGCACAATTTGTGAGCCCAGGTGCACCTTGCGCCTAGGCGTGCTTTTAATAATACTGGTCGGACCCAATCATTATGACCTAGTATTTTCGTGTCATAAGTTGGTCTTCTCGTAATTTGGGTCAAGGCTCACTCTTCTACGCAGCATGTCGAAATTCGATATTTTTGTTACTCAAATCGAGATTCTCTGTTCTCTCGCCTCATTCTGTAATTCGATCTCTTTGTAACTCAAATTGAGATTCTTCCTTCTCCACCTCATGCACTAATCCAATCATCCTATAACTCGGATTGAAAATTTTAGTTCTCACTATCATCACCAAATCATTGAAATCAGCAGGCCCCCACCGTTCACCTTGTTACCCACTGCAGCTGCCTTAAAATCACCACACTACCACTGTCACCAAAAAACCAAACCATCACAAAGTTCATATTTGCATACTCGAACCCAGTACTACCAAGCCACAACCATCTCACCCAGTCTAGTCGTATTTGTGGCCTCGCCCACATCTTTTGACCATCCTCCGGTCCCACTTTTCATGGTAGATTGGTAAAACTGTCAACTTCAATGATGTTGCCTCGGTCAAACCCGAGCATGTCACGTGTGCCACTTGTTTGCAAAAACACTGAAATATATGTTGGGAAAAGAAAAAATGTGGTGCTACTTACCCTTGGAGCTGCTGACCTGGGAGCACCCTCCTTGGGTAGGCTGCCAGGTGACACTTCTCTTTAGCCGCCAAACATACCCCCCTTACAAAGTCGCTCACCCGGGGCCACAAGGCCCTTAGGTTGGTGGGGGTCTTCCTTACCCTTTTGGTCCACCAGACTCCCATGTCCCTTTGAGGCACATGCCTCTTAAGCCAACTATCCAAGGGTAACACCCCCTTGTGTAGTCGTCTAATGGTGGTCGTGCCCCTTGATAGCCACCGAGTGGGAGGGCAGATCCCTTTGGGTAGCCTCCTACCCACCTGGGCGCCTACCTTACACAAACACCCCTTTTATCATCTAACCCTTCGCCTTACACCACAGCAACCTTCCAACTACTCAATGTGTACACCCACGCCACTTAGTGACATTCATGTCACCCACCATGACCCCAAAGCTACACAAATGTGTTCCATATACCTTTGCAACTCACCTCATACTCCATCCATGCACATTTGGGTACTTTCAACACTTAGTCAATTCATGACTCCTGCGAGCTCCATGCTCCCTAAAAATTGTCGTTGCACCTCCACACTGTGACGTCTACATGCACCTGAGCGCCATCTCCACGATACATGCTCCCAACAGTCAGTTTGTCGGTCACGTCCATATGTCGCTTTAGTGGCATATGTCCCTGCACAACACTTATCAATCGCGTAGCGTGCCCTGGCACCAAACACATTACTTTATGCCACTTATATAGGCACACCCCTAGTATTTCATAATACTACCATGCCCCCGGTGTTGTTCCATCTCTTTATCATATGATGAGATGCTCACCTTTGATATTGAACATGCTTCAAGCCACTCTCCAGAGCACGCTAAAGGGCTTTGTTCATGATTCTTTGGCATGAGGACTCTTCACAGCGAGATACTTTCATTCTTCGAGATTTAATATTCGCCTTCGGCTAATTAACATGATTGGCACGCCTGAGTTGTGACCCTCTTACATAAACATTATCGATGGTCATTGGCGCTCCCGCGATCATGACTTTTAGGGCATTATGAGATGGTAGTAAGTCTCTGAAAAGCATCGTGCCAAATTTGTCTTGTATCAGGTGTTGGGCCTTTCTCACCATTGTTAGGTTTCTTCACTCATTTGGCTCCCCAGTAGGACTCACTATGAATATTGGTCATTGGCTAGATTGGGGGTGTTCTCTGGCCATACTGGCGTTGTGTAAGTCAGTCTTCATAGACATATAGGTTCAAGCTTTGTTGGGCTTAACAAGTGAGTATGATGTCTTGACTGTCCTACAAAATACTAAAATGTGGCATACCCTAGACATTTTGACACCTCCGAGGACGCACCATGTGTCACCAATGACAAGGCAATTTCATTAGCCTACAAAAAATGAAACTTGAAAACTCATTTGGAAGAACACCAGATAATTACACTTTTTCATTCTAAAACTTCAGAGCCAGTGTATTCTAACAAGAGAGAAAAAGGACATCTAGCTAAAGAGAAAAAGGACCTGACATTAGACGTTAGTGTTGGACATTGAACTTACTACCATTTGCCATATACTTATTATGTGCCTATGCCCCTAAAACACTATCACACCTTCAATTTGCATAGGTTGCTTCGATTCGCCCCTTGCTGCTATCCTTAACACCTCACACATTATCATGCTTTGGCATCTCACTCGAGTTGTACTCTTCATAACACCTCCATGTGTTTTGCGAAATTACTTCCTTAGCGTCATCTGATAGTCACTTCACCGCCATCTCAGAATATACAACTCAAATTTTTTTTTAAGATCTACCACTGGTCACGACCATGAACCCATTCCTCGATCTCAGCATTATTCACCCAAACCCATCAATTCTTATGACATCGCATCATTTTATTCCAACCTACTTTTTCCTCTAATTTTCGTGTGATCCACTTCATTTTGAACTTGCCCCATCTTCTTTTTAACTATCAGTCCACCTAGCGCAAATTATTTTGTAATTTAGTTCTACATTTTCTTTGTGAGCCCAAGTTTAAACTAAGGTGAAACTTTTTATATGCCTTTTTTCATCTTTTTTGGTTATTGATCTAAAACATCCAAACCCGGTACCATAATACCTGAACCATTTAACGAAAAGGAAAAAAAAATATCCTTTTGGTCGCTAGTAATCATCGAGATTTTTTTTCTCTTGGGTCGCCGAATGTTTTCTCCTTTTGGGAGATCCTTTACTTGGGTTAGAGATTTCAATGGGGTGGGCTTGGGCCGGCCCAGCCCGAGCCCAACGGGCCTCCAAAGAAAACGGGTCGGAGCCGGGCATGATGACTTGAAAATGGGCCGGGTCGGGCCTAAAATCTGGATATATGGGCCCAGTCCAAGCCCTGGCCCTAGGCCCAATATTTAGGCCCGGGCTTGGGCCAAGCCCAATTTTTATTTATTTATATGACGTAGGAAAATAGGTTACAACTGGCCCTGAAATTGTAAACCATGGACATAGATTATACTTAACTACACTAATTCACTGCATAAAAAGTGACATAGGAAAATAGGTTTCAACTGGCCCTGAAATTGTACAGATCTTTGGGAGCCTATCCTCAGAATTAAGGATCTCCTTCTTACAGTCATTCGGGACTTTTAGTGTCACATTTTGGCAGATGTTTGAAACTCTTGATCAAGAAGGGTTTATCGATTGTTAATGGTACATCTTAGTCAAGCTGAGAGTCAGCGACGAGGCCGATTACAAGCTACGGTGGCAATTGCCATCAGTGGAACTACATTACAAGAATCCCTTCAGAAACATAAGGTAAAAGCATAACAGTTAAGAGATCTTTGCCACCTTGAGTTCCCTTCTACTATACTCTTTCATAGAGTACAACCCAATTTACAGTCGTATCTCGATGTAATTTAATTGAGCCTAAAGCATACCTAATCACACAACCAAGAGAAGAAAAAGAAGATAAGAGATCTATCACTTCTTGACGGCAGAAGCCTTCACTGACGTCCGCCGCTGCTCAAAGGACGACACGGCGTCGATGCCGACTGCCGTCACCACCTCGTGAGCATCGTCGCCGCCGCTGCTTGCTTAATACCCACATCCAGAGATATCGGCCCATTGCCACCGGATTGCAATAGCCGAAATACGCTGGAAATAACCTCAAGAACTGACTGTGTGGGTATGGTGGCGTTTGGCCATGGGTGCGGTGATGGTTGGCCGGAGCAGTAGTGGCTGGTTGCGGGGATGATTATGGAGGGTGGTTGTAGGTGTGATGGTGGCGGGTGAGGTAAAGAAAGGCTGAAGAGGAAAAGAGAGAGAATCCAATGAATAAGAAGAGAAGCAGATCTGTGAAGAGGGCCAATACAAGGCTAGTTCTAAAAAACGGGCCAGCCCATTTTTAGGGCCTGACCCGGGCTTTTTAGGGTCGGGCCGGGCCTAGATAAAATCTTGGAATTGTGCGGCTTGGTCCAAGCCCTAATGTGTTGGGCCGTCACTGTTCATGTGGAGGGCCGGGCCAGCCCGCGGGCCGCCCGACCCTTTTGACATCTCTAACTTGGGTCACCAAACATCTCCTCCCTTTCAGGACATCCTTTCCTTGGTCGCTGGACCTCTCTTCCGGACCTTTATTGCCTTGGTTGTCGGACCTCATCTAGGACCTTCATTCATTTGGTCACCGGTCGGACCTCGACCTTGAACCTCAATTTCTCGATCGCCAATCCTCGCAACTAAGACCTTTATTCTTTTAGGTCCCTGGACCTCTCCTCAGGATCCCTCTGCAGTTGTTTCCTTAGGACTATAAGAATCGTTTCCTCTGTCGAACTTATGGAGCGGCCTTAATTGAAAACACTATAAGTAAAAGGGTATTTTGCGACGGACTTTTAGTAACAAACACAATTCCATCGCTAAAAGTCTCTTTTAGCGACATAATTTGTTGGTAAAATTACGTTGCTAAATTTTTTTACTGACGGGTAACCCCATCGGTAAAAACCTTTACCCACAAATTTTTACCAACGGCGTTTTAGCGACGGATAAAATTCCCAAATTTTGACCACTTTTTTTAATATATTTTAGAAATTTTTTAGCGACGGAATAAAAACTTTGTCGCTTAAAACTGTTTTAGCGACGGAAAAAGTCTATAAGTTATGACTTTACTTTTAGCGACGAAATATTACATCGCTAAAAATGCTGTTATAAAAAAACACACTTTCCCTTCTTTCTCTCTCCCCATTTTATTCTCTGTCTCTCACTCACCAGCGTTCTTTCCCCCCCTCCGGCGACCCCCACCTTGCGACCCCCCCCCCCCCCACGATGTTGTGCCCCTCCACATTCCCAAGGCCCTCCACTGCCGCTCTACCACCGCCGCCACACCACCACCTCATGTATGTCCATTTTACCCTAATTTGGTTTAATGTATGTGGTTTAATGCATGTACATTTGAATTTAATATAATATTGTTAATTTTGAGTTTGAATTTATGCATGTGAGTTTGAGTTTGAAGTTAATTTTACCCTAATTGTGATTAATTGAAGTTAATTTGTTGCAATGTATAGTGTAATTTTACCCTAAATGTACATTGTTACATGTTGTAACTTTAATTAACACTAATTAAACTCGAATTAACCCTAATTAATCCTAATTGACTCTAGATAACCCTTAATTAAACCATAATTAACACTAATCGACCTTAATTAAACCCCAATTAGGATAATTATTCCTAATCAGCTCTAATTAGGCTCAATTACCCCTAAGTAGTGAATTAGCCCTAATTAAGCCCTTAATAACACTAATTTAATCTAATTAAACCCATTTAACTGTAATTAACCTTTAATAAATAGCTTGAATAAGCCCTAAGTAGCCCCTAATTAATCATAATTAACATATCAACCCTAATTAACCTTAATTTAAACTCTAATTAATTCTAATTAAAACCAGTTAACTCTAATTAACCCTATTTAGCTCGAATTAGCCCTAATCTGACTTAATTGAAACTGATTAACCTTAATTAATTCTTAATTAAACTCTAGTTTACACTAATTAATCTTAGTTAAACTCAATTACTGCAATTAACATAATTAGCCGTAACTAACACTGGTTAGTCCTAATTAACATTGATTATTTCTAATTTACAGTTAATTTAAACTCTAATTAGCCTAATTAGCCCTAATGACCCCTAATTAACCTAGTTAAATCCTAATTGCCCTGATAAATCATAGACAAACCATAATTAAACTATTTAAATCCTAATTACTCTAATTAAATCCTAATTAGCCTTGATAAACCCTAACTAAACCTAATGAGCCCTAAATATCTCTGATTAATCCAAAAGAACTCAATTAACCCTAATTAAACCCCAATTATCCTAATTAAACCCTAAAGCATTTTTAATTATTCCTAATTATCGTAAATACAACATATCCCTAACTATATATGTAAACCCCGGACTCGATGACATGTGAGGCAATATCAACTCCGGTGTGCGCTCCCACAATAAGAATATTTGTTGTTTATTTTGTGAAGTCCATTGACAACGAGTTGGTTACAACTCGTTGTCAACGAATTTCAAAGTGAATCATTTTAGTTATGGTGTAAGACCCCGAATAAAATATAGTTAATTATTTTAATTTTTGGGGCCACTTTTGTAGTTTTAATAATATTTTGGAATACTTTTGAATAAATAATAACATATCTTTAGGGGTCTTTTAAGTAATTTACCAAGTTTAGATAAATAAAAAGACCGGTTAGTTTGTATTTTCTCGATAAATTGAGTTTGGTCTTTTAGAGAGGAGAAGAAAGAGAAAATTAGGGCTTCGAGGATTCCACCATTTTTCTCACAATTGGTAAGTGGTCCTAAACCTTAATCAAAATACAATTATGATTTGAAGATTTTAATCTTAGTTGTTGATCTTATTATTTAGGTTTGAAATTTTCGGAAGCTTACGCAATTTTGCGTATCTTTTAGCGCGAATTAAGGTAAGGGTTTCATACATAACATCTACCTCTATTCATCGATAATTGTGTCAAATTGTATTTAAGGTTTGGTTTGAAATTTCAATTGTGATTAACACCTAACGGTGCTTGAATTACGTGTAGTGTGTACTATCAGACGTCTAATAGTCTCTCTTTATTTATTTTTCACCGAGGATTCTTGGCTCTGAATTCGTTGGGCATTAGTTATTACCATGAACTCTTTCTTTCTCTAATTCACAGGCTATCAATGCATCTGTGCATGTAGCACCCTTGGAAGGACATGCCATTCTTTGTCCTTTTTGTATATATTTTTTTCAATGTGTCTTGATTCTTGTGCTTAGAAAAGCTCAAAATCCATTTTGCTTCAACTTTTCAGGCATGTGGAACTGCGTACGTGGCAGCCACATTTCACTTTTTGATTGGGTCTCCATAGGTTTATTTCTTTGGCACTCATTTTCGTTTTCTTTTAATTGCTCATATTAGTCTCATTCGGATTTAAGCTATTCAACTTCCATTAAACACGTTATCTCGTCCTCTTCGATTTGAATCTAATATCGAGTATTATCTAAAATTGTTAAGTTATCCCATTTAAAAAGCAATGCTTTGATGCTTTTACATTTAGTATGTCCATGAGATACCTTGATATCCATTTGACCTATTTGAATTGAACTAATATTTTAGAACATTCACGTGCTTAGGTTAACGTGATGTCATGACATGATATGACAATTGCTACCGGTATGCAAACTTTGAACTTAGAACATTCACGTGCTTAGGTTAACGTGCTTTACAGTCACGTATTACGTGATTGTATCGTATTTGATAATTAGTTCAATTATTCGATTGCGTTCATTTGACTTTGACTTTGATTTGATATTTGATGGGTTGGATGTCCCGAAGTGAGATTATTTGTCGTGCTAAGATTTTCAATCGTCTTTACACTTTCGTTTTCATATGCTTTGTTTGGACTCAGCTACACATTATTGGATACCAGCGTTGTACCCCGTGGGTGTGTGCGTGTGATCTTTACTGGGCTTTGTGCTCACCCCCCTTTCTCTCCCCATTTCAGGTAGTTAAGCTGAGACGGCTTAGAGGAGTTAATAGCATTATGCTTAAGCTTGGAGTTGAACTTTAATTGATAACTCTCTTAGTAGCTTTGAAATAAGAACCATGTAATAGTTTTTGATTTAGTGACTTTTGTTACCCTAATGGTTGGGAAATAATTATTATTATCAAACTTTCGCTGCAATTATTAGACGTTGACGAGGAACTTGAATGAATTTTATTTCAGATATGATTTAGAGCTCTGATTACCTCTTTGAGGTCATATTTTTGGTAAGATGCTTTGGGTATTATATTTCTCGTAAGCAGGAATATTTCGAAATAGTTTGTGTAGGTCCGCCTCCGGGTCGGGGGCGTGACATATGGCGTGTTTTTACAAATTAACCTAATGATTCCATCTTTCAAAAATTTTGAAATTTCGGAAAGATGGTTGCATATGTTACCAATTTTTAAACGCATGCATGCATAAAAACCCTTAGTTCCCATTCCAAGGTACTCATTACAAAGTAATGCTTTGTAACGAGTCTTTGGATGTCCAGTTTCAATTTGAAAAAACACATGTTTATAAAACAGTGTATCGACTCATGCTCTGTGTTATGTGTCGTGGATATTTGGTACACGTTCTCTAATGTTTCTCCGGGTGCAATACAAATCTGGTGTTCTAACATCCGTTAAATCTTGCGAGAGCAAGATTAGACGGATGGTAGAACAACAAATCGATGTCATGTACTTGGAGAAATATGAGGAGTTGCTGCCAAATTTTCTGTAGACATAGGACTAAGTATGAGTTGGTAACTGTTTTATAAACATGTGTTTTTGTGAATGGGATATGATTGTTGACTTTAAAAGTCAAAGTTATATTATTTTGATGATTCCAAGATTATTGTCTCTAAACATTAATCTAACACTGCTATTAAGAATAATTTCAGGACTAATCGTAATCAACAAAACATGGAATATTCTTTGGTCAAATATTGGACTTGGACGTGGACCTAAATCTGGGCTTGAGACTTCTTATTACTTTCTCCTTGTTGTAATTTTTCTTAGTCTTTCTTAAAGATCTCCCAGAAAATCAAGTAAAGAACAAACCAAGAAGTTGTTTCTCTCAAATGAGTTTTCATTCGAAGGAAAATGAGTTTTCATTCGAATTGATCCTTCAGTCTCTTCTAGTCAAGTATTAAAAATAGTTTTCGGTCGAAGCAAAACTTTTCGGTCGAAGTTTAAGTTTTTAGTCGAAGCAAAACTTTTCGGTCGAAGCTAAAGTTTTCAGTTGAAGCCAAACTCTTCGAGCGAAGCCAGTGGCGGAGCCAAATTTTTTTTTAAAGTGGGCACAAAAATCTCAATCTAAAATTAACAATCTCACTAGCAGTAATTGTCAAATTCAACCAAATTCTAATTGCATATTGTAAGTTCCAAAACTCAATTGTCACATTTTAGATTGATACAAAAAAGGAAGGGTCCTTAGAAGTAGAAAATTTAAGAATCAATCACTGGATCTTTCCTTGCTATCACAAATTGTCGTGACGATTAATGTCATCGTCAAGAAATTGACCTGCTCCGACTGCCGTCCGTGAGCGTCGTCGCCTGTGAGCCTATGAATCGCCACTAAGGCCATGACTAAGCACGTGAGGCCGTGACCTTTGGGCTTAGGGTGCCGTGACTCGCAAGCCCGTGACTTGCCGAAGGTGGACTAGCCAGTGGAGGCAGTGGTGTTAGCCGTTGAGGGCGTGCCGGCGGGAGGTAAGGCCAGTGGGCAGTGAGAGAACTGAGGAGTAGACGATGCTCTCCTGTCCACATATGCGCCTTTAAGGTTTTAAAAGTAGTGAGGCTTTAGAAACCATAAGAATGAGAGTAAATTTTTTTTTTTGTTGACTTCATGCGTAGATTAAGTTTTTATTTCTATTTTTTTGGTTTATTTGTTCAAGTTTAACATTTTAAATGACGGAAAGGATATTTTTAACCATCTTTCGAACTTTTAGGTGTATTAACATGTAAAATGACAACAAATATATATTCTTTAAGCATTGTTTCAAATTTTTAGGTGGGCACTTTCACCATTAAGAATAAAATATACGATCTAAAGAAGAAAAATTCTGGAGAAGCAGGTGAACACCGGCCCACCGGTGCCCCCCGCTCCTTCCGCCACTGGTCGAAGCAAAAGTTTTCATCTGAAGTCAAACTTTTCAGTCGAAGCCAAAGTTTTCGGCCAAAGCCAAAGTTTTCAGTCGAAGCCAAACTTTTCGGTCGAAAGCAAAAGTTTTCATCCGAAGTTAAACTTTTCAGTCGAAGCAAAGTTTTCATTCGAATGAAAAATACTTTTCATTCGACTCAATCCTTCAGTGGCTCTAAAACCTTCTCAGCACTATCTTTTGATTCGAATGAATCCAAGATTCATTCGATCGAAATCTTCAGAGATGTTTTTCATTCGAATGACATTATTCTTTCATTTGAATGAATCTTTAAGTCATCCAATTTCAACGGTCATATTCTCTCCTAGTATAAAAAGGGACTCCATGAGCATTTATTGCTAACCTCTTGAATATCTGAAAAATCTTTCCTACTCTTTTCAAAAAGACTCTCTCATCTTATTTCATACTTTCATATACTTTCAATTGAGTGAGTTCATATTTTGAGAAATTGAAGAGTAAGCTTATTGGTTTAGTTCTTGAAAGATTTCAGATCTTCCCACCTAAGAAAGCTTAGCTTTGTAATATTTAGTGTAACATCTACTCGTAAAGGAGTGTGCAATGTATCTCAATTGTAATCTATTTATCACTTGTAATTGTTGGAAACCTTGGAGGGTTTCAGATCTGTAATGCGATTTGAGCTAGCACCCGAAGCTAGCTGTTTATTGAAAGGTCTCCCTTGTGTGGAGGGCTCGGGGACTGGACGTAGGCTGGTAGGGCCGAACCAGTATAAATCTTTGTGTTGATCTATATTTACTGTTTCTGTTATTACATTGTAAGTTAAGTTTTAAATTTCTGTTCAGAGTTGTAAACTTCTATTCACCCCCCCCCCCCTCTAGGTGTGTTTAGGGATCTACAAGTGGTATACTTTCATTTTGACCTAACAGTCAAGAGCTAAAGATCTTAACATGGAAGAAGGTTCTTCAACTACTCGACCACTTTTGTTGAAGAACGACAATTACAACTACTGGAAAAATCAGATGAGGAATTTGTTGAGGCAGAATACTAATGTATGGTATGTTGTAGAAAATGGCCCGATCATTCCCATGAAGGATGGCCCATATGGAACTAAGGTTCCCAAGGGAATTCTCGAGATGGACACTTATGAGGCACACCTTTTCTCTATGGACGACAGAGCGAAGAATATTATCAGTTGTAGCCTCGACATAAATGAGTATAATCGAGTCTCAGCATGTGAAACAACTAGAGAAATGTGGAGACTACTGGAGGTTACTCATGAAGGCACTAATCAGGTAAAAGAGACTAAGATTAACATGTTAGTCTAGTAGTATGAGGCCTTCAAGATGAAGGAAAATGAGTCCATAAATGAAATGTATTCAAGGTTTACTCTCATTATAAATGGACTCAAGCTCTTGGGAAAAACATACCCAGAAAAAGATATCGTAAGAAAATTCCTTAGATCTCTTCCCAAGAGATGGGAAGCCAAACTCACAGCCATTCAAGAAGCCAAAGACCTGAATGTGCTGAAGTTGGAAGAGCTGGTGGGATCTCTAATGACTCATAAAATCACGATGAAGATTCATGATGAGGAAGAGACCACTTCGAAGAA
Source organism: Escallonia rubra (assembly GCA_033065855.1). NCBI lineage: Eukaryota > Viridiplantae > Streptophyta > Magnoliopsida > Escalloniales > Escalloniaceae > Escallonia > Escallonia rubra. The sequence goes on from JAVXUO010002337.1 coordinate 13,438, forward strand.
GAAGAACCTAGCTGTGACACCCTCAACCCAGGTGACATCACCGGGTTGAGTTATCAACCATAATCACATTCAAAACCCTGTGCTGAATACATAGCAACTACATCCTCGTACTCATATATCATTAATAGATGCTCCAAATTACGTCCTTACAAACATACATCATACTGCAGCGGAAGACTTTCAAGTCTTTCAACAACATGAAAGTTTACAACCTAATATACGAATGAAGTGGTAGGACTCTTAACAACCTATCTCGCAACTCAATCTTTATCCCACAATTCCTAACTGGTCTTACCTCACACAACTGATCCCCTTGCTCAACTTTTCTAACTTGTTTCTTTTTCCTTTCTAGCAGGTTCTCCTTGATCAACCTTATGGCCTGCACAATACAACATAAGGAATGAGCGCAAATCGCCCAATAAAGACAACACGAGGAGTATTGTGTACAAATGATTCAAGAGACTCGGAGGAATAATAATAATCTCAACGATAGAAATGAATCAAGAGTTCCAATAAATTTTCGACATCAACATAATTGTCAAACGATAATTTTTCTTTCAGCGGCTTTAAGGCTCAACAGAACAACATTACTGCCACCTCCTCATGGACTGGATTGACTGACCGACTATGCAAGTGAACCCAAAATCCAAGGTCATAAAGATAAACATCATTGAAATACAAATCATTAAAATCATCAATATCAAAAGAAATTCAAATGCAATGCACATGGACACGACGGATAGGACTCGACCAGACACGACAGACTCTGCTCGAGCGACATTCATCCTCTTTGGCCAGTGATTATAATTCATAGGCCATCTTCCTCATATTGATGTCCCATTTTATGAGATGTTCATCTCAGTCTCAAGTAAATAGAAGAGATGATGTCAACAAGCAGGGAACTCATTTAGAGTGCTTTCCCTAACCACGTTACAGTCAAGCAACAAGACTTCATCAACATGGCGGACTAAGAGAAAATTTATTCCACCTTATGTCCTAAAAAACACAGCTCAACAAGGAATACCGGATCAGAAGATCAATCGGTGTTCAGACCTAACCACAAGAGTTCAACGTGACATCATTAACATGGCGAACTTGGGTGAAGATTACCTCAAGCCCTCAACAATGTTCTTACATAAGATAAATGTCGGTTATCAATAAGTGCTAACATTTCACAACAACAACGCAACGATCTCTACAGCATCATCATCAACGATAGGGCGGACTCGGGAGAAGTTGCCACAAGTTCTCTCAATAGTGTTTTCAAAGAGAAGATATAACGGCTATCAATAATTGTCGGCATCTCACAACCACCACACAATAACCCCTACACAATATCATCATCGACTTCAGGTATGCTAATCGAATCGATGAATTAGCATATCAAAACCGCATTGTCCTTACCTGATTGGCTTATAGCCGAAACAACTCGCAATCTCTGATCGCAACGAGCTGCATTACCTAGTCAAATAATACTCTGCTCGTTAGAAATCATTCCACATATATGCACTCCCAATTCTACCCATTCCCATTTAATCATTTATAGCGTCTTATGCTAGCTTGTTAATCCGATCCAATAATTGGATCCTTAACCTAGCTTACCAACACATTAGCAATAGCCACTATCTCATTATTTCAACGTATTAACATAATTCCTCACTTCCCACAATTTCGAACGCTGAATTACACGCGTTCCCTAAAATCTGGCGTCAAAATGACAAATTATGAAAATACCCCATCTAGGCGGCAAATTACCAAAATGCCCCTAAGAGTTCTCGGCATCAGAAAAATCTCAAAAGTGCTTTAAAACACTATTTTAAGCCTTCTGAATTCATTCTTGTGCTAAAAAATATTTTATAATATTTTCGTCCAAAAATCCCGAACCGGTGTCCAGACCGAGCGCTTAAAAGCCCATTCGGCAAAAAATAACTAACGACTTCGGCATGACCCGAAATCTTGGGAAATGGAACTTCTCAGCATCATAGAGTCCTCATAAAAATTTTGCACAAAACCGCGATCGTTTGATATTTTAAATTTCACTGTAAACTTCCAAACTTCCCGCATCCGTTCACCCCCTTCCTGACTTTGGAAAAATCTGAAAATGTTCCACCATATAGGTCTCCTAAAACTAACTAGGGTCTCTTTTTTGCACTTTGATTAAATCTAACCTTAACTATTTTTAAAATTTTGAATTCCAAACTGATTACTTAATTCCTACTTTTAGTGACATAAACAGTCACTATTCACATCAACACACACAATAGTTCACCTTCACGCACACACGTCTTCTTTTTCCTCCAATCAGCCTCATATCTGGGCACACTCCTCCCACTCACGCCTGGATTTCCTCATTAATTCACTTTTAATCTCTTAATTACATTACAATCTACACATTAATACCCTAAACCCACTTAATTTACACCATTACACACAATTAAACACACAAAATCCATAACCCATCTCAAACCAGAAGAACACATACTGTAAATCCTCCAAACACACACTGAACACACACCGAATGTGAAACCATAACCATTTTCTCTTCTTTCTCCATTCTAAGTTCTCATATTCATAATTACAACAAGAACTCATATCAATTTTTCTCATCCCCGATTATATATACATATCCATGTCACATATGTTCAACCAAAATTTCATCCCAATCTCCACAATTTTGCAATTAGGGTTTAAGATTAAGGGATTACCCTGAAGAATATTGGGGTTCTTGCCTTTTCCTTTTCTTCTCCTCCTTCTTCCTCATTTTTCTTCCCCTTTTTGCTGTGTTCTTCACGGGTTACTGTTCACGCACTATTCATGTTCATAACTTTCTTGTATTTGCATTTTTCACCCAACACATTCTTTCATTTTCTTTTTGTCTCAATTTCATCCACCCCATTCACTCATCTTTAGGTATCATGAGTCATCCGAGACTCTAGCTGGAGGTGGCCACGTTTCAGCTGACTTCTCTCCAATTTTGACACCTTTTATAACTTTCAACAATTTACACTTTAGTCCCTCAAGTTTCCAAAATTGCATTTTGACCCCTCGACTTTGGAAAATTACAATTTGACCCCAAAATCACCCTAACCCTCCATGTAGCCCCCTAACACCTCATTATCATCAAAAGGATGCTACTTAATAAAGTTATACATCCCGTTCATCCTATTTTCCAAAATTACATTTTTCCCCTTAGCTTTCCAAAATTTCATTTCACCCCCCACGACCATACTAACCCCTTTATTTAGCTCATTAACACTTAATTGTCACCAACATAATGCTACTTAATAAAAATAGTACCCCTTAATTAATCAAACTCACGGTTAGATTAATTTTCGATATTTCCCGGGGTATCACACTTGCTCTCAAAGCTGAGGCCTCTCATGAACATGTAGAGAGCAGCAATGACTCTGATCCAGACATGGCATTCATTGCTCGTAAGTTCAAGAAGTTCCTTACAAATCAACAAGATTACAAATCAGCGAGATGGAAAGATCAGGAGAAGTCAGACAACCCAATCACATCAAAGAAACAATGGTGATTGGAATGCAAGAGAAAATCCCGACGCTTGCTATAAATACGACAGAACTGGACACATAAAAAAGTATTGCCTGCAGCTCAAGAATGAATCAACAAGCAGCAGCGACCGAGACACAAAAGAAAAGAAATTCAAGGATGGTCACTCAGATGAGGTAACCATTTCTGAAAACTTTGACTATGATAAGCTTGATTTAGCTTTTCTTGAACTTAGTGAAAATCATGAGAAGTTAAAACTTAAAAACGCTGCCTTGAAAAAGAAAGCCCTTTCTTTGATAAATATTGTTGAAGAGTTGGTTAGTGAAAAGGAGTGGATGAAAAATGGAGTTTTATATCACCGAAAATGCTTCTTTAAAAATTGATCTAATTGCTTCTAAAAAGGAAAATTCTGATTTGTCTTCTGAAATCCAGTCTCTCATAAATGTAAAAATCCCTGTAGAAAACGAGCTTTCAAAATCTCAACTGGAAAGAATTTCTACACAAAAAGGGAGTTTAGAAAAAGAGATCGAAGATCTGAATCTTATGCTTTTGAAATTTACACAAGGAAGAGAGAATCTGGATATACTTTTGGGAAGACAAAGATGTGTATTTGAAAAAAGTGGGATTGATTATGATCCTTCAAAGAAGCAAAAGGATTATAAATTTTTTTTAACAAAAATCTAGCTTCATGCTCACCATTCACACTATGTACAGCGTGTAATAAGAAGGGGCACTTAGTAAAAAGTTGTCCTCTTAAAGTAGCTAGAAATCAACAATCATTTTCTGTCAATAAAAATAGAATGAAGCAAGTTTGGGTGCCAAAATATTGTTTACCTAATCTTTCAGGACCCAAGAAAGTGCGGGTACTTAAAGGAACGAAATCAGAATCTGTTGTAGGTATGCTTGAAAGCAAAGGTGGATCCAAAAAATGGATCCTCGACAGCGGATGCTCAAGGCATATGACAGGTGATCGTTCACTGTTCTCTCGTATCACTCCGAAGGATGGTGGCCTTGTTACCTTTGGAGACAACTCAAACGGGAAGATCATCGGTAAATGTAAAATTGGTAACGGTTCAATTTCCATTGATAATGTGTCTTTACTTGATGGTTTGAAGTTTAATTTGATTAGCATCAGTCAACTAATTGATAGTTGACACAAAGTTCATTTTGAAGGTGACCACTGCCTCATCCGTCATGCCAGATGGAGCTACTTTGGTCGGTAAGTGGGATGGTAACATTTACACTTTATCTTTCATGCATTAGATTCTTCTCGAGAAGTGCATATTTCTGTTCAACAAAATGATATTTGGTTGTGGCATCGTAGATTAGGTCATGTGCATATAGATCTAATCAAAGAAGTACTCTCGAAAGAACTTGTTCGAGGCTTACCAAAGTTGAAGTTTCTCAATGATAAGGTTTGTAATGCCTGTCAATACGGCAAACAATCAAAAATCTCTTTTCATACCAAAAATGTTATTTCTACTTCTCATCTTCTTCAACTTCTTCAATTATATCTTTTTTGCCCCACAAGAAATGCTAGCCTTGTTGAAAAATTTAATGCATTCATCATTGTTGACGATTTCTCTAGATACACCTGAGTTCTTTTTCTAACTCATAAGGATGAAGCTTTTGAAAAATTCTTTAACCTTGTAAAGTTTCTACAAAATGAGAAGGAGTTGAAACTTGTGAAAATCCGGAGTGATCATGGCGGTGAATTTGAAAAACAAATTATACCTTTTTTGTAATGAAAATGGCATTGCTCATGAGTTTTCGGCTCCTCAAACTCCCCAACAAAATGGGATTGTAGAGAGAAAGAACCGAACTCTTCAAGAGATGGCAAGAACAATGCTTCATGAAAACTCTTTGCCAAAATATTTTTGAGCTTAAGCCGTCAGCATTTCTTGTTACGTATTGAATATGGTACTTATCATACCGATTCTTGATAAAACTATTTACAAACTTTTTTCAAATCAAAAACTTAAAATTGACTATTTTAAGGTTTTCGGTTGTAAGTGTTTTATTTTGAACAGTCGTGAGAACTTGGGTAAGTTTGATGCCAGATCTGACGAGAGTATATTTCTTGGTTATTCTTTGAAGAGTAGAGCGTATAGAGTTTATAATCGTAGGACTCTTGCGGTTGAAGAATCCATGCATGTTGTATTTGAAGAATCTAATGTTGAAAATCCAAGTAAGCATGCAGGTGATGACAACGAGGAACTCTCCTTCGACGTAAACAACAAGTTAGATATTTTTTCAAATGAATGAGAGAGTTCAACATCATCCCACAAAGAAAATTCCGAGACCCAACCGTTTCCTAAAAGCTGGAGATATTCCTCTAGCCACCCGAAGGAGCAAGTGATTGGTAATGTTGAACGTGGAGTAATGACCCGATCTTCAGTAAATCTCTTATGCGCTAAGTTTGCCTTTATTTCTCAAATTGAGCCTAAAAATATTCATGAGGCTCTCAAAGATGATGGGTGTATCCTTGCCATGCAAGAAGAACTGAATCAATTTGAAAGAAGCGATGTTTGGTCTCTAGTCCAGCCTCATGTTCAACAAAAAGTCATCGGCACTAAATGGGTTTTTCGAAACAAACTTGACGAAGTTGGACATATTGTTCAAAACAAGGCTAGACTAGTAGCTCAAGGATACAATCAAGTTGAAGGGGTTGATTTTAATGAAACCTTTGCCCCTGTTGCTTGACTTGAAGCTATCCGAATGCTCTTGGCATTTTGATGTCACATGAATTTCAAACCTTTTCAAATGGATGTGAAAGTGCCTTCTTAAATGTGGTAATTTAGGAGGAAGTTTTTGTTAAACAACCTCCCGGTTTTGAAAATGAAAAATACCCCGATCATGTTTTTAAATTGAAAAAGGCTTTGTATGGTCTTAAACAAGCTCCTCGAGCTTGGTACGGTCGTCTTAGGAGCTTCCTTATTGATCATGGATTCTCTCGTGGCAAAGTCGATACCACTCTTTTTACCAAATCTCGAAATTCGCATATTATTGTAGTCCAAATCTATGTTGATGATATTATTTTTGGAGCCATTAACGATGATCTATCCCAAGAGTTTGCTGAGAGTATGCACATGGAATTCTAGATGAGCATGATGAGGGAACTTACTTTCTTCGTCGGACTTCAAATCAAGCAATCAAAAGAGGGAATTTTCATCAATTAGTCAAAGTACACACGAGAGCTTTTGAAGATGTTTGGTATGGATAATGCTAAACCTAGAGATACCCCTATCTCTCCTAGTGTTAATTTTCTTAAAGACGAAGCTGGTAAAGATGTTAATCACACGCTTTATCGTGGTATGATTGGTAGCTTACTTTATCTTAACACCTCTAGACCTGACATAATGTTTAGTGTATGCATTTGTGCCTGTTTTCAAGCTTGTCCCAAAGAATCCTATCTTACTGCCGTTAAACGTATTTTTAAGGGTCAAATACACGTAGGTACCCTGGAACTACCACAAAGTCTCAATTAAGGGTCCAAAAGTTTAATTTTTACACATAAGGGCCTGTAACTCCAAATTTGCAATAAGTAAGTACATCCGTCCACTTTCTTAACGATTGAGGCTTTTTCGTTAGGGGCATTTTTGGGTTTCCATATTTGGGCATTTAATCCCTTTCTTTCTCTCTCTTTCTTTCCTCCTCTCTTCTTCCCCATATTTTCTTCGTACTGCCCGAACTGTTCTTCCTCTTTCTGTTTTCTTTCTCTATTTTTATTTTCTTTCTTGAAGTTGATTTTGGAAGCAGGTTATAGAGGCTGGAAGAGGAAGTTGTTCATTTGGACGAAGCCCTTCCTGAGCTGAATGAAACTACTTCCGGCATGATTGCTGCTATGAACCAGTAAGCGTGGTGGTGTGGATCTGGTTCCTCACCCGCCGTCGTGGGTCATTTGTGATAGATCGGTGGGTGGCACCAGTCACCACCGATGGTTGCTGTCGATCATGGCAGTGGTGTGGCCCTAGTGGAAGTTGATGACAGATCTGCGCCTGAGAGGACCTGAGCCATCGACAACATGCCTCTTATGATCTGAACGAAGATCTGTATCGTCCTCGGTGCGTAGGCTATACCTGTATCGTCCTCAGCTCGTAGGCCTCCGACTGAGCCAGCTCGGCCATGGCACCGCTGCCGGCGTCTCTCACCTACTCCTAGTCTAGGTTGCGGCTACAGTGCATGTGTCCTCGAAGGAAACAAATCTCATATGGTGTGTGTCTTTGTTACATCTAACGAAGTTGTGGTCAAGGTGGTGATGGTAGTGCTGTGATGATGCAGCGGGTAAAGCCGTGGTGATTTTGGGTGAATTTAGTGGGGTTGCAGGTTATCGAGACTTGGTCGCTTCATCTCTTTTTGTTACTGATTTTCTTTCAACTTTGCCATTCAGTAGCGACGCCACTGGGATCTGCTGTCGACTAGTGTGGTTGTTGCCACTGCCGGTGGTTTCTTGTCCTCACGGGGTGAGGGGGTGGCTGTTGCTGCCACCGATGGTTTCTTTTTCTTAAGGAAGAAGAAGTGAAAAATTAAAAAAGAAAAGAGGAAAAACACCCAAATATGGAAACCCAAAAATGCCCCTGACGGAAAAGCCTCAATCGTTAAAAAAGTGGACGGATGTACTTACTTATTGCAAATTTGGAGTTACAGGCCCTTATGTGTAAAAATTAAACTTTTGGACCCTTAATTGAGACTTTGTGGTAGTTCCAGGGTACCTACGTGTATTTGACCCTATTTTTAAATACCTGTCTGGGATGATAAATTTAGGACTTTGGTATCCGCAAAATTCTTCTTTTGATCTAGTTGGATTTTCTGATTCCGATTATGCCGGATGTCTTGTTGATCGTAAAAGCACAAGTGTTACTTGCCAATTCCTCGGTGAATCGCTTGTATCCTGGCACAGTAAGAAACATACATCTGTTGCGCTTTCCACAACTGAGGCTGAATATGTTGCAACTGGCAGTTGTTGTACTCAAGTTCTTTGGATGCGTCAAACCTTACGGGAAACGCGGAACAAGGGGGCTCATCAGTTTTATGATTTGTTGAGAGACGCGAAAGAGCGGTTGTGGGATGGAATTCAGAAACACGTTTGGTTGTCTGTGGTTAGTAGGTTATTACAGTTGAAATCGGACCACAGATTGAGTGAGAAATGATTTAACGAGTTTGTTACTTTTATCAAAGAAATTTTGCCGGAGAGTGAAAAGCTGCCCTCGTCGTACTATGATGCGAAGAAGATGATGAGGAAACTTGGATTGAGCTATGAGCGGATAGATGCATGCAATAATGACTATATATTGTTTTGAAAAGAGAATAAGGACTTGACACGGTATCCAGTATGTGATCATTCGAGTTATAAACCGGACAAAGGAAAGAAGAAAAACATTGCATGGAAGGTATTGTGATATTTTTCGGTTACCTCAAGGCTTTAAAGGATGTACTATTCCTCCAATACGGTTGAACATATGATGGCTCATTGTGAGACTTGTAGCAACAATGACGATGTATTGACACACCCCGCTGATGGAGAGGCGTGGAAGGAGTTTTACCGCAGGCATCAAAGCTTTGCTCAAGAAGTTCGGAATGTTAGGCTTGGTTTGACAATCGATGGGCTCAATCCTTTCTGATAGTCTAGCACGCCTTACTCCACATGGCCTGTTATCATTGATATTCCATTTAACTCTATTCGTTAAACTTCTAGGTTCATGTTCCATCTGAAGAAAAAAGTTCGTAATAAAGCTCGTGTTGAGGGCTCAATTGCTGAGGCTTATATAACGGAAGAGCTTGTCAACTTTTATAGCAAATATTTTGGGCCTAATTTTGATACAAGATTAAATCAACTAGACCGAAAGGAGCCCGGAGCCAGCACAAATTCGGAAGGGCAATTGTCAATATTCAAACAGTCGGGCAATCCGTTCGGACGAACCTATACTCGGTGGCTAATGGATGAAGAGTACAGTGCTTCTAAATTGTGATGAAGTTTCAGCATTCGTTAAGTAAGTTACTGTCTTCAAATAATTGTAGACGCTTGAAATTGTGTGATAAGCGAGTAAACTATATTAGTTTGCATTGAGTTTGATGCGGAATCTTTAATCATTGATCCCGCTAGACTTGAATCTCATCGAAAATCACATTTTATAGAGTGGTTCAGAAGATGTGCAAGTCTTTAACCAAACTATATTGTGTGTTATAGACAGCTATATGGTTTATTAGTATGCTGATTTATCCATAATTTTCACCGTCTTCTATAATAGGTTCAATCGGTCGATAAACCAGTAGCCTCCTGCTTGATATTACTAGTTCATGGCCGTAGTTAACAAGCATCCTATCATGGAGGCTATATCATCGATGAGTTTAGGTTTAATGGAAAAGATGATGACCGAACAAAACAAAACCAAAACAGTGGAGTCTTTGTCAACGATGACTGTTATGACGAGAATTGCATGGACTTTTATGGAGAGCTGGATGAGATTGTTGAGCTAACATATCTAGGTTCCTGAAACCACCTGGTAATGTTCAAGTGTACCTGGTTTGATGTCACATGCAGTAGAGGAATCCGTGTTAGCTCGCAAGGAATTGTAGATATCAATGTTAAGTCAAAACTTGCATCAGACGAGCCGTTTGTATATGCTAGTCAAACTGCACATTAGGGTGAGCAGCAAACCGATAAAACTGATCTGAACCATTAAAATTGATAGAACCGAACCGATCAAGTTCAAACAGTTGATGAGCTTGAACGGTTTGGATTGAGATTTTCAAACCGAGGCCGGTTCGGTTCACGGTTCAGGATTTCCAGACCGACATTAAATCGAACCGAACCGAGGTTTATATAATTATTAAAAAATATATATACCTTACCCTGGTTAACTGAATAACCAGGGTAGAATAAACCTGCTCACGACTCACCCTAAGGCTAATCCCTTCAGATCTGACTTCAGCTGCCTTTCTTTCCTTTCCAATTTCCATCGGTACTCTTCGATCTCTTCCAATCTTCTTTTTCGGAGACAACAAACGTTACAAACACACAAATGATACAAATTGCAAACCATGGATGAACGAACCAAACCAATCGGCACTCAAGATTTAGTCATCCACGATTCCACGCTTTTCTTCTTAGCTCGCGGCCTCGCACCTTCTTTTTCTCTATATGTTGCATCCGACTTGGCCAATATTTGGGAAGATTAAGGGTCACTGCCCAGTTCTCACTCTAATTCCCAAATTGTAGTAGAGTTTTCTCGGATTGAAGCGTTGTATTCGGCTTCTGAACATTGAGCATGTGAGTTTCAATTTTGATTACAATTTTTTAGCTTTTACCCATCCCTAAATCATTGATTTCGATTTTGAAAATTTCAGCATCTAGAGGCATAAGATAGATCCTTAAACTAAGCTTCTTATATTCAGTTGGTATTCGCACAAATGGAACAACTTTTCTAATTCCAATATGTTGGGTCTTCCAACTATTGCATCACTTACATTATAGCTCATGTAGTGTAAAGTGTAAACATGGAGCCAATAGGCTTATATCCAGTAGTCTGTACTTTGCAGTAGATTCAAGAATGATAAGATACAATTCATGTTAGATATTAAGATTTAAGACTGGGGAAATTAGCTTTTGAATTTTGACATGTTCTTATTTTTTTACTGTCTTATTTTTTGTTATCTAATTTTAGATGGCTGATGATGCAATGCCATCAAGTTTAGCTGAAACTGGAGTTGGTGATACATCTTCTTCACTCCCTCCTAGGCCCAATAAAAAGATGTCAGCCATGGCGCCAAGTAATAAAAAGTCACCCGTTTGAGAGTATTTTGATCTTTTAAACAAGAAAGGTGATCTCAATTCCAATCCGAATGAACTTGCACATGCAATATGTAAGTATTGCGTTAAGAAATATTCATATACTGACATAAATGGGACTAGCACATTATGGACTCATTTGAATGTTAGGTGTCAAAAATATCCTTACAATCGTGTCAATAAAAGACAAAGTACTCTATCTTTTGAGCCTAAGGAGGAAGACAGTACTATGGGCGATTCGAAGGCAATTCGTTTTAGTGTCGTAGAATGTAGACTAATACTTGCTGAGATGATTATTGTTGATGAGTTGCCTTTGAATCACATGAAAAAATAGGGGTTTAGAAAGTTTTGTCACTATATGCAACCTAGGTTCATTGTCCCGTCTCGTTTTACGGTTGTTAAGGATGTTACACGTTTGTTTCTTAAACAAAAGGCTAAGTTAATGGAAACTATTTGTAATGAAAGACTTTGCCTTACCGCTGATATATGCACGTCCATTCAGAATCTAGACTATACGTGTCTAGCGGGGCATTGAATTGATAGTGATTACAAAAAAGAATCCTGAATTTCTGCCTAATTCCCAATCATATGGGTAAGACAATTGGAAAGGAAATCGAGACATGCTTGTTAGGTTGGAAGATTGATAGTATTCTTACGGTCACGGTTGATAACGCTAGTTCTAATGACCCTGCTATTAAGTTCTTGAAAAATAAGACTAAGGATTGGGAAAGCATTCTTCTAGACAATGACAACCTTCACATGAGATATGGTGCTCATATTCTTAATCTTATTGTGGGGGAAGGCTTGAAAGATCTTCATGATTCTATTGCTAGTATCTGGAATGTAGTCAGATATGAGAGGTCTTCACTCTCTAGACTTGAAACTTTCAAAAAATTTGTTGAAAAGGAAAAGATTGATAGCAAAAGTTTTGTATGCTTAGATGTCCCCACCCGATGGAATTCTACGTACTTAACGTTAGAAAAAGCTAAAAAGTTTCAAAAAGCATTTGAGCGGCTAGATGAGGATGACTTAGACTTCGGAAGGTACTTTCTTTGTAGTGATTACGATGATGAGAATGTTGGTGAGAGGAGGAGGCTAAGGCTTGGGCCTCCTTCAGTGGATGATTGGAAAAATGCTAGAACGTTTATCCGGTTTTTGAAACTTTTCTATGCTGTAACCTTGCATTCTTCAGCTTCTTTACATGTTACTTCAAATGTCCTTTTTTCATGAGGTGATGGGATTACGGAGAAAAGTGTATCAAGAGTTCCCCAATACTTTTCAAATGTCCTTTTTCATGAGGTGATGGGATTACAGAGAAAATTGGTTACTTTGTCTAAAAGTGGAGATAATCTTTTGTGTTCTATGGCAAAGAATATGTTGAAGAACTTTGAAAAGTATGGGGGAATTCTTGATACACTGAATTTGTATTTGTATATTACAGTTGTTTTAGACCCCGTTACAAGCTAAAGTATTTTAAGTTGTTGTGAAAGAGGTTGTGAAAAAGGTGAAGGAGAACGTGGTTAAGTTGTTTGAGCATTATGAGAAAGGGGATGATGAGTCACAAAGATCAGTAAGTCAAGTTTCTAAGGATAATGTGGTTGAACTTGATGAAGCGGAGTCTTTGGCAGCTCAATACAAGAGGATTTTGGAGGAGGAAGATAGCATAGAGAGCAAGTCATAAGTAGATAGATACCTTGTTAAGAGTTGTAAAGATCCAATGGTAAATGCAAAATTAGTAGAGTTGTCAAAAGGGCCGAGTGGCCCGCGGGTTGGCCTGACCCGGCCCGTTTTTGACCCGGGCCTGCATGTGAACAGAGATGCCCTGATAATTAAGGGCTTTGGGCCAGGGCTTGGACCAGGCCGAGGCAATTCCAGAAATTATCTAGGCCCGGCTCGGCCCTAAAGAGCTCGGGTTAGGCCCAGTGTTATTAAAAGCGCGCCTAGGCGCAAGGCGCGCCCAGGCTCAACCTCAGCGCCTCGCCTAGGCCTAGGCTCAGCGCGTTCAAGAAGGCGTGCGCCTAGCGAGCCTAGGCGCAAGGCGCGCAGCGGTGGTGGAGGCGCAAATCCAGGCGCAAACCCCAAATCAGCTGAGCAGACTCACTCTCAAGTCTCTCTCACTCTCACAGTTTCACACTCTCACCTCGCCGTCGCATAACCCGTCACCGCCGGTCACCAACTCGCCGTCATCACATCTCCCAAGTCCCATCTGCGCCGATCGTCTGCTGCTCACCTGCTCCTCTTCGCCAGTTCAGCAGCAATTGCTGCTTCAGCCGCGAGGGGCGCGAGGCCCGCGATTGCTGCTCCTCTTCTCCAGTTCGCCGATCGTCCGCTGCTGTCCGCTGCTTCAGCCGCGAGGCCCACGATTGCTACTCCTCTTCTCGGGTGAGCTTGTTGTTTTAGAACCCAGGAGCCAAAGCTTGAACAAGGACCTCTAATTTCATGGGTTTTGTGGAGTACGATTGTTCAAATTTGGTTGGTGTGAAGGATGGGCATGGATACCAATTGGGTTCCTCTGATAGTTGTGGTGATCAATTTAAAGATTGTGATGGTAGTTTTGGTTTGTGATGGTGAAATCGATGGGAATTTGAGAATACAAGAAGAAAACGAGAAAATCAATAAGTAGCAAAAATTGTCGTATATTAGCTGATTGTCTTACATTTTGTTTTAGCCTATTCTAGCTTGAATCTCCTGGGTAATTGATGAGAAATTAGCTGATTGAATGCTGTTTACATGCATTATGTTTAGATGAGAAATTAGCTGATTGTCTTACATTTTGTTTTAGAAAATAAGACTTTGATTGTTTTAGCTGATTGTTGTTTACATGCATTATGTTTAGACTTTGATTGTTTTAGCAAATTATTTGTTTTAGCAAATAATTTTATTGTTTTAATGCACTATTATTTATTTATTTTAATATTGTGCCTTGCTTCAAAAAGGCGCGCGCCTGCGCGTTGCGCCTAGGCTCCAGGGACCTTTTGCGCCTTAGGTGCGCCTGCGCCTTTAATAACACTGGTTAGGCCCTAAAAAACGGGCTGGCCCGAAACCGGCCTATTTTTTAGGCCTTGACCCGGTTTTTAGGGCTGCCCCGAATTTGGCCTGGTTTTTTGGCCCGAATTTCGGCCCTCTTTTTGCCTAGTTTTCTAGCCCTAAAGTGGGCTGGCCCCACATATTTTAAACAAATTCCCCCCCTTCCCCCCAACGGCCATATTCCCCATTATTTTCCTAAATTTCACTTTAACCCCCTCTCCCCCAACACCAATATAACGGCTAGTTTTAGGGGTATTTTGGTCCAACTTAAATTTTCCAACTCTTTTAAGGGTTTTTACAGTTTTACCCTCCCCAACAATTATAAACAGCCAGTTTTAAGGGGCATTTTGGTCTTTTGTGGAGTTTCAAAAATCTATAAATTCACACCCTTTCTGTCAATTTTTTCACACCAATCTTCTTATTCTCACTTATCTAAACATTCTACATTTCTACAAGCTTTGCTACTATTTCTCTCTCCAATTACTACTCTTGATAATTACTACTCTTGTTTACTAATTAGTATTCTTGCTAATTACTGCTCTTGTTTACTAATTACTACTCTTACTAAATTCTAATTACTAACTATTCCTCTTATTCATTTGTTATTCTCTAATTCTTTTGTTTATTAATTAGTAATTACTGAATTCTTATTTATTAATTATTATTGCCAAATTCTTTTTAACTACTAACTCTCTCCAATTTTGAATTACTAATTACTCTGATTCATTTGTTACTCTTTAATTCTTTTTAATTGTTATTTTGTAATTACTAATTACTGCTCTAGTTTTATTTTCCAATCTAGTAAAAATGTTTAGCGTCAAATATGGCTGGATTACTGAAGAAACTGAAGCGTGGATCATCATCATGAAAAACACCACCACCAGCACAAGCACCACCACCACGGCCATCACAAACACCAATCCAAGCACCACAACAACCATTCATTCATGGACGAATGAGTACAGGCTGTATGATAGATGCCCAAGCCAATTGAGAGTTCAATAAAAACATTATAGATATTGAATACACGTCTTCACAAGATAGCCCGCATTTTAGTCAAGGACGCAGCTCGATGAGCTGTCGTGATGGAGAAGGGCCGGGCAATCATTCCGGTAGTCAGCCAGAAGTCCAAAAGGCAAAAAAAAGGCCGAGTGTTGGAATCATTTTGATAGAAATATGGTGGACGGCATCCGAAAAGCTCGATGTAAGTACAGTGCTAAATTATTTTCGTCTGGTAGTGGTAATGGACATCTTAACAGGCATTACCCTCAGTGTGCACCTCGACAAGGCCACGTCGAACCTAGCCAAACACAGTTATCTTTTGACGGTAAGTTATTTGTTTATAATCAGCGAGAGCAAAGAGACAGTCTCGCTGAATTTGTTATTCACGATAAACAAGCCTTTAGTTTTGCCGATAATGCTAAGCATTCTAGATATGTGAACACCTACGTGCAACCTTTGTACAAAAAGGTTCATAGAAACACAACTAGATCCGATGCACTCCGACAATATAATGCTGCTAAAGTATGTCTGATTGATTATTTCGATCATTTTGACGGTAAAGTTAGTCTTACTTATGATATTTGGCAATCTCCGTTTATTTTTGTGTAGTTATGCTTGTGTGATGGCCCATTGGATTGATGCAGATTGAATTATGAACAAGAGAATCATCGCTTTTGAACCCTTTCCTTTTCCGCATGATGGAGTTAACGTTGCTACTATTATAATTAAAGAATAAGATTATGAGTATTAGTTTTGATAATGCTACTAACAATAAATCTGATGTTGCAACTTTAAAGGAGAGCCTCCAACCTGTACTTTGTGGTAAATTATTTCATGTTCGTTGTGTTTGTTATATAATTAATTTAATTGTTCAAGATGGTTTAGCTCCTGCAGGAGACATTCTTCTCAAAATGAGGGGTATGACAACGTATGTTAATAGTTAGGGTCCGAGAACACAACAATTTAAAGCGTTGTGTGTTCAATATAATATACCTCGCAAGAGACCACTTACAGATGTGGTCCATAGGTGGAACTCTACATATCATATGCTTTTACATATTCTGGCATACAAAGAAGTCTATACGCATTTTCTACTAACCTCGTTCACAGCCGGCTTGCCAACTCCCACGGAATGACAGGTGGCTACACACTTATCTGAATTTTTGGAGGTATTTTACACGTCTACGAATTTATTGTCTGGTACGTACTATCCCACCTCTCCTATCGCTGTAATAGAAATTCTTAATATGGCTACAATGTTAACAAAATGGAGATATATATGACTCTTTCAGCAAATAGTAAAAGCGATGGATAAAAAGTTTAATAAATATTGGAGTAAACTGCCTGTTGTTTTTGTTGTCACTACTTGTTTAGATCCTAGGTTAAAGTTTTATGGAGTGAACGTCTCGATGCAAGAAATATCGAGATTAATGTGCTACCCAGATGCGGCACAACCGAACTCACAGGGAAAGTGAGTAAGACATTTGAGGAACTGTTTGACCTATATTGTAATTCAGCTGACGTGCGCAGGCGAGCTTCATTATCGACTGGTGAGACGTATTATGCGCCATACCTTAAAGGCTTTGAACATCTAGTAGCAAGACAACTACTAGGTGAAGATACTTCTAATTCGGCAGGTTCGTCTACTTTTTTCTCTTTTAATGAGATTGGTGTATATTCCAATTCTGATCATTATTCTGCTTTATCAATGCAAGAACATGTTACTTTGAATTTGTTAAATTTTTGGAAAGAAAATCAAAACATGTATAAAACTTTATCCCAAATTGCACGGGATGTACTGCCGGTGCAAGCCTCCACGGTTGCTTCAGAGTCGGCATTTTCAGCGAGCGGGAGGATTTTGGATGACAGGAGGAGTGGTCTTAACCCCGAGTCGCTCGAGCTATGTGTATGTTGGAAGGATTATCTTGATGCGAAATACCACGAGCAAGATAAATCGATTGATGACAGTGGAGGTGAAACAGTGACTCGGACATTGAAGTACTTCCGGATGATTAGGTAATTTCTTTTTATTTTTCTTTTCTCAAGTTTTTAGAATAATTTTTTTTACAAAATATAGATTTTTTTTCATATATATAATAAGTTTTTACAAGCAAGATAGATATTTTTTCATATATATAAAAAAATAGGTAACTTCGCCTATTTGTTTACAAGCAGCCGGTCCCAAGCCTGGATAAAAGAAGGAGGGTCTATGAACAAATTTATCTTCAATTTAACTCTATCAATTTGAATATTTGAATGCTAGAAATATTTTTGAATACACACATATTACTACATATATATGTGCATGTCTAGGTATTTTTTAGTTGCTTTACTTGCTTGCATACACACATATTACTACATGTACAAATCTTATACTCAATTACAGAATCCTAGTCATAGTACTACATTACAATTTGCTTACATAATAACAAGAAATTACCGCAATTCAAATCTTTACTTTGATTAACAAGAAGTTGGGGGAAAAAAAATGGTCGGGCCCGGCCCAAGCCCGACCCTAAATATTGAGCCTAGGGCCAGGGCTTGGACTGGTCCTATATATCCCATTTATCTGGCCCGGCCCAGTTTCCACCCCCTCTGGCCTGGCCCCTGCCAGTTTCACGTCAGGCCAGCTGGGCCCGGGCTGGGCCGGTTCAAGCTCGGCCCATTGACACTTCTGAGAATTAGATATCTTAAGATGGTGGAAGCTTAATAGTCAGAAGTATTATGTCCTCTCCCAAGTAGCGCAACATGTTTTAGCCGTTCCAATTTCTACAGTTGCATCCTAGTCGGTATTTAGCATGGGATGTCGTGTGCTTGATCCATTTCGTAGTTCTCTCGCTCCACGGATGGTAGAATCTCTTATTTGTACTCAAAATTGGCTACAGAATCCTTCAAAGACAATTGATCTTCAAGAAGCCATTGACGAGATTGAAAAACTTGAAGAGTACTTTTCATGTAAAATTAATTGTTTTTGGCTTTTCCTTGAATGAGCTAAAATGTATTCTAAAGGCATTTGATATTTCTCCATTTCTCTTTTCAGAAAATGCACAAGGGCGTACTTCACATGCATCAATTGTTATTGATAATTGTAAGTCGCTTTTGGACAGCTTATTGGTTTATAAAACCTGTTTTAGAACATCATTCTAAAAGATGTGTTTATTGGTTTGCGTTTTTTTATACGAAGAATCTAACTTTCCTGGGGTTGAATATGAAATCAGAAGAGGGGATCTTTTTTATGGGTTCTGAAAATGTGGAGATCTAGTAGCATAACTTAATTTCATTTGACTTTGTAAGTTTGAAATTTATTATAGTCGCTTTGCTGATTTGTTTGATGATATTAACTATTAAGTGAACTGATTGCTTGTTTCTTTAAGCATTTTTCTTCTTGGCAGTCCTGATTTAGGTTGTTTCTTTGTTTCTGTTGGATTTTGCTTTGCTACAGTAGCTGGATGTAGTTTCTACTGGTGAAAATCTATTATAGTCGCTTTGCTGATTTGTTTGATTATATTGACCATTAAGCGAACTGATTGCTTGTTTCTTTAAGCATTTTTCTTCTTGGCAGTCCTGATTTAGGTTGTTCCTTTATTTCTGTTGGATTTTGATTTGCTCTATACAGTAGCTAGATGTAGTTTCTGCTGGTGGAAATCTATTGTAGTCACTTTGCTAATTTGTTTGATAATATTAAGTGAACTGATTGCTTGTTTCTTTAAGCATTTTGCTTCTTGGCAGTCCTAATTTATATTGTTTCTTTGGCTCTGTTGGATTTTGTTTTGCTCTATACAGTAGCTTGATGTAGTTTGTGCTGGTGGGCTGATATATTTGCCTTGTCAAGTACCAATTATTGAAAAGCTCAAATCATTAACAATTTTTTCATTATATTTTTTCTTTAGTATTATAGACATGTTCAGCATGGTGGGGAAGGACTGATCATGTTGTTCTCTTACAATTTCCAACTGTTTTGCAGATTAACCAGATTGATGAAAATGGGATCTTGGCATAAGTGTTGACATGTTGAAGTTTTTACTGGATTAGCCATGTTACAAGGACTAATCATGTTGCGCTCTTATAGTTTCTTGATACTTTGTCTTTAGAATTTGTCATGTAACCTAAACTTTTACTTTTTGGACCAGGTTAATGGGTTTTCTCATAGTGGAATGTAACTTTATTTGATTTTTGCACTTGCTGGTAGTTTAAGCTTTTCATTTATCATGTAATGCAACTATGATGTAACTTTTTGTTATTGGACTAATGTTTTTTTCTTGAAAACATAAAAATTTTAAATTAGGCTCAAACCGATCCGAATCATTCAATTTGAACCGTTTGAAAAGTTCAAACCGATGTGTCTTGGTTCGGTTCAGTTTAAGAATTTGTGAACTGAGGTCCATTGGTTCGGTTTGCGGTTCAATCCCCAAACCGTACCGCGCTCACCCCTAGCTGCACAAGTCTTTTACGCGGAAGATGTTACAAATCCTAAGTCTCATTGGTATACAATTATCCGGCCCAAGAATTTGCATGTGGCATGTGGCATATGACAGTGAGGTAGACACTTTTTAAGCCGACTAAGCACCTGTCATGGTACATGTTGAGGTGAACAACGAGGATGACGATCTTCCTCTTCAACCAACACTTGATGTAGGAGAAGAGGTCGTAAATGATGACTTAGAAGACGTAGAAAGTGTTGAAGATGACGATGTTGAGTTTACTGACGAAGATGATGAATTGCAAGATGAAGAAGACGTCGAGTCCCAGAAAGAAGAGGATGACAAGTCTGACGATGAAGATGATGATGATTCCCAAACTGAAGATGATTTACTTGTACTGTTGTAACATGCATTGTTTTAATACTCGGTTCATATAGTGTTGTAACTTGTTGTGGAATATACATTGTTTTTAATGTATTAATTTCTTTGGACTTCCTCTATACAAAATCAGTTATGGATAGATTACGGGTTATTCGTGGTCGCGGTGGATGCCGAGCTATTTCCACCCCGGTGGCTCCCAAGTTGTCATTGCCCGCTAATGACGAGGTACATAATGCTTACATCCAGCAGGCGAGGCCCCAGCTATAACCCCAGCCACTGCCGCAGCCCCAGGCCAAGTCCTCCCACGCGCACGCTGGTTCTTATTCTTCTGTTGGTTTTACCTCAGGTATATTTGATAACGACGCTTAGTCATAATGTTAGACTTATATTTAAATTATAGTTGAACTGTATTAATTTTGGTGTTTTGTAGGATCTTTACGAGGCCGTGGACTGACACTCGTGGTGCGTATTGACCCCAGCGTAAACAGAGAGTTACTCTCTCCCAGGAGGGCCAGTAAGTAAAAAAATCACATAATGTAGTACTTATATTCTTCAATTCTGATAGTTATTACGATCCACTTATTTAATGTATTTATTTATTTCTTTATCAGGGTCCAGGAGTCTCCGGCAAAGATGAAGATCCGCGTCCTTCTGAAGGGCCGATTCTTTGAGCCACGGCTATACTGGAATGACTGGGATGCCGAGACGAGGGAATCCTTCTGAGAGGAGTGGCTGGTATGATTTTCTTTTTTGTTAGTCATTATTTGTTTAATTAGTACCTTATATTTAAATTAATCGTATTGATTGTGTAATTGGATGCCTTGCAAGAGGAGTTCGAGCTTGAGTCGCATGAGCAACAGGCGTTGGGGCGGCAGGCTTTTTTTGCCTATATCGGCAAGAATTACCGGCAATGGCTACACGACGCAGGGGAGCAGGTGAGGAAGTTGCTACCCGCGGGTGCCCCGATGGAAGAGTGGAAGGGGTATCCCCCTCATTGGATCTCTCTATCTGTATGGGGGCAAACTCAAGCCGACTCCTTTCTTCAACCTTGGGTTTGAGGAAAAATGTTAACATATTAGTATTCTATATTCTCAGACACGTTGATTTTTTTTTAAAAAAATTCTATATCTGATTCTTGGAGATACTCTTCTTTCTAGTTTCTTGTAGGAGAGTCTACTAATTTTGCGCAGAGTCCCATTATACGTACTTTTATAAGTGCAATTATACAATTGTTGTTCTCCCTTTAAACCAAATACCATTTTAGAGCATCCATCTCAAACCAATTAGTAATGAAGCATGGTGAGTGCGGCCAGAAGATAGTAGTAGCAAAAGTACCAATCACGGTGTGAAAGAGGACAAACTGGGAATAGAGACGGAGACTTGACCTACATATGCATCTAACTGTAATACTATCTCAGAGCATACATCTCAATATCAATTTAAAAAAAACAAGCCTTTCAAATCCATATAACACGAAAGGAAGTCAAAGAGTTTTGACGTGGGATAAGTTTCTTAATGCTAGAGGTATATCAACTCATTTGAGGTGATTGTAAATGGAGATCCAAATGCTTTATAAATCTAGAGAGACGGACAAATATTAGTAGAGGGTACAAAAATTAGTAGAGGATGCCATACACTGTCATATTTTTGTTGAGGACAAGCCCATCTTAAAAGCTAAAAAAAAACATATACGTCTGGTTGATACAATATCGTGTCTTTAAAGACTGGGTGACTGAGATATGAGTCCAGTTAAAACATGTATTACGGTATGGTACATGAGGAATTTCGAAAATAAAACAAAGATGGAAGAACTAATGCAATCAGCGCACATGTCTCTCCGTAGGCTAACATACTTTATCAAGAAAAAATTTGGATAGGATGCGGATTTAGTTGTACAGGGAATAAAATTTCAATATGGCACATTTTAACGGACATGTATAAAGAATTAGTGGAGGCTTCGAGAGGGTACATAGAGGCCTTGGATTTAATATCAAAACCTTGTTGAAAATACTTGCATCTAAATATTTGTTCTAGTGGTTCACATTGTAATCAAATGGATTTTTGTTTTCTAACCTAGGAATCTTTTGTAGGTTAATGGAGTTGCACGTGTACAAAAAGATGAAATAAGAAGGATAATGGTCAGAGACAATTGATTTTGGTTGGTAAAATTTGAACATGGAGTAAGTAAGAATTTTCAAGAAAAAAATGTTGATTAAAGAAAGACCAATATTATTTATATGAAAATTTGCCTGAAGGCAGTATGAAAGGCTAAAGGCAATGGTCATCAAAGCTTAGGTACAATAGAGGGTTAAACTGAGATCTACAAGCTTGTTAAAGCACTTAAAATTTCGAGCTTAACGACGATAGTTTCTAACGAGGTACACACCTATATCCTTTAATTCTAATCAAAAGATACTTTCTTTGTCCCATTTTGAGTGTCTTGCTTTCTGTGTTCGTATGCCTATATGAATGTTAGTTAAGCAATACATAAGATGTAATACGTATGCGATTTCCTATATTACTCTTGGGAAAACATACATTTCTGTTAAATATGTCTTCTTTGGGCAGTGTTGGAAAGTACTTTATGTGTTATAAGTTCAAGTGTTATAAGTTATCACTAAATTTGATATATTTTCTTAAACATGGTGCAGAGTCAAAAAAGAGACTGAAAATAGGACAAGAAGAGTACTAAGTATTGTTTTATAAGTCCGTTGTTCTTAATAGTGTGATACATGTAAAAGAAAATCCATTTTTACTTCTTACTATTTCCGATTCCTCTCTCTGATATGTCTTCGTTATCCTTTATAGCCGGTTTAAAACAATCTTAGTGAAATCACAATCTTATATAGTTTAGTTTTGCTTATAAGGCCCAAAAGTTGTTAACTAACATTTCCGTGGTGAATAACGCACAAAGCATGAAAGCTCTGTTTACATCTAGAGCTTCGTCATAATTTATTGAAAATGCTCGATCAATTCTAGGTTCTACATATTAGATTCTGATTTCGACCTTTTTTCAGTTGTTTCCAAGTTACCTTGATCAAGCAGGTTGTAGTAGAACACGTTGGACATCCCTTTATCAAACTAGATTGAACTATGAAAACAAAAACGTTGATTTATTGCATCCAATTTAGTCCTAAATGTGATCCTCAACGATACCTCACACCAGATGAAGAGCCGATTTGACTTAAGCTTAATATAACAGAGTAGTTCAATTGCAATCTTATGTAGTCATTGTTGTTGAAGAGAGCGTGTTGAGTTGTATTAGTTCGACACTAGTAAGTGTGGAATATAAGTTGTCCATACAGAGTTGAATAGAACCATGTCCTCTCGGCTTAAAGCTTCTACGTTAAGTTGGACTCATTCCATCTATGGGCTTCCTTGGTCGACATTTGAATCCCCGCTACCTCCTTAACACTAGCACTTCACTGAGTTTTGATTCACGAGTTTGATGAAATAATTCCAACGGCTACCAATTCTCCGACCACCTCACAAATATGAGCTTGTGTTGAGAGCGGGTCTATGCGTGTGGTTCGAGAGTACACAAGGGTGTTATTATGCATATTGCATAAATATAAGAGTATATATGGAAGATAAAGGGTATTTTTAAAATCTTTGACTTGCGAATATTGACTGTAATTGTGAATGGAGCTGGATGGCACATCATTTCCTACGAAGACTCCAACAATGGCTAATTACACTCTTTGCATCGCTTTGCAATCTTATACATTGTATAATCTCGAGAGTGCTAATAAGGCTGAAATTTTCTATTAGCAAATATAATTGCTCTTTAAATTATGTAGATAATTATGATCGTGGCATGTCTTAGGTTAAGTTTGTGGACATCACGTACCAAAATGTAAGTTTAATTACCTCATCGTGTGCATCGTTGTTTGAACTCATTTGCATAAACTGATGTTATGCAATCTAGGTTTGCTTGATCAAGAATCCAATTTGAAACGAGACAGTTCTCTCCTTGTTAGGAGCTGTTTTTGCTTTTGTACTTTTACTTGTCAAGTGTTTAACCATTTATGGCAATGTAGATCACTTTGTTTACAACTCTTAAATATCAATGCAACTAGCTTTTCAACACCACGCAATGCACTGTTAGACTATGCACCTTTTGCCGTTAAAGATACATGGAGACATTGTATCCGCTAAGGACCAATATGTGTAGATCTAGAGAAACTACATTTTGCGTGAAACCTTGCACATAAAAATGAAGATGTCTATTATTAACATCTTCGCAATGATATCAATTCTCGCTATCAAGTGGGGCAGGTCTCGAGAAATGTCATATTCAAATTAAAGAAACTTTATATCTGCAAATCAAACATACACGACGTTGCATTAAAACATGCAAATGACACATGAAACCCATATAAATCAATATTCATTAGTTGTAACTTATCACGTAATATAGTACCCATTGTTATCCATAAAAATCTCCCAGGCGAATGATCAACAATGTTAGGATAGATATAACCTCAAAAGCTAATCAACTGCGAGGACGAAATACGTATAGAGAAACAATAGTCACCCTTACGATGATTTCAGGATTCAAGTTACAATGCACTAATGATGAAAAATTATTCTCTTCCTTGTGTTCCACTAATCACCCGTCATCAAATCAGTTACGACATGGTTAATGATGCAAATCTAAAATTTACTCCCTTTCATCCTTATTCACCAACAACAAATTCATCGTTGTAGATTATCAGCACAATATATAGAAAAAAGTAAGTTGCTTGTGAATTGTCACTTTGTGGTTATCAGGACACAACTAACATGTAGCAACAAAAGCAACAAACTTTTGTTGCTGAATAAGGGTGTGAAAGGAAGTTGTGAGCACAAAAATGTATATAGTGGTGGCTGGCAGAGGTTGGGGGTGGTGGCTAGTGGAGGTCGGCAGTGGCTGATGAAAGTTGGAGGCGATGATTGCTGTGGTGTGGTGGTGCCGATGATTAATTTGGTGGCAGAGCGGTGGTGTTGTTGACCTGGAGGTAATGGCTAATGGCAACTCTACGTGGATCGCCACATAGGCGACATCTTGCTATTTGATTGAGAGATGATACCACGTCAATGATGACAACATAGTGGTGCCAAGAAAAGTGGGTTCTTACTTACGTGGAGGTGCCACAAAGGTTGCAGTCCATGTCAACTTCCAAGTATACAAAGTGAGAGACAACAAGGACGGAGTAAGGGCTGAGAGCAAGGCTTCCCAGACGGGCCGTGAGGAATGGCAGTGCTGCGAAGGCAAAGTTAAGACGAACAGGGCCGACAGTCGGTAGTCCAAGTCAGGGTCCAAGTCGAGTTCCAAGTCAGGGTCCGATGTTACGATCTTAAGTTATGTCCAATTTTATGTTTCTCTCTCTAGAATCCAAGAGCTCTCCAATTCTAGAGTGAGAAAGTGATTTTTGTGAGAATGAAGAAGAAGTCCCTTTTTTGAGTTGTAAAGTTCACTATTTATAGGAAACAGTGTGCTTATGTCATAAAGTGCCACATGTCGTCCCCTGGGAGTGACACGTCACAAGGGGTCCCAAAATACCGGTTCTCCGTTGGACTGCCGGTTCCCAAATTCGCGTTGCCTGCCTCGCACAGCGTCGCTCTACCTGTCTGAGAAGACTGACCATACCATGACGGCATGATCAGAGTAAACCCGTTGCCCCAGCCACCAATCCAAGCCCTTACTGAATCCCACGAGGTGCGTCAAGAGACGCGCAGAGAACCTGACAGTGGTGAGGGTTACCCCTGTAGCCAACTGCCAGGCGGACTAGGCGCGATGCCCTCCGAGGACCTGCTCCCGTCCCGGAGTGACCCGGGGGTCATTGCCCTGGTGGTGTCGGTGATCAATGGTAACATGAGCGTATATGGCCGAAGCCCCCTGTGACTGTGACGGCGATGGCTATAAGGTTGTGAGCCCATCCCGATACGAGGGCCGAAGCCCCCCCTTTGATTGAGACGGTGATGGCTATAAGGTTGTGAGCCCATCCCGGTATGAGGGCCAATGCCCCCCCTTTGATTGAGACGGCGATGGCTATAAGGTTGTGAGCCCATCCCAGTACGAGGGCCGAAGCCCCCCCCTCCCCTTTGATTGAGACGGAGATGGCTATAAGGTTGTGAGCCTATCCCGGTACGAGGGTCGAAGCCCCCCCCTTTGATTGAGACGGCGATGGCTATAAGGTTGTGAGCCCATCCCGGTATGAGGGCCGAAGCCCCCCTGTGATTGAGACGACGATGGCTATAAGGCTGTGAGCCCATCTCGTTAGCATGCAACATGATTGTGGCGCATGGGCGCGGTGCCTATAGCACGAGACAATACCTGGTGCCGGGGGTACATGTTACGAAAGTGGCGCGGCGACGATCGTCGCGAAGCAATACTTGGTGCCGGGGCACGTATCATGACGATGGCGCAAGGGCGTGGTGACGAACGTCGCAGAGTAATATTTTGTGCCGGGGCACGTATCATGAGAATGGCGCAAGGGCGCGGCGACGAACGTCGCGGAGCAATATTTGGTGCGCACATATAATGACGATGGCGCACGGGCGCGGCGACGAACGTCGCGGATCAATATTTGGTGCCGAGGCACGTATCATGAGAATGGCGCACGGGCGCGGCGACGAACGTCGTGGATTAATACTTGGTGCCGGGGGCACGTATGATGAGAATGGCGCACGGGCGCGGTGACGAACGTCGCAGCACAATATTTGGTGCCGGGGCCCGTATCATGAGAATGGCGCAAGGGCGCGGCGACGAACGTCGTGGAGCAATATATGGTGCCGGGGCACCTATCATGAGAATGGCGCAAGGGCGCGGGTCGGGTGTCTCGAAGACAGGATGTGAGTTGAGTGTGCTTGTGATAAGAAAATAATGAATGCAACATGTAGTAATGACAAAGTTGGGAGTGATGGTATGCCGTCGTTGGCGACGGGTCATTCGACGGTAGCGGTGTGCGGTCACGAACGACAGACGTCACGAGGTTGATGCACGACGGACGTCGCGAGGTTGATGTCCGAACGTCCGTAAACATCGCGAAGGTGCAAAGACTCGAGAAAACAAGTGCGCGCGGGAGGGAAGGCCATAGGTCAACATTGGGGGGAAGGCCAAGGCCACCACCCCTGGGGAGGCCGAGGCCGACCCCTTGGGGGTGGCTAAGGCAAAAGGCCAACTCCCATTAAGGGAGGCCAAGGCCACTCCCCCCTTCGGTGAACTTCAGGCGCGCCGACGGTAGGTGTTTTGATGAGAAAAGGCAAATTCGGAAGTTGCGTTACGACGGGCGTGTCGATGTGAATCGTAACTATATGACGAACGAGGTGCCAAAGTCACGCGCAACGCGTACGAAGCAAAAAAAGTGCAAAAAAGGGGTTTGCGCGGAGGGGTGAACCACCGGGGGAAAATGGTCGAGGCCAACCCCTCCTGGAGGCTGAGGCCGACCCCCTAGGCCTGGGGAAGGCCGAGGCCGACTCCCTGGGGTTGGCCAATGCCAAATGGCCAACTTCCAGTTTCGGAGCCCAAGGTCATTTCTCCTTTTGCAAACTTCGGGTTCACCGTCGGTAGGTGTTTTTATAAGCAATGACAAATCCGAAAGTTGTGTTGCGACGAGCGTGCTACCAAGAATTGTACCCACATGATGAACAAGGTGCCAGAGTCATGTACGAAACGTACGGAAAGAAAAAAGTGCGAAAAGGACTTTGCGCGAAGAGTGAAGAACGGGGGGGGAGGGGAAAGGCCAAGGCCAAACCCCATCGGAGGCCGAGACCGACCCCATGGCCTTGGGCGAGGCCGAGGCCGACCCCATGGGGTTGGCCAAGGCCTTTACCCCTTGACCCCGTTGCTCCGGTTGCGCTGTCGATCGACATTTTTGGTGAAAAGGTGTTCGGGTAGTCTCGACGTGACGATCGCGCTACGTGAGTGATGTCGAGGCGAAATGAAATGTCTAAGTCGTGCATGAATCAAGAAAAACACATGTCTTGGGCGCGCGGGCGCTGACCGGTTCGATGCGTTGGCAAAAAATGACCGTTGACAATGTCGACGTGTTCGCGCGAAATGAGACTCCTATTGGGCCTTGGGTACGACCAGAATAGGTTGGGAACACATAGTATGTGAAGTTTTTTTTTCTACTCATGAACCATAGATTGACAAGGCAACGCACTTTAGGCATTGATCGTATGTTAAGGGGTCTTTTGAATTTTCTATCAAGTAAGTAAAAATTGTAGGATTGGGCAAAGAGAGTGAAGGATACTAGAAATAGTGAAAGACCTTTTGAGATCACGCTTACCTACAAAGGAAACGTACGAGAGGGGAGATTTTTTTATATATGGTGATTTTTTTATAGATTGACCCAATGAGAGGTTTTGAAATTTCTTAAGGAAAAATAATAAACCGATGGACGCCATGACACGGTTTAAAAACTTGCAATTCGAAGAATTCACCGTTTGCAAGGGAAGGCCTCTAGTGCATTCTGAGTGCACCTACATTTGCTTAGAGTCTGTAATACTAGTAATAATTTAGGTATGAATGTATGAATAAAATCTCGGTTATAGTTGACTTTAAAGACTCCTAATTCTTTTACTCCTGAAATCCGAAGCTTTTTAATTTTTTTGTTATAGGTTATAAAATGTTTAAATTTTTCATTGTAGTTGACTTCAATTTTTTGGTTATAGCCAACTTTGAAGACTCCTAATTTGGCTATTTACCACTAACACATTTATTTAAGCCTAATTCGACTTTAAAGCTGACGGTCTAAAAGTGAAAAAAAAAAATTTGAAATTTGTAGGCTTAAATAAAGGTATCTATACTACTTCTAAATGTCTCAATCTTTGTAAATAATTTTTTAGTCAAAAATACCCTTACATAAACTTTTAATGCCATTATTCTCCTCAGTAGTAAAAACAAATGAGTTGATATTATGGCATATGAAAGAGTCCATCATTAAATGCTAATTAATGCATGTTCCCTCCCATAAGTTAACTTGTCAAATGCATGGTCCTCTCTCTAAAAATCGTTCAAATTTTTTGCCAACCCTTCAAATTCTATGACATTAAAACGTGTGCCTATCTATAAAAACTTGTCATTTTCAAGATGCCACATACCACTCCTTCAAACCCTTTTCTTGTCTCTCTCTCACCTCCTTATTAACGGATGACTATACATCATCCGAAATCCATCATTGCAACTCTTCATCTTCGATACATCGTGTTACTATACAGTGAGAAGCTTTATCACACAATGAATTGTTCTCTCTTTCAGTCCTCTAATCAGAACTTTGGATATCATTCTCTAGAATATAGAATATAACAGATTAAATACTTTGTACTAAACAGAAAAGGAGAGAAAATTATTTACGATGAAAATATCCTATTTTAACACATTTACGTGTCAAAAGAAGTGGGGTGAAATCGAATAATGTATTTGCATGGAGCTATGGGTTGTGTTTGAGTTTAGTGAATATGAGAATATAAGTTGAAAATCGTAACCAAATGGAAACCTTTTGAAGACAAAGATCAAAATCATCTTGTTGAATCAATTGCTTGTACATTCATGACAAGTAGTTATAGAGAAAGCAACAACACATGGCTTCTCAAAATGACAACTCACAAAATATGAAGGATTATTTTATGTAACATCACGCTCAAATGAGAAAAAGAAAAAACACTTATTAGCACAACATGCATGTTATACGAATAATTCGATACAATTCCGCTCATGCCTATTTATGTGGTTTCATATTAACGTTAATATCCACGTGCAACGCACGTGCATTCACCTAGTTAATAGTAAAAAGCCGAATCAAGAGTCTTTAAAGTCAACTAAAACCAAAATTTTAAAGTCAATCATAGCCAAAACTTTAAACATTGAATCTAGATACTACAATCGAATATTACGCATAAAATTTCAAAGATCAAAGAATTAGATGTCCCATAGTCAACTATAATCGAATTTTTGTTCAATAAAGAGCACTTGAATTGAGTCAGACCGCAATTTCTTTTCATCGAAAATAAAGATTGAGGGTAGATGCAGAATATATACGAGAGTACAAATTACAGAGATCACATCCCTCCCCCTCCTGAGAACCCGAATTTCATTGAAGGAAACTAGTAAGAACATGTGTTTGGTGTAAAAGTTTGCATTTCTTCTTTCACCAAGTATACCACCGAGCTACATCATGTACAACACTGCTGTAAAGGCTCAACAAAGCTACATTTTCAGACAAGTCCCCTCGAAACCAGGAGGAATATCAATACACATTTCACTTTTAACAGTCGATAACCGAGGCTGTGGAACTCTAGTACCCGAGATTTCCCTTTGAAACGAATCTTTAGGAGCCACGATATCGACTCTTCCAACGTTTTCGCCGCCAACCATGTCGATATCCATGTCAATTGCCTCACTCCCTTGCCTGTTGCCATTAGCACATGTGTTGTGCGCACCATTTTGAGGACAAACTACCGACTGGAGTTGGTCCTTATCCTTGCATTCAGCAACTTTTTTCACACGACGAAATAATCCCCAGAAAAAGTAGTTGCCATTCCATTCTGGGAAAAAAAGCACCCAGAAGAGAAAACTAATGTCATTGTCATCTAGGCACCAAGAACATAAGTAATTACTACAGTTGTACCCGATAGCTTGTCGTTTGGCACAAAACTAGTACAGTATAGTCCTTCACTTGGGCTTGGTTTTCATAGCACAAAACACCAACTACAGAAATTAAATATCATAAGAAGACAATACATAACTTACCTTAAAAGGAGCACTCTATTGCAGTTTTTGCATGATAGTTGATTGAATACGGACAAGGAAAGAGAGAAAAATATCCCTAGTCATCTGTTTGCTTCTATATGTTCGATCATTTATGATTGTACGATCCGAGGTTAATCTGGAGGGAACTTTTCCCCGCAAATCAATAGTGCTAAGAAAGCATCAATTTCACTATTCACTCCCACATAACAGAGCCCACACATTTTACTACATAACCCACGGTTCAAGGTAATGTACCCAAATTGAAAATAAAAAGGAAGCCAGATATGTAAGTTATGCCAAGCACACATCTCCAATAATAGAGCAGAAGGAAAGCTGAAGTCTAGAGGGACTAGAGCTCTTACTTTGAGATTCCACATGCAAGCATCTAGATGTAAATACGAGCAACTCGACACCATTAATATAGCTCTTCATCACTAGATCTTGCACCCATATGGACTCCAGAAGAACAACATAATCACTAGACCTAAAGAAAGCTAAACAGACATCACTTGTCATGCAAAATAACTACTAAGGCCCCAAAACAGCGAGGGTGCAGAAACAAACCTCTCACTGTTAGACGGGAAAAAGTAAAGTCCAATCTCATCTTTATCAGGACAGTCACCCTGGAATATGTCCATCCAAATCTTATCACGAGGGAGCAGCTCAAATTCAAGGACTGCAGGCATTTTCTTTACGAACTCATAGATCCGAAGGCGAACACTTGTTGGAGGATGTGCCTGGAAACCATCATCGAATCCCCCATGTTGAAAACTATTGTTACGTAGTTTAAAGCCCCCCCTAAACAAAGCAAACATGAAAGTTAGTAGGCATAACTCCATGGTGATTTCTAAAATTTAAGTGACGAACACTACTTGTAGTAAATTATGTGCCACAACAAGCATCACCTTCTGGGCGAGTGGACATATTGCATGTTATAGCTACACAAAGTTCGAGTAATAGCTCTCACTTTACTTGTAGGAGTACATCTTGGATCCATCCACTATGCTAGACCAAGTCTTCACATGGCCACCATTAGGTGGATGTTGTTCAGTATATCACCGAAAGAACAGCGTATCTTATAATTGCTACTCTTTCATGACAAGCTATATTATTTAATTTTCCCAATACGGATATACACTTTACTAAGGAGCAAAGAGAGAAAATTTGCCTACAGACACTACAAAATGTATGATGAACCGAGGAAAGTCTAACCACGACACACAAAGTGCCCTTGAATTCTTCAAGGATAGGAATGGATGTATAGTTTAGCAAAAGATAACTATCAGGCAGAGCATGAACACGCTACTTACTTCCAAAAAGCATGTCGAGCAGGATCACTTAGCAACTTCCGCGCCTCCATGTCAGTACATACATTACCTCCTACAAAAATGATAAAATCGATTTTATTAACACAGTTCAATGTTCCCAGTGATGATTCTAATCATTCTATTAATCACAGAGAACTGCATTAGTTTCTTCTTCCAACATGAACTTATCTTAAATATTAACAAAAATTTAGAAACAACAAGGACTAAATCTTAAACCATTCGCCAGATGTTTTAGCAGTAGTTTCAGGCAACGAGAACCTGACAGATCGAACACCAGAATACCCTTGCCTGAAATGATGATAGGGTAGGCAGTGCATTGGAAGTGAAACTAAACCTGAAGCTTACACGCTGTCTCTTCTAAATCAGCATTGCTACTTTCAATTTCCTTTGCAATAATTATTGTAAAAGTGTCGTGAGAATAACCACTTGCCATAACATATACTCCATATTAAACCAGAGAAGATAGGGTACATGCTTAAATAAAGGCACCCGCACCTCGATGGACATGCTAGGGACGAAACATTCAGTTTCACCCAAGTTATTGAGAACTACAACTCTTGACTCAAAAATTTAATTATCATCTAGCAACGACATCGACTTCATGAAACAATGGAGGCAAAGATACAACAAAAGAATGGGCAACCTGGATGAATTGCCAATTAACAGCAGTTAAAAAAGTGCCTGTACCATCAGGGAAAATTTAAATATCATAACTACTACATGATATAAAAGTGCAATGAAGGCTAAAACAGGACAGACTATGAAGAGAACAGAGACGCCCTTGCCTGGTACAATTAGATGTGGGCAGTTTATCGAAAGCGAATACGAAGGTGCATCTGACTCTTTAATCATCGCCTTCTCTGACTTTGTATCCGTGGAATCAAATTCCTCAGCAGCCTTAAGCGCGGTCATAGGCTGTCTCATAACAGCATGATCCTTCACGGGATCTAGAACACCATTGCTTTCTGAAACAAACATTATTGAACCCATAAGATGTATACCAAATGACAGCGCCAAGCAAGGTTAGACAAATGCTGAACATGGGGGTACATTGTCAGACTAACATCCCGCTCAGCACCTATACCACCATTTATATTCAAACTACAAATGCTCCCCTCAGAAACTTATTCATTAGAAATTAAATTGAAACTATCTTCCCAAAAAACAACTGATGCAACATAGAGACAGGAAATGCAGGATTAAAATACCAAAATATTTCACTCGCAACATGGTAATATAGAGCTTGTCAAGACTATAACTTCTCTAAGGCTTTTTTATTTTGATGTCCACAAATTTAAGTGTTTTTTGTCCTTAAAAAATTCACAATTGGGACTGTTTTAGAGGGCCAATGAACGAACTTCAAAAAAGCCCTTTGTGCAACAATTACAAAAAAAGGGGCTTTCTACATGCAACTCGCTGCAGGTTTGATGGTCCAAAGAAAAACTTCAACGCTATAGTCATGCACTCTTGGCTACCAAGGATTACTTGCCACCAAGTTCTCTTGATCTCAGAGCTATAGTCCTTACATATGTATAGCACATATATATAGGTCATTAAGGAATACGAATAAGAATTCTATTAGTTTCTCTGTCTGTGGTATGTGATACTGAAGAAGGGAGCGGGACTAATAGGCAGCTCACTCCTAATTCCTTCGTCTTCGACCTTTACTTTCTGCATTCCACACTCAAGATCCATCCTATGTGAATAGAAGACTAAATGGGGACTAATGAAGGGATCAGATAGATGCCCTTGCTTGAAAGTGAACATGCATATGACGCTTTACCCCTCGTCTTCTCCAGCATTGCATCCATAGTTTCAATCTCCTCAACAGCCTTACGGGCCTTCAGAGGCTGTCCCGTCAGAGCATTATCCTTCACAGGAGATAGAACAGCACTGCTTCCTGAAATATTTTTGAAGAGAATAACTTATTCAACCCAAAAGAT
This sequence comes from Escallonia rubra, assembly GCA_033065855.1. Lineage (NCBI taxonomy): Eukaryota > Viridiplantae > Streptophyta > Magnoliopsida > Escalloniales > Escalloniaceae > Escallonia > Escallonia rubra. The sequence continues at coordinate 47,580 of JAVXUO010002337.1, forward strand.
GATTACGAAATGACAGCACAAGTATAGATAATGCAGAACATAGGTACACGCTCAATGATCTACTCCTAACGTTAATGGACTAGTTATAAAACCCGATATAGCTTTACCATCCATAATATCTCAAATAATATTTCTTGTAACCGAAACTTTGAAACTAACATTGGCATTTCTTCCGAGAGAAAGGAAAAAGCCTGAATCAAAAGTACATATTGCTCATTGGCAAATTGCAACTTACATCTTGTCAAAACTTTTAATCTCTAAGGCAATCTCCTAGTTTAAATGTTCTTAACTTCATGGGGTGCTTCCCAATTCACTGATTTGGGCAGTAGTGGGCTGCCATGAATGGACTTTGAAATGGGGCTTGCGTCGCAGCAGATTCAAGGGATTTAGTAGGTATAAAGAAGCACTTCTTTAAACCCTTCGCTACAAAAGGATTAATCGCCTTAATCTCAAAGCTATACTCCTCCTGTGTATAGCATAATTTTAAGCTCATACGGAGTTGTTAAGAAGGATTTTTTTTTCCAAGTTCTCCGTTTGTGGTGCGTGATAGTGAATGAGGGAGTGAGGCAGCACCTTCTTCATCTTTCCTACTTTCCATTTTGGCATTTTAACACTCGAGATCCAATCTGCAAACTATTTCATCTTCAAAGATGTGGTACTTTGTCAAGCTTGTTGCTTCCTTCAACTATGTTTTAGCCCAAAACCAAACGCTGTTTACAAATTGTTCTTCCCGGGTACATTTTAAATGGCCGAAATTGCAGCAGGCACCTTCTGTTGCATCAACTTATCAAAGCCCGTGTTGCATCAACTCTAAGCTTAGTCTGAACCTCTTGACTCCATCTGAAACTAAACCTTTGAGACTCTCAGAATCTTTTGTGCTGGTTTTTCTACAGACGAACTCTAGTGCAAGTGTTGAGACAGGCATGAACTGTCAGTAATTTCTACTAGAATTCCACAACCAGGCAATGGGACAGCTACTCACATGGTATGCATACAGAACGTGAATATACTGATACAGGTTGATGTAAAGAGTCAACATATGTAGAAATTGAGTTGAACTAAAATGACTTTCTTGATATGTTCTACATCATTTGTCAAAGTATATGTCAGGTCAGATAATGTTTTATCACATCCCTTAGTGTGTTCCATATGGGTGTGAAAAAAGTAAAGAATTAATTTTCCTAGTTAAGAAAATCTTAAGAATTTATAAGGTTCCCGTCCAAATATCTAATCCCTTGTTTATAGTTGGGCTGGAAGCTGGAAGAGAAGCATCTCTGTCATGCTGTTGGCAATAAATCCTGTCCAACACGAATATATTACAAGATTGTAGCTTCAGAACACGAATGCTGTAAGTTTCTAAAAACTGATGGCAAATTCAAATGTGCACAAAATTTTGAACTAATACCGAAAGTAATTCTCAAGGAATCATATGCGGTAGACATTACCCGATACCTTACATTAACTTGAAAAAAGAATCAGAAAATCAAAGCAAGTTCTATTTGATAATCAAACTGGACAAATGCTAACACATTCATCTTGTTTCTCTAACAGAGTAATGTGTTGACGTTATATACAACAATAAGAAGAGATTTATCACCTTTTAGTTGCCTAAACTTCAATGTGGTCTGCGTATTGCCAAAGTTGGAAAGATCCAAATAACTTGAAGGCCTTTTTGTAGGATTAGCTTTGACTTTTTCCGTGCAGAAGTTTGGACCAATAGCTTTGGGCTTAATGGGAGTTCTAGCATATGGAGAAGCTAGTGTTTCTGTTGACCTCGGGCTTAAGTGCAAATTAGTCCTTGAAGGAGACTCAGATTTCTTGGATCCAGAAGACAGCTTAATGGCTTCTTGAGCAGTAATGTATTTCACTTTCCCCTTTTCACCCTTTTTTTCCGAGAAGCAAACCTGCAATAAATCTTTTCGAAGGTAACTTCTTTCACATTCTTCACAAAGCAAATCCTTGTCATCCGTTCGAGTGCAATAACTGAAAATGAGAGGAAGAACAGCAAATCTCAGATAAATCCTTTTGCAATTGAACTTGATAGAACTTTCTTAAGAATAAGGACAGGATACACATTAACAATGATGAGAGGATTAAACATTTCAATGCATGAGGATCTTGTAGAAAATACACAATCACATAACCTTTATGCATCAAACTCGCCACATATAGAGCGGGCATGCATTTTATTCACAAGACATAGAGATTAATATGGTTAAGGTCCTTAAAGAGAGTTGAAAAATTAAGAGGTCGAACAAATCAAGGAGTTCGTTTGATTCCGTGTGTTGGGGGAGACTTAAAAGTGGGAGGCCAGGTATATAAGAAAGTAGAAACCATCTTGAACAATCCAAAACCTAATGTGAGTTAACTTGAAACGAAGTGCACTTTTAGTTTTCGATTTTCTCTTTGATAGGCCGTTGCAGTCTAACAGTGTGTAATATGTGTAGGCACAAGAAACTCAAATCGGGAGGAGTTGTTTACATTTAAAGGCAGAATCTTGGAGGTCCAAAGGCCTTGATTCAAAAGAGATTCATTGCAAATGCCAATTTCGGTTGATTCTGTTGATTTTTTGCAGTATTGGGTTTTCATTTCAGCTAGCTTAGTTGATACAGACAAATCCCTCTATTCCACTCTTTAATAGCTTATTATCTGCTGTAGCTTCCCATATAAATTGATGTCTGATGTACTAGCTGTGTTCGAGACAATAGAAAGTAATAGGAAATTTTGCAGCTTTATGCAATTTGAGATTGTTGACACCTCATCTTGGGATCGTTTTGCACGTATAATCACTTCATCATCATTGTTATATTTTGGCAATGCTTAAATCGTGTTCTAGTATGTTGCCACGGGTTCGAGATCATGTCTCAGATTTCTATACTTGATAGTCGTCAATTTTGAGTTCACTCACACCACAGTTTACCTTTGTTACTCACCGTGAAAGAGTATTTATGTGCTTCACATCTGTTATGAAGGGCTTTAAGTCAGCTTTCCATCAACATTTCATGAGCCTAATCACTCAAGTATGGATTCAGATTATCAGGATTACCGAACTTGCAGTGAATCTGACTCATCCTTAGTACCTCCCGATTATCTCGAGCTATACTTAATATTCCTTGGTGATTCAAAAACGCGTGAAAAAATAGAGTCCCATAGCCGCTTTCCCATGAGATAAAATAGGCCAAAAGGACTTCAAATGAGAGAGAACCAAGCTAGAAAGCACCGACACCTCATATAGGTCGAGGTATGGTGTCCGATACCTACCGACACCTCCGGACACGTGTCCAACACCTCTCAGCGGTGTCCCAATTTATTGATTTATTTTTTAATTACTAGACACCGTGTTGGACACCTCTTGAAGAAGTGTCCACACGTATAAGGCCAAAATTTGATATTTCGGGGACTTTTTTAGAAATGAACTCTGAGGCCCAACTAATCCAATCGACTCGAAGAAAAGGTACCCTTCTTCTTTCTCTCTTATTCTCTCTCTTTTCCTTTGTTTTTTAACGAAAATACCCAAGCTAACCAGTTCATAGGAAGATACGTCAGCATAGCCGACCTCATTTACAGACCCATCTAGCTATATATGACATCTTCTTGATCCTTTTGTCACATGTTCTTCTCTCTTGTTACTGTTGAGACTCTAATCTTGTTATTGTTGAGACATTCGTGCTACTATCTTTCTTTCTCATCCGTTTTGAACGAAATTCAGCTATTCAAATTGATCTTTATTCTTATTATGTACATATTTAATGCATAAATAAATGTGTATATATTATATAAATATAAATATATACAGAAATAGAATAAAAATATATTAAAAAATTCAGCGGTGTCCTGTAGTGTCCAAAATCTAGTTTTTTGAAAATTGCGGTGTCCCGATCGGTGTCGAACGCGGTGTCCGTGCTACCTAGGAGCCAAGCCTTCAGAGTTCAATCATCTATAAAGCGCTACAGATGCACTCACGAGGCTTCCGCGAGTCCCAGCCGGTAATGACCAGTATGCCGCTAGTATTGCTTCCCTGAACACAAAAAAGTCCTAAAACCTAGGGTTTGGAGGTTAAAAGGGTTTTTAGGACTTTTTACACCCAAAGTTGGGTTTCTTAATCCTTAAGCACTTCAAGGGTATGATCTAAGGTCCTAGACCTCATTCGAAGGGTTAGAACTTCATCAAAAACCACCTTGATACGACGTCAAAATTGTCTGTGACTAAAAGACACTAATCCACCATGATAAACTCTAATCACCCAACCACCTCCGATCAATTCCACATCCATAGACTTTAAGTTAATCTTGTGGATGATCCATTATTCAAGTAATCAAGATCCATATACTTGGTAACAAATATTCATCGCTTAAGGTAGATAACAAGAGCTAGCGTGTTTTATATATTGTTGCTAATTAACTAGGCTAAGTGACATGCTCTAGCTTTGACCTTTGTCAATGTATCATACAAATTAGATATGACAAAATTAGATGTGATATACTTCTCTCGCCATGACGATTGATTAATTATACGTGTTCAAATCGCCTTCCTTGTGGTTTTGATACTTGTTCGTGATTTGGTAACTGCATTACGGATTTTCCTAAACTTACTCTTCGAAAAGCCTATTTGATCAGAAGTCTCTCTTTCACAATTCAGCTCTCTTTGGATGGATCACATCTTATGTTAAAACCCCAAGAATTCCTTGATATCAAGTCCGAGTACAAAACTCAAAGCACCACCCATTTGGAGTCTTATCGAACTACATTGGTTCTACTACCGATAATCCATCTTTTATATAAATACAGTATTTATATAAAAGATGGATTATCGGTAGTAGAACCAATGTAGTTCGATAAGACTATTAGGCTACTACCACATGTCATATGGACTCGGCACTTTTGAGCCATGAACAAGTGGCAACATGACATGCGACATGTCGCAGATATTGCTACTAAATCAAAACTTAGTGATGAGCCGTGTCAATGACAATCTTATAGGAGAGCATCTAAAACATTTCACATAATCCTCAAAATCTCAAATGCTTAACTTCAAAATAGTCCTAATTCAATAGTTAATAAGCTAGACTAATAGTTCATTTGCAGAGAATCTATAAGCTATTTATTCTCAATTGCAAATGTAAAATGCAATCCACACCTTTACTGAAACTCACCCTTCGTGCTAGTATTAGCATGAAAGGTGAAAGAAAAGAAGACCGAAGGGGTAAGCACGTATTGTCTACTAAGGAATTTACCCATATATGGAGGGACAAATGTACTAATACACAATACGAGCTATTAACAACAGACATTTAATAGAAAGTCAAACTGAGATGATATGCAGTCCAAAAGCACAAATTTCTGCACCGACACCATTATTCAAAAGAAATTTTGACCGATAGACAATAGGATCTTGATAAAAACCCAGACTGAATAATTATAGACGATTCCCTAAGGAATTCATAATGTCCAAGTTCGTATAAGCCGGATGAAAAAAAAAAAAAATCTAAAGCAAATCGAAGTGGCTAACTTGCAGTGACAGAAACAGCAATTTCCACTGCACATAGTTTCACACGATGGCAATTTTGAAGAGGAAATAGAAGGAATCTCCGAAAATTCAAAACTAAAAAAGTTTAGGATCATTTGCACATAAAACCCTATAGTTTGAGGGTTTGTGCGCATTTCAGCTTGCTCTTTCAATTTTGGCACAATTCACCTCACTATTCATTAATTTGTGTTCAATTTACCAATTAAACGGCTGAAATCCAATTTATTGGATGGCCGTCAAATTTTTAAGGGTAAAAAAGTCAATTCAACCCCCAAACCACATTGGCAGCCACATCAACCTTAATCACCCACTTCAACCTCTTGTCCAACCCGATCCCAACCTTCCTTAGCCCCAAAGGTAGCTTTAGCTTTGCCAATGTCGGCATCGCCTCATCCGTCCCTTTCTCGCTTTCTTCGCCTTCTTCTCCTTCGACATCTCTCGCCTCAACTAATTATGCCTCCTAATCGCACTACCGCCATTGATGCCCTATTGCCACCGTTGAGGCCCCAGAGAAGGCGGTCTTTTTCTGTAATGATATCTCCGAGCTATCCCTCGTCGGCGCGCAGAAGCTCTCGAGTACCTAGAGGACAAGTTGAACATCACCATCACCGCTAGACCTGGCAAACGGGTAAACCGCCCGGGTACGGATAGAATCGGTTCAGGTAAATTTTAGCCGGTGTTTCTCGGGTAAATATTTTTGGAATCCTTACCCTACCCTGACGGGGCGGTTAATACCCGCAGGTAAATAATTAATTTTTTGAATTTTTTTATTAATAAACATTTGGCCTATTTATTTTAAAGTCTGTTTTTTCCTTCTATTTTATTATTACAACTTTATGATTTCATTCCACTTGATCATTAATCTCAAATCAATTCTCAAATCCAACCCCATCATCTCAACTCTCCAAACACAAATATTCAATAGGAACAAGCATATCTAAATTTTTTTTATCTCACAACACAATAAAACACAAGTAAATCTGAAAGAAATCAACACTACAATTTACTTGTATACATACAAAGATTTTTAAAACAAATAAAACTAGCAAATCTGGCGATGGCAACGGAGATGGTGGCCACGGAGCAGTGGTGGATCTGATCAACGACATTGAAGGCGAATCTGGTGGCGGAGCGAAAGAGGGACGATGGACGCCGTCGCTTGATGTGCAGTAGTTGGCCGTCGACTTGATGTGGTGTCGCTACCGTCGATGGATCTGACAGGCGAGAGCTACGTCGCGAGGTAGATCGATCTTAGGAGGGAGGGGGAGGAGGGGGACGACGGCGGAGGCACGGATCTGCGGTGGAAGTGGCCGGCGGTAGTACATCTACGGAGGAAATGGCTGATCTGCGGAGGTGCACCGACGGTGGTAGTAGATCTGCGGAGGTGCGATTGTGGTCTAAGGCGAAAGAGACGGCGGCGGCGGAGGCACGGATCTGCGACGGACGGTGGAGAGAGACGGCGGCGGAGGCGCGAATCTGCGATCTTGTGGATGATGACTGGTGATCGTCGTGGGGTGTGGTCTGAGAGAGAGCAAGAGAAAGATGGAAAAAAAGAAGTGGCGGCTGGAGAGAAAAAGAGTGAAGTGAGAATGAAACATTGAAACCCTAAATCCATTTATATAACTGAAAATACGGGTAAATCCGGATTACCTGTACCCGATCCGAACCGACCCGAAAATTACGGATCGGTTCGGGTACGGGTCTAATTTCTACGTGTCTTCTATATATGTACTCGTACCCTGCTTTTTTTAGCAGGTACGGGTAATATTTTGCCAGGTCTAATCACCGCCTTTGGCGCCGCTACCATTGCTGCTCCAGACATTGCTGTGGAGGTGCCTGCCATCGTCAGGGAGAAGACGGAGTTTGACGTAGTCTTCGAATGTTAGGTTTGGACGGTGCTAGCGCCGTTGGGGGTTTGGAGAGGGCTGGTGGGGGGAAATGTTGGACGACTCTGTGATGGTGGGGGGTTGGAACGACTCTGTGATGGAGGTGAGTTAGACGGTGCTGCAGTGGTGGGGTTTGGACATCACTGTAGTGGTTGGGTTTAGACGGTGGTAGCGCCGTTGGAGGTTTGGAGGCACTGCGGTAGGTGGGTTTGGACTGCACTGGTGGGGCTGACATGTGTCTGTACCATCACCTTGGCCCTTTCTGTAGAGCTTTGGATTTTGCTGGTTAAAGAATTTGTGTTGGGCAGTGGTGATGTGGTTTGCACAGGTGGATGGTTTTGATTAGGCCAACATTTGGTGAGGTGGACATGTGATTGCCAAGGTGGATTGGATGATTGAAGTCACGAATTTGCCCCTCAGAAATTGACGGGTATCCAAAAAATTGGCTTCAACCCGTCAATTGGTAAATTGAGCACAAATTAACAAACAGTGAGGTAAATTGCGCCAAAATTGAAATAGTAAGGTGAAATGCGCACAAACCTTCAAACTATAGGGTTTTCGTGCAAATGATCCAAAAAAGTTTAATAACAGTGCTTAAGGTTTTTGAGAAAGACAAGAACACTAAAAATTGTTTAGTAATAAAGATTCTATAGCAAATCAAAGGGGCTCCCAGAAACAGCAAAGTTTGGGATTTCTATGGGGAATTACATTAAAGTCCTTTTTCAAAATGAAAGAACAAGATCTTAATGGAACTTAGAACTAAGGACTTGAAGCGAACATTACAAGATTTTCAGAAAGTGCAAGAATACGTGAAAAGGATGGAGTAATGCAAGAAATATTGACAAAATTAACCCCCCCCACCCCCCCAAAAAAAAGCAAGAATAACATCACACTTTAACAATTTCAATTGTATGAAAAGTTAATCAACAAATGAGAAACCTTGTTTCATCAACATGTTCAAAGGCAAATTTTAGAAATTTAAGAGTATAGATAAATCCCTCACCTTAAGGTAACAAATTTAGCGTCAAAGAATGCCCTCATTGACGAGCATAGTTCATACCAAGGGTTATAAATCAAAACCCTAAATAAATAAAGCAAAAATAGTACTCAAATCAAATCAAAGCTCATTGGGTCATGTATGTGCCAAGGGGGTGCCCAAGCACCCAAGAAGAGGTGTTGAGACACGTTTGGGTCGGGGATGCCAAGAAGGGCACAACTGTGGCAAAGGAGGTCCAGGGCAAGAAGAGACGGGGAGACTCCCACGTTCATTGGCCTCGAAGGACCCTTACAGGGAAGGCCTGCAGCTAACCCACCCTCCCCTTTCTCCCCCCTCACCCCAACACACCATAGCGGGAATCCCCGTGGTTGACCCCCAGAAGAGGAAGACCCGCAGTCGACCCCTAAGGAGAAGGCATGCTGCCAACACCCCAAGGAGGGAAGGCAAGTGGACGACCCCCGTGGCCTTTTGTACCTTAAGAAATATCTTTTGGTAAATTCGGCAGCAAGTGACAAAGTGGGTACAGTAATGAGTTGACTGGATTAGTAGCGTTGAAGTTTGACTGATGAATATATTTGCTGACATGTCTCAAAAAGTGGGACCCAAAAGCAATTAAATGCACGTAACCAAGATGGGCTAGCAACAAAGCTAGCTAATATATGCACATTCAACTTCACATTGTGGGAATATAGGGCAAGCACGGACAAGAAATAGAGACTTACAGATGCGCACGAATACGGCAACGAGAGCAAGTCTTAATGCATTCCACAACCCCAGTATCGCCACACGTTTCACATAATTTAGCCTGCAAAGAGTGAAAGAAGACATAATAAAACTCTTAACGAGTTTCATCTTCATTGCGTTTTGCTCCTCTGCTACTTATCACCAAAATATATACTGCTCATTTGCTGAATAGAGGTAAATATTTCTTTGTCAAAATCCACCATCAAGCGCACATGTATCCATCTTCACATAGGCACACAAATAGATTTCCCTAGGAGGTAGTTTAAGACTCTCTAATCCAATGAACTCAGAGGATGATTGCAAAAAATACGAAGTCAATTCCTCAAGAGAAGTAGGGAACAACATACTGACAAGGAAACTGCATACTCTAGGAGCTTGAGTCGCAGAAGAAAAAAATATGACAAAATATGCAAAGGTGGCATAATCACAGGAAGTAAAAGTAAAATACTTTCTTTGTGACAGTTCACACCAGACAACAGAGGTTCGCTACAATCACAGTACAGAGCATTTGAAGAACCATACAGAGCACTAGTATATTGGTCCATGAAATAGTTATTGAAGCAACTTCACTTTAGTGGTTGGTAAACCCACTTATAACTGAACTAATTCAAATATCAGGTTAATTTTCAAGCACAAAGTAAATGAAGCTATGATCAGCACTCAAGGTAATGATATGAGAAACACCTAAGATGCAAGATAAGAATGATGACAGCATCACAGTCGGAAGAAAGTCAACCAATTTTTCTACTACATCAATAATTACACCACTAAAGAGACATTTATCACAAGGAAACAAATCCAACCAAATAGAATGCAACTATGTCAACTACCCTTGAATTAGAAGGGACTAAGGGAAGATACAGCAAAAGATAAAAATTGAAGCATCACAAGCTAATCCATTCTCAAGATAGACAAACAATGAAGAAACCACAAAAACGATTTTTCTTCAGATTTATCAATTGCACCACCAACATTGTACTCCAGGAAAGCAGAAATGACCCAGTGAAATGCAAACAGATACTACAGAAGAAAAGGCAAAGAATATAAGAAAACGAGGGCTAGTTTGGTAACATCTCTGCTTTCGACTTATCAGTGTTTATGTTAATAAGTAAACTAAATGCATAACCACAATTATATGCAAATACCATTAACCAGGGTGCTATGTCATTTGGGTTCAAAACTTCTAGAAAGAAGAATGTCATACAGGGTTGAGAAAGAAAACGCAATGATGAAGGGAACAGTCTAAATGGAGACAAAAACTTAAATCACATTAAAGCTAAACCCACAATACAGAAAAAGCAAGTTTCTTCAACTTGCCCCGTATTTAAGAAAGTGAAATGGTTGATAAGATGTCTGATGGATTGAAGGGAAAAAAAGGCACTGATGACTTCACAAGAAGATGAACAGCATAAGCCTGCTGTACTTCACCTGAAAAACTTCTAGCTATCGAAATGAAGATGGGCATGGAGAGGTTAAAAAAATTTAATAAGAAGAACAAAAGCACAGACCGAGGAGTTCAGTTGTACCTCAATTTTCTTTTTTACCTTAAAAAAAGTAATCAACTATACAAGCTTGATGTTGGCCCACGAATCTCAAGGAAGTTTTACTAACAAGAAAATAAAGTAAAATCGCTTTAATTTCTACACTTTCTACACTTCACTGGTTTTTTGGTTAAATATTAGTGAAAGGGCGAATGAAACAAGTCAGGACAACCGAACTCCCTGTCGAACCGAACTCACAAAAATTTGCAACAAAGAATAGTTAATTTAAAATGTTAATATTTTAAGGACAAATGGGGGTATGAAAAACAAATAATACTAGACATCTAAATTAGCAAATCTAACTTTATCTGCATTGTAATTTTTCGTCTTCTGCATTTCTGCAAACGAAATGCATATTTTGCCAGCCCTTTCAATAAAAAAAAGGTGACAAGCAGCAAAAAAGCAAACGAAACTGTTGGCAATAGCGCTTAAGGTTAGGAGAAAAACAAAAAGGAAAACCATGATGACGAAACCCTATCTAGTGAGACAAAACCCATTTCACATTTTACAGAACACCAGAATTTGCAAATCTTATGGGTAATCAGTGTTACACTTGCAACATAATTGGTAAACAAACAAAACCCAATTGATAAGTAGTCTACCAGTATCAAACAAAAAGAAAAGAAAAGGAAAAACAATGAAGCCAAAGCCCCAAGGCAAGAAACAAAACCCATTTCACAAAATTATCTTTTACAGAACTATACATTTACAAATTTTACCCCAACAAAGCTAACGCAAGATTTAAAAAGCAAGAAAGCAGAAAAGCGTGTAAAACTTGAAGACAAACAGCAGGAGTTTTAAGTTTCAAGGCACATACATTGCCATGGAAATGGCCAAGTGGGGAGTCAAGTTGGGGTTTGTTTAGGATTTTACCATGTGGGTCTTCGCCGAACTGGGTCTTTGTCGGAGCTTTTCCTCGAAGAAAGTGTGTCAAAATGTGTATGCGAGTATGTACGGGGGAGTGGAGGTTTTGGGGGTAGATAATGAGTTACAGTGACAAGACGAGAAATGGAGGGCCTACTAATATGCATATGCACTTGTGTCATTAATTATGTACGGCCGCAGTAATCTAATGATTGAATGGGTTTGGTAGACGGATTGGCTCATTAGATGCCTTTTATTTAACCGAGCATTTCTCATTAGCTTTGTTGGCGTATGAATCTTTCGGTGGTGTTTTTTTTTTCTTGTTACCGGTTAGTGACGATCTATAAATTATCTTTCTATGAGATCAACTTACATTCGTTAAATTTATAAAAATAAGTTTAAATTAACGTATTTATGATCAACGTCATATTTAAGTGTAGCATATCGAAGGAGATGCTACTCAACTCAGCTTGCATGGTGATTGATTTTCTAGAAATGATGCTTGATGAATTAATTAGAGAAATGAAATCAGAGAAGACAAGGTAAGAATAGAACAGAGAGAGAAAGATAGAAGTATGAAGAAATTTAGTGTGTGTGTGTGTGTGTGTGAGTGAGAGAGAGAGAGAGAGAGAGAGAGAGAGAGTTGTTATCAATCTCCTTCTTCCCCCTTAAAAGGGTGCTAACTAATTTACGAACATAAATTCAAAGTGAAAATTCAAATTGGTTTTGGCTCTAGCGCCAAAACTAAGCAACCTTTGAGCAACCACAAAGGTCGCTAAAAACAATTAATTGAAATTTTAAACAAATGTTGAAACGACATCGTCTTGACTTTGCCATTAATACTCCAAACCGCAGCGTCTGGTCTTGGTGCGTAAATGCGACCATCATCCCTCTTGATCATCTGCAATTCCTTCTTCCCTGTTAGCAATTGAACCATTTATCAGCCATTTGATGTGAATTCTGACTGTCCTTCGTTGAATCAAAGCTTCCATGTCTTCCCCTGCAGCTCTATCAACTGCGTCTTCACCATCATATTTCTGGCTCACTAGTTCATGATCTGTGATCATACCAACAAGGTTCACAATGCAATGGGGGCAGCACGCTATCTTGTCATCAAAGAAAACAAGAAATATGTTATTGTCGCTTCATCTTTCATTATTGGAACTCCTTAATGGAAACTTTGCATTTGAAAGTCTCAGCTGGAAGAGATTGAGATGCTAATAAAATGCATCTATACACAGTCTGTTACACAAGGCAATGTTGGATTTTGTGACTAACATCAAGCATAAAAGCATGCGAATCGCGAAAGTATATGTTTTGGTCACTTAGCTGCATATATTGCACTTACGAACTCCCAAAAATTTGGAGGAATTTTTTGATATGGATAGGCCAAGTTCAAGAAACATAATATCAAGATAAACTGACAGTTGGTTTGTAATTTGTGACTGTTGTGGATGAAATCTGGAACACGCTTCTGACGATTCGTAAGTGAACCTGCGCAGCAAAAAACAACACCGGTTACTTCGCCGGAAGTGTTTCCGGCGGAGACACTCCGATGCTTAAGTCAGTTAATCTGTCTGAATTTGACTATTACTGTTGAATCTGAGCACTTACCTCTTTCTTTGTCTCCATTTCCTTTATATAGAGCTCCCCATCAGAAGGTAGTTATGTCTCCTTATTAGGGGGTTACCCGAAATAGAGACTTATTCCAGGATTAATGATCCGTTAATCTCCCTTTAATGGGCTGTTACCAACATTTATGGAGAAGTGGATTCAATGTATAAGTTATGGTTCTTTCAGATGACGACACGTGTCGTCATCTTGGCTATGATAATTCTTGCCTGTATCATTTGCCCCCCATTCCATCTTCTCTTTCCTGAAGAGGATTATGGAATGTTGGAATATCTTCCCTTCTGCCTGATTAAAAACTATTCGGCCAATATGAGCTGAAGAGAAATATCGTAGGGGCCGAACAGATCAGACGGGAGTCGTCTACTCGGCCTCGCCGAGCAGAGACTTAGGGGCTCGTCTGCTCGGTTTGGCCGAGTAGAAAGAGACGCCTTTGGAAGTCTACTCAGCTTGGCCGAGCAGAGATGTTTTCAGAAATACATCCAAGTCGTCTACTTGGCTTGGCCGAGCAGAGACGCAGTTGGCGGTCGTCTTCTCGGCTTCGTCGCGCATAGACGTGTTTCCAACTCGTCTACTCGGCTTGGCCGAGCAGAGACGCGTTCGGAGGTCGTCTACTCGGCTTGGCCGAGCAGAGACGTGTTTCCAAGTCGTCTACTCGGCTTGGCCGAGCAGAGACGTGTTTGGAGGTCGTCTACTCGGCTTGGCCGAGCAGAGACGTGTGGTCCAAGTCGTCTACTCGGCTTGGCCGAGCAGAGATGTGTTTGGAAGTCGTCTACTCGGCTTGGCCGAGCAGAGACGTGTTTGGAGGTCGTCTACTCGGCTTGGCCGAGCAGAGACGTGTTTCCAACTCGTCTACTCGGCTTCGTTGCGCTCGTCTGCTCGGCAGAGGCTAGGACCAAAGTAGCTCTTCTGCTCGTCAAGAGCAGAGGCGTGTGGTCCATAGGGCTCGTCTGCTCGGCAGAGGCTAGGACCAAAGTAGCTCTTCTGCTCGTCAAGAGCAGAGGCGTGTGGTCCATAGGGCTCGTCTGCTCGGCAGAGGCTAGGACCAAAGTAGGTCGTCTACTCGTCACGAGCAGAGACGTGTGGTCCATTGGGCTCGTCTGCTCGGCAGAGGCTAGGACCAAAGTAGCTCGTCTGCTCGTCAAGAGCAGAGGCGTGCGGTCCATAGGGCTCGTCTGCTCAGCAGAGGCTAGGACCAAGGTAGCTCGTCTACTCGTCAAGAGCAGAGGCATGAGGTCCATTGGGCTCGTCTGCTCGGCAGAGGCTAGGACCAAGGTAGCTCGTCTACTCGTCAAGAGCAGAGGCGTATGGTCCATTGGGCTCGTCTGCTCGGCAGAGGCTAGGACCAAGGTAGCTCGTCTACTCGTCAAGAGCAGAGGCGTGTGGTACATTGAGCTCGTCTGCTCGGCAGAGGCTAGGACCAAGTAGCTCGTCTGCGCGTCAAGCGCAGAGGCGTGCGGTCCATAGGGTTCGTCTGCTCGGCAGAGGCTAGGACCAAAGTAGCTCGTCTGCTCGTCAAGAGCAGAGGCGTGCGGTCCATAGGGCTCGTCTGCTCGGCAGAGGCTAGGACCAAAGTAGCTCGTCTGCTCGTCAAGAGCAGAGGCGTGTGGTCGGTAGGGCTCGTTTACTCGGCAGAAGCTAGGACCAAGGTAGCCCGTCTACTCGTCAAGAGCAGAGGCGTGAGGTCCATTGGGCTCGTCTGCTCGGCAGAGGCTAGGTCTAAGGTAGCTCGTCTACTCGTCAAGAGCAGAGGCGTGTGGTCCATTGCGCTCGTCTGCTCGGCAGAGGCTAGGACCAAAGTAGCTCGTCTACTCGTCAAGAGCAGAGGCGTGTGGTCCTTTGCGCTCGTCTGCTCGGCAGAGGCTAGGACCAAAGTAGCTCGTCTGCTCGTTAAGAGCAGAGGCGTGTGGTCCATAGGGCTCGTCTGCTCGGCAGAGGCTAGGACCAAAGTAGCTCGTCTACTCGTCTCTATTGTAGTTACCGTCATGGGGTAAATAGGTAATTTTGCTCCTGTTAAATTCTTTAGATGTATGCCACGTGTCAAGTGACTTGATAGGTCATGAGATCTCATCCATTGGATGGGTCTGTTGTTTTCTATATAAGGAGTGAAACCTTTTTACCCACTTCACTACTTGGTTCATTTTCTCAGAGTAAGGAAGAGAGCGTCTTGGGGGCTTTTGAAGATTCTTAGGCTTTGAGTTTGAAGATCTGCTCTTTTTTTCAAGTAAGTTTCAAACTTTTTTTCTTTTGAAATCTTCTGTTTTGATATGAAATTATGTCTAATGAAGGTGAGGAACATGTTTCTGAACCTGATCCTCTAGGTTTTAGGATAGAGCCTACATTTGATCCCTTATTCTTAGAAATTGGAGTTCCCTTGGTTCCTTTTCAAGAATCTAGGGGTGTGCCTGCTAAGGAAGTTTTAATGGAGAACGCCCAATCTCCCAAGCCTTTCGATGCGCACACACTAAGAAGTAAACTAAGTAGTTACGATCTAAAGCTCTTACGCGATCGTTGTGAAATTCTGCCGATTGTAAAATTAAGGCTTCCAGATGAGGATGAAGCGGCAAACATGACTACAATTGACGAAGTAGGTGTTTATTGGGATATGTTTATCAATGGTTTTAGAATTCCCCTCCACCCTTTCTTTGTTAGGCTTCTAAATACTTACGGGCTTGCACCCGGCCAACTTTCTCCTCATGCGTGGCGTTTTATGAGTTTCTTCATCTACCGATGCCAAAGCTAGGATTAAGCCCAAGAGTTAGGGTGTTCAGATGGTTCTTTACCATATGTGCAATCACTAAACAAGTAGGTTGGTATTTTTTAAGTCGTCGTCCAAAGGCCGAAGCCAACTTATTTCCACACCCCCCATCATCCAACCATAATTGGAAGGAGAGGTTTTTGTTTGTTAAATTGCCCAAGTCCCAAAGGGGCGAGGTCTGTAATGTATGGCTCCCAGAATGTGAGACGAGGGCTCGTAATAGACTGAAAGAAAAGGACTTGTCGGAAACTGACCTTGAGCATATTGCGAAGCTTAAGGATGCTGAACCTTTAGAATCCAGATATCCCTTGAACAATGCTCAGCTCCGTGAGTGCGGCATCATTCTTCCCCTTGAGCCTCAAGATTTCGATGAGGAGGAAGAAGAGGGCGAGAATGATCCTGGTAAAGCTCTTATCAAAACTTATATTTATCTAATATTGAATGGTAGTACTTATCTCTGTTTTGTGTGCAGAAAACATGTCGTCGCGCGCACAAGGGGATCCTCCATTGTTCAATGCCCAAGGTATTTTGGGGGAGATCATTCCTGACGAGTTGGCTACTGCTCATGGTATTGAGGAGGAAGTGCAGGACCTGGATTTTGGAGCTTTGGTTTCTGGGACACAGCCGAAGGTGGCACAATCCGAAGACATTGTTTTGGCTCTGTCTAGGGTAGACAAGTCACAAGAAAGTTCCAAGAAACGAAGAATCTCTGGTAGAGGTGGGAGCAGAGCTACTTCCTCTTCTGCTCGTCCTGACACTCCGCATCGTCCGGCCTGGGGAGTATCGATTGATGAGTCTGTTTTCAAGTCTCCTCGTACGGCATGGGATTGGTCTAGTCATGCAATCATTCCCATGGACCGCAAGACATTGTCGGGCTACGGCGTCAATGAGACGGCCAATGGCATGGTTCAGCTGATGTCTCAGGCCATGGCGCAGGTGCAAATTGGGGCCGAGAAACTTATTGCCGCTGACAAAGTATTGGACGAGGAGAAGAAAAATGTTATGATAGAGAACAACTTTCGTCGGGAGGCAGAGAAGAAGGTGGAGGATTTGGGCAGGAAGGTGAAGCAGCTAACGACTCGAGTCAATTGCTTCGATGCTGAGAAGTCATCGATTGCTGCTCAAGCCGTGCAGCAGTTCAAGAAGAGTCAGTTTTTTATGGACCTGCGTTATCGTGACTCAAAAAGGGCACTTGTTCATGGTTATAAGGAGTGCAAGGCGGACATTTTGAAAGATCATCCTGAGTACGATTTGAGTATCTACGAGCATAAATTTGCTCGTGAAGCTGCTGCAGAGGATGCTCTTCGGGCTGAAGAAGCCGAACGTAGAGCTGCTGGTCTGCGGGTGCCTAGTTCCTCAGTTAGTCGCAGTCCGGGTGCTTCGGGGTCAAGATCAGGAACAATTCCAAGGCAATCGGTACTTATGCCCGAAGGTTCTTCTCATGAGCTGGATGCTGCTGATCAGGATGAGTAGATAGGATTTCTTTGTCTAGTAGAGTAGGCTAGATTTTAAGATTTCCTGTTATACTGCCTGGGATCCTCATAACTTTTGACTTTTAATGCAATCAGGTTTTTTATTTGATCCAATCAAATTTCATGTATTTTGATTTTTACTCATCAAAATATGCTTCTGGAGTCAACTAAAATTTAAGGCGATCAACTTAAAACAGACTGAGGCTGAGAGATCAGCTTAAAACATAAACACTGATGCTGAGATCAGCTTAAAAACAAACAGATTGAGAAGATTGAGAAAGGGTTGCCCCCCCTTTCGGTCTATTTATGGATAATATCGCCTTAAATGTATCGCATTCCATGTTCGAGGAATTGCCTTGCCATCCAATTGTTCCAAGTGATAGGCCCCTGGGCCTCCTAATTTTACCACCCTATAAGGGCCCTCCCAGTTGGGTGCTAACTTGCCAATGGCTTCGCGCGGGGCTGAAGCTTCTATGCGGCGTAGGACTAAGTCCCCTACTCGGAAAGCCCGTGGACGAACTCTCTGGTCATAAAACCTGGATACACGATGTTGGTAAGCTGCGAGGCGCATGGCCGCTTGCTCACGACGTTCATCAAGGAGGTCGAGATTAGCCCGGAGAGCTTCCTCATTTTGTATCGGGTTATACGATGTAAGCCGAAGAGAAGGTAACCCTACTTCCACAGGTATGAGAGCTTCCGTTCCAAAAGACAGACTGAAGGGGGTTTCGCCAGTAGGAGTTCTAGTGGTGGTATTGTAGGCCCAAAGAATTTTGGGCAACTCTTCGACCCACAAACCTTTCGCTCCATCCAGCCTCTTCTTTATCCCCTGAAGAAGTGTGCGGTTCGTAACTTCAGTTTGTCCATTCGTCTGTGGGTGCGCCACGGAAGTGAAGCGTTGCTCGATTGATAGATTAGTGCAAAAACTCCGAAAAGTTGAGTTGTCAAATTGTTTGCCATTATCTGTAACGAGCACCCGTGGAATTCCAAAACGGCAAACAATGGCGCGCCAGAAAAAGTCTTCACATTTCTTTTCAGTAATCGTTGCCAGGGCTTCTGCTTCTGCCCACTTAGTGAAATAATCAATTGCCACGATTATGAATCGACGCTGAGCCGTTGCTGCGGGGAAAGGACCCATGATGTCCATTCCCCACATAGCAAAAGGTATGTAATAGCTCAACGATGACAAGGGGCTTGGTGATTGCCTGGGGATTGAAGAAAAACGTTGGCAAGCATCACATTTTTTAGCGAAGTCCAAAGCGTCACGATGCATTGTCGGCCAATAATACCCATGTCGAAGAACTTTGTGCGCTAAGGCGCGTCCTCCCAAGTGTTGTCCGCAAATGCCTTCATGAACTTCCCGCAGAGCATAATTCGATTCTGTCGGTGTGAGGCAACGGAGGTAAGGAAGTGTGAAGGAACGCTTGTATAATACATCGTCCACAACAGCATACCGAGCCGAGCGAAGAACGATGCTCCTGGCTTGCTTCCGGTCGGCAGGTAACGTGCCGTCCTGAAGGTAGGCCTTGATGGGATCAATCCACGATGGTTCATGCTCGGTTTGCATGACTTCCCTCGTTGTAATACTCGGCTCATGCAGAAGTTCGAGATGAATGGTGCGGCCAAAACCGGATGGATCCTGAGAGGCTAACCTTGAAAGTGCATCTGCGGAAGTGTTATCCTCGCGGCGAATTTGTGTGATTTTGAAAAGAGAAAATATGCGAGCTACTTCTTTGGCTTTAGACAGGTAAGTGGCCATCTTAGGATCCTTTGCTTCGTACTCTCCTGACATCTGTTTTACAATGAGTGCTGAATCGCTGAAAGCATGAAGGGATGTTGCCCGCATGGCGTGGGCGAGGTGCATTCCTGCTATCAAAGCTTCGTATTCAGCTTCATTATTTGAAGCTTGGAAATCAAAACGAAGAGCGTACTCGATGATCAGACCCTCTGGTCCGTTAAGGATTAATCCCGCACCACTCCCATGTGTGTTTGAGGATCCATCCACGAAGAGTGTCCAAGCGAACAATTCGGGTTGAACGAGTTGCGGTTCGTCGTCTTCAATGGGAAAAGTACACTCAACAACGAAGTCAGCCAAAGCTTGTCCCTTAACTGAAGGCCGTGGTCGATATTGGATGTCAAACTCGCCTAATTCAATCGACCACGGAACAAGACGACCTGAGAGATCGGGCTTGTGCAGTATCCGCCTAAGAGGTTTGTCGGTGAGCACGACCATTGTGTGAGACTGAAAATATGGACGAAGCTTCCTTGCGGCGATCAAAAGAGCAAACGCCAATTTTTCCGTATTCGGATATCTCTTTTCAGCTCCTTGAAGAATCTTGCTCACATAATAGATGGGGAGTTGTCGACCATCTTGTTCTCGAACTGAAACCGCACTGACGGCGGATTCTAAAACGGCCAAATAAAGGAAAAGATCTTCTCCAGGGAGGGGCTTAGAGAGCAGAGGCGGAGACGTAAGATATTCTTTCAGTTTGTCGAAGGAGTTTTGACACTCGTCCGTCCACTCGAAATTCTTGATGTTCTTTAACGCCTTAAAGAACGGCAAGCAACGCTCAGCTGACTTAGAGAGAAATCTTCCGAGGGCAGCTATTCTTCCCGTCAGGACTTGTATTTCCTTGACGCGTCTTGGAGCAACCATTTCTTGAATTGCTTGGATCTTTTCGGGGTTAGCTTCAATCCCCCTTTCAGAAATCATAAACCCAAGGAATTTCCCGGACGACACACCAAAAGCGCACTTAGCAGGGTTGAGGCGCATGCGATACTCGCGGAGGAGTGTGAAACACAGTCGTAGATCAGCAATGTGGTCCTCCGCCTGAAGGCTTTTGACAAGCATGTCGTCGACGTAGACCTCCATCCCCTTTCCAATGAGGGGTTTGAATATTTTATCGACTAACCATTGGTACGTGGCACCAGCATTTTTTAACCCGAAGGGCATGACGTTGTAGCAAAATAAACCTTGATCAGTGATGAAGGCTGTCTTAGCTATGTCGTCCGTCTCCATGCGGATCTGGTTATATCCGGAAAACGCATCCATGAAGCTAAGCAATTGGTGACCCGACGTAGCGTCGATTAATGTATCGATACGAGGTAGTGGGTAACTATCCTTGGGACATGCCCTGTTCAGATCCGTGTAATCAATGCAGATTCTCCATTTGTTTGTTCCCGCCTTCGGTACCATAACAACATTGGCTATCCACTCGGGATAGTCAATTTCCTTGATGAAATCAGCAGTCAGGAGCTTATCGACTTCAGTTTTGATTATCGCCTGCCTTTCTGGGGCGAAAGGTCGCTTCTTTTGCTTGACGGGTTTGAACTTGGGATCGACTGAAAGTTGGTGAGTGATTACTGACGGATCAATGCCCGGCATGTCCGCAGCACTCCACGCGAAGACGTCCATATTGGATCGGAGGAAAGAGACTAGCTGATCTCTAATTCTTGGCTCCAGCATTGAACCAATCCTCACTTGTCGCTCTTTATCCCCATCGCTGATTGGCACAGAAACAAGAGCTTCTACAGGCTCCGCGCGTCTCAAAGTCTTTTCGTCTCGCTGGTCGTCAATAGAGAGTGTCTCCTCGACCTTGCACGATGCCACGTAACACCTTCGGGCTAGGATCTGATCTCCTTTCACATAACCAACTCCTGTTGGTGTAGGGAACTTCATGGTGAGATGGTAGGTTGATGCCACTGCCTGCAGCTTGTTAAGGCCTGTTCGTCCCAAAATCCCATTGTACGACGATTTAACTTTGACAATAAGGAAATCGAGTGTATGCACTGCCTGACGAGGCGCTTCTCCTGCGACGACCGTAAGGGAGGCAATCCCTCTTACCGGTGCAGAAGCACCTGTGAAGCCGTACAAAAGAGAAGATATTGGTCTTACCCTATCTTCAGAGATCCCCATCTGATTGAATGCATCGTCGAAAAGGATGTCGGCCGAGCTTCCTGTATCGACCAAGATGCGTTTGATCTGGAAAGCATCTATCCTCAAAGTGATGACGAGAGCATCATCATGTGGAAGGCTTACTCCCTCAAGATCTGCGTCGTCAAATTCTAGCGAGGTGAGTTCTTTGGCTCGCTTTGCCGGTCCTTGTGTAAGATTTACCTGTCTAGCATAGGCTTTTCGTGAAGAGCTAGATAGGCCGCCGGCGCTGGGTCCTCCAGAGATGGTATGGATAACAGGCGGATCCTTTGGGGGCACTTCGTCGGCTCTTCGAGGGTCACCTCTTCCTCCAGTCTGCTGTCGATGGTTGTTTTTGACGAACTGCTTAAGGTGTCCCCTGGCGATGAGATTCTCTATTTCTCACTGAAGCACCTTGCATTCTTCTGTGGTGTGACCGTGGTCCTTGTGGAAATGGCAGTATACTAGAGTATCCCTTCTTTCCGCTGGACCTCTCATAGGCTTGGGCCATTTGAGGATGTTTTGGCCCTTGATTTGGTGAAGAATATGTCCGCGTGTAGTATTAAGAGGAGTAAATGACTTTGAGAGGGGCGCTCGCGGACGTTTGGGTTCATCCTGATTGCTCCCTTCCGGACGATTGCGCCTCTTCTGCCCAGAGTGGATCTCTTCTTGTTGTGACGATGTTGAATCCTCCTCTGCCCGAAGATATTTCTCCACCCTGTTAAGGAGATCTGACATATTTTCTGGTGGGCTTTTGTTCAAAGAGAAACGTAGGGGCGTTCCCGGCCTTACTCCTCTAGCCATTGCTGCAAATGTTACTCCTGGATCTAAATGATCGATAAGGAGCTTTTCAGTGTTAAAACGAGCGTAGTATGATTTTAGGGATTCCCTTGGCCCCTGAATTATACGAAAAAGGGCCGAAGAATTCTTCCTCTGAATGCGACTTGTAAGAAAATTGCTTCGGAAGGATTCGGCCAACTGGGCCCAGCAAGTAATGGAACGAGGAGCTAAGTGCTGGAACCATACGTGCGCGGCTCCTTTTAACGTCACAGGGAAAGCTCGGCACATTATTTGATCAGGCACCTGATGCAGATTCATCCCTGAGGTAAAGCGGGCTAAGTGTTCCATTGGGTCTCCCTTGCCATCATATGATTCGCACGGAGGCATTTTGAAGTTCGGAGGAGTTGGGAAGAGATCAATCTCTTCAGAGAATGGCTGTCCAGTTATAATTGGAGTGTTGGAGTATTGTTCTGCCCGATTACCCCCGGTACTGGGATAAGAGTGAGCCTCATTATAATTTTCTCGACGCTTTCTGGATCTTGGGTTCCGCCTTTCGTCGTCAAATTCTTCATTTGCCTCCTGGGTCTCGTGTTGGTTGTGACTTGTTTGTTCCGGGGTCTTTGAAGTGCCCGGAAGTCTGAGAGGTTCCGACTGTGGAGGCGGATGTTCTATTGCAGCTTGCAATTTTTCAATAGATTGCTGCATTGCTCGGATGATGGCCATCAGGTCGGTTTGATTATCCGTAGGCGGAGTGATGTTTACTCCCATTGTGACATTGGAAAAGGGAGGTTCAGGTACGCCAATAGTTTGGAGTGGACGCAAGACTGTGTTAGGGAGTGAAGGAGTGAATGTCACCGCCGGCGGTACCATTGCAATAGATGCTGGTGCCTTTGCGACAGTTGGTATTACTGCCGGAATTATAGGTACCGCAGTGGTTCGCGCCATAGTAGTAATGGATGGTGCACCCATAACCTTCTTGCCGCGATTGGACGGTTGAGATGTGGAGACCCCTCGAACTGGGTCGTGCATCAGAGGTGAAGATGACCCTGGTGGAGGGGTTCCTCCTAACTGAGCTTGCGGATTAGGATTCTGCGACATGATTTACTCACGAATTTCGTGTCCCACGGATGGCGCCAAAATGTTATGGATGAAATCTGGAACACGCTTATGACGATTCGTAAGTGAACCTGCGCAGCAAAAACAACACCAGTTACTTCGCCGGAAGTGTTTCCGGCGGAGACACTCCGATGCTTAAGTCAGTTAATCTGTCTGAATTTGACTATTACTGTTGAATCTGAGCACTTACCTCTTTCTTTGTCTCCATTTCCTTTATATAGAGCTCCCCATCAGAAGGTAGTTATGTCTCCTTATTAGGGGGTTACCCGAAATAGAGACTTATTCCAGGATTAATGATCCGTTAATCTCCCTTAAATGGGCTGTTACCAATATTTATGGAGAAGTGGATTCAATGTATAAGTTATGGTTCTTTCAGATGACGGCGGGTGTCGTCATCTTGGCTATGATGATTCTTGCCCATATCAGTGACGTTTGAAATTAGCAAGTGAGAGGGTCAGGGCAAGGGGATATTGAGGAAATGGTCAGTACGGTTGATCTAGTATCAAAGAAGACCATTCACAGACTGCATTCTTTCTATTTCCAGATTCCATTCCAGCTTGTTTCTCTCTTAAAGCAAATTCACATTGATATGATCAAGCAAAAGTCAGCCTTTACATTCCAATTACATAAGCTTCTGAAGTTGCATTGCCAATTAGAATTCATGCATTTTTTTCCCTAAGGATTGCAGTCCGCTCGCAAACAATGTTATATTTACTTTCTTTAGTTGGTAATAGCTAATAAGGCGCATCTTTAGGAGGTCATATTGTCTCAACCATCTATTGATCGAAAGTTTCATTTCATTCTAGTTGGAGTTGCTTTTTTTTTCTTTTTTTCTTTGCTTTCTGATCTGTATATGCTATATTATTTCCCACATGTTGGAGATCCGGTTAAGGCCAGTTGTTTACTTTCATTACAAAGCCAGAACCAATTGAAGTTGTTTGTTTTCCTTTTGTTCTAAAGCGAGACAGAGTGAGAAGGTCAGCCTATATATTATGTACGATCGTAATGCCTGCCCTAATCCTTTCTCTGGCAATCCATCTTATTCAATATGGCCTGCGTACCCTGCACACCTCACCAATACTTATAATTAATACCATCAAACAAAACAAGAGTGCATTTTTCGGTGCCAGGTACAAGATCGTCCGCCACCAGAACCGCCGATGTTGAGCAAGTGGAGGTGTCATGATGATGAACGTGGCAGGAATGGTGATAGGTTTAGCGAGGGTGGTCCAATGGTGAATGTTTTGGTGAGGGTGGTCATGGGTGGTGATGGATATGGCACATGTGGTGATGGGTTGCGTAAGGTTGGTTATGGGTTGTGATAGTTATACGTGGTGATAAACTGGGTCAATGTTGGTGATAGCGATTCATTTTAGGGTTAATTACTCACGGCACCCCTGAGGTTTACCCTAAATTACACACGGACCCCACTATCATTGAAAATTACACTCCGTCCCAAAAATCTAGATTTCTTTGACGGGATTAACAGCTGGTCATAAAAAGACGTTTCTGCCCTCATATATAAGTACACAGTGTCTCTTGAGTTTTGGAGGAAAATCAAGAGTTCTGGCTCTTGGGTTACAGACTTCGACAGAGAGAAGAGAGGGAAGTTGGTACAGAGGGAAAAACGGGATCAAAATCGTTCCCATTTCTTGAAGGCTGCGAAATCGAACCCAGCGGCGAAGACGACGACGACGGCAGCCCTGAACAGTGGTACTCGAGTGAAGATCGTGGACGGTTGTGCAAACACGAAGGTATGTTTTCATACCCTTTTCATCTTGTCGCAATCATTTCGTCTAGTTTCTTCATTTTTTTGACACTGTTATGGATGATTTTTAACAACGAAACCCTAATTTAAGTCTCTGTTATGTTTAATCATATGCATGTTGAGTCTTTGCTGTATATAATCATGGGCATGTTGAGTGTATGGTTATTGCATGTTGAGTGCATGGTTTTTGCATGTTAAGTGTATGGTTATTGTATGTGATATAGCTAAAAATATCCCTCTAATCTACAGAAGACACGTGACAGTTGTGACACGTAGCCCAGGCTGGCTCATTACTAATATGGCACTTACCATATTAGTAACCGGACAGAATCCTAAAGAAGCTCTGACTCTATCAACATAAATCAATATGGGATCCTCTAGGATCCTAATGAGATTCTGATTAGAGTTGACTGAAGCCCAATTCTAATTGGACTCCTCTTGCTACCACTATATAAAGGGGGTCAAGCCCCCCAGGTAAACCTAAGTTGACACATATACACATTGTGCAATATTGCTTTTCAGAGTTCTACCTTGTTAGCCTTCTCTGACTTAAGCATCGGAGTGTTCCCCCGCCGGAATCCCACCCGGCGGTCACTCTGTGTTCTCTTTTGCAGGCCTGAATTCTGGTACTGTCCCGATCCAGTTTCTAGCTGCAACAGTATGTTTAGTATATGATTATTGCATGTTATATGATTATTAGCAGAAAACCCTAACTAGAGCCTTACTTAGAGCCCTAATCGAAAGCCCTAAACAGAAATTCCTAAATTGAAGCCATAATTGAAAGCCCTAAAAGCCCTAAATTGAAACCCCAATTGAAAAGTCAATTGAAACCCTAATTGACTACTTAATCAAATTGAATCCCTAATCGACACTGAAATTGAAGCCCTAATTCAATTTCATTTTCGAAACCCCAATTGACAACTCAATTGAAACCCTAATTGACTACTTAATCAAATTAAATCCCTAATCGACACTGAAATTGAAGCCCTAATTCAATTTCATTGTCGAAACCCCAGTTGACAACTCAATTGAAACCCTAATTGACTACTTAATCAAATTAAATCCCTAATCGACACTGAAATTGAACTAAAATTCAATTTCCCTAAACCAAAACCTCAATTGACAACTCAATTAAAACCTTAATTGACTACTTAATCAAATTAAATTCCTAATCGACACTGAAATTGAAGCCCTAATTCAATTTCGTTGTCAAAACCCCAATTGACAACTCAATTTAAACCCTAATTGACCACTTAATCAAATTGAATCCCTAATCGACTGAAATTGAAGCCCTAATTCTATTTTGTTTTTGAAACCCCAATTGGCAACTCAATTGAAACCCTAATTGACTACTTAATCAAATTGAATCCCTAATAGACACTAAAATTGAAGCCCTAATTCAATTTCATTTTTGAAACCCCAATTGACAACTCAATTGAAACCCTAATTGACTACTTTATCAAATTAAATTCTTAATCGACACTGAAATTGAAGCCCTAATTCAATTTCGTTTTCGAAACCCCAATTGACAATTCAATTGAAACCCTAATTGACTACTTAGTCAACTTGCCCAATTAAGAACTTAAATTAAAGTCCTAATTGACACCCAAATGGAAACCCTAATAGATAACTAATTAACATACTTAATTGACAGCTTTGTTAAAGCCCTAATTGATAAATAAAATAATATTATTTCAAATTGGCAAGTTAATTACAGCCCTGTTTGACAGCTTAATTGACATCCAAGTTAACTCTCTTTGTATATACATTACAGAAATGCATACCCTGCTGGTCCACTACTGTAACACAGCCAGAGAGATTGAGAATGTAGATCCAGACAGATACAATTACATGGACTTGCTAAGTGATGCAACTGAGCTATGTTTGAAAGAACTCCCCCCTAGGCTAGGTTTATGCATTGACATGTACTTCATGTTGCCTGGAACTCAGGTCAGGACTGAAATAAATTCTGATAAGGCTTTAGTGGACATGTTTGCACTATATGAGAACTCTAAGGATATACATGTCTACTTAGAGACTGATAGGGTTGAACCTAGGGCAGTTTGTTATCCAGAACCAAGTAGTCAGGCAGCTAGAAATGAGGACTTGAATGAAGTAGAAGAAAGTGAAGGGGATAGCAGTGATGAAGAAGAAGAAAGTGAGGGGGAAATACATTTGTCCAGTGATGATTCTGAGGACTTTGATTGGCAAGGAGTAGGAGTGAGTGAGAGTGATGAAGAGTCAGGGACTAATGATGAAGACATTGAGACAGATGATGATAAGCCAAGTGATGAAAAGTTGTCAGAATATGATGATGATGATGAAACCCCCTTGTACAACAGTGATGAGAATGTAGATGTGGCAACAATAAATGTAGACATATTTATGAGTGAGAAGTTGTTTCAACACAAGGAAGGGGAAAAATTGAACTGCATTAGGGTTTATTGTTTGAAGATGTAGATCATTTTAGGGCAACTTTGAAGGACTATACCATTGAGAATGGGTTTAAACTGGTAAGAGACAAGAATGAGAAGACAAGGGTGGCTGCTCATTGTGGCAGCCCTGGATGTGCCTGGAGAATACGTGCAACCAGTATCCCTGATGGCACAACATTTAAAATTAAGAAGTGTGGCCCTAAACACACTTGTGTAATGGCCACTACTAATAAAGAAGCCAATTCCACTTGGATCTCAGAGAAGCTGTTTAAATACATTAGAGGAAATCCTGATGTCAGTTTAGGTGGTCTGCAAAAATTGTTGGCTGAGAAGTTTGGTGTAGAGGCTAGAGGTGTCAAACGGGCCCGGCGGCCCAAGCCCCAGCCTGACCCGGCCCGAAAAAAGCCCGGCCCGGCCCGCAGGTGAACAGTGCAGGCCCGCAGGCATAGGGCCTTGGGCCTGGGCTTGGACCAGGCCTGGATTTCCAAAAAAATGGCCCGGGCCAGGCCCGGCCCGGTTTTGGCCCGAAACAGGCCCGGCCCGTTTTCGGCCCGGATTTGGACCGTTTTCGGCCAGGATCTGGCCCGATTTTTGGCCCAAAATCAGCCCTATTTTGGCCTGCCCCACCTTTTTCAAAAAAAAAAACTTGCCCTCCCCTTTTCCCTCCCATTTCCACTCCCAATTGCCGTGACGCAATGATTTAAACCATGAACCAAGCATACCCGACATGACTTGACTTGATGGTCTAATTTGCCAATAAAAGCAGTTCAAAGATCCCAGCAAGTTTAGCCTTATATAGCGTGTATTCTCTATCAAACTTGGTTTCAGTTGTTCCTATTTCCTGTTAACCCTGCCGACTGGAACAAATTTTCCCTTGGTTTAGGTACAAATTAGTACTGAAAAAAAAAACTAATTAAAACTAGAAACCTGCCTTAGCCTCCGTTCACCATGCGCATCTTTATCCAGGTCTTCCAGTAAGCTGGTTGGAGGTTTGTCAAGCATCCAAAGTTCGACAAGAATCAAAACACAAGCCTTCGCTAATTTGTTTGCATATTGGTCTCTCGCAAATAGAAAATAAATTTCCTTTGTTGAATGCAATTTGTATCCAACAAGGAAAGATTGGCTTCAACTGTATGATTATTGTTATATCCGTCTACACTTATGCCAATTAAGTAACAACAAATTATTTATGGACCTACATGTCACTAACAATAAACAAAATTTTCTTCTACTGCCGTAATTGGAGCAAAATGTTTCTTCTAGGTGTAATTAACGAAATTAACGAAATGGTTTAAATTAGAATATTTGTTGTTACTTTACTTGCTTATACACATTATTAAATTAGAATTTTTGTACATAATAACAAGAAAATATCGCAATTAAAGTTTTTATTTTGAATAACCGGAGAATTTAAAAAAAAAAAATTTGGCCCGGGCCCGGCCCAAGCCCGGCCCTAAATATTGGGCCTAGGGCCTGGGCCCAAATATCCCAGGCCACAGGCCCGGCCCCGCCCGGCCCGTTTTCTCTATGTGGCCCGGGCTAGGCCCAGTTCTCCCCGAGGCCCGCTGGGCCCGGGCTGGGCCGGCCCAAGCCCGGCCCATTGACATCTCTAGTAGAAGCCCATAGAATGCAGCTCTATAGGGCCAAAAGGAAGGCACTAGAAAAAAATAGAGGGGTCTCATGCTGAGTCATACAAGAAGTTGTGGATGTACGGGCATGAAGTGATGAGGACTAACCCTGGTAGCTTGTTCAAGCTTGAAACTCAAAGGGTTAGTCCTAACTTAGATTTGCCTCACTTCCATAGGCTCTTCTTCTCATTTACAGCTATCCAAGATGGCTTTAGACATGCTTGTAGGCCCTTTCTTGCAGTTGATGGATGTCATCTCAAAGGGCTTTTTGGAGGTGTGTTATTGGCTGCTGTGGGTCTTGATGGGAATAATGGGTTGTTCCCTGTGGCTTTTGCTGTGGTTGAGAGTGAGCACACACAGAGCTGGAGGTTTTTTCTACATCATTTATTCAGCATAATTGGGGATGCTTATGGGGCTAAGCCATGGGTATTTATGTCTGATGGCCAAAAGGGTATTGAGAATGCCTTAGCTGAGATGATACCACAGGCAAGTCACAGGAGGTTGCAGGCATTTCTACTGTAACTTCAAGGCTAAGTACCCTGGCATCAAGTTGAAAGCATATTTATGGGCTGCTGTGAAGGCATATAATGTTGATGACTTTAACCTTGCCATGGGTCAAATGAAGGACTGCTCACCAGAAGCAGCTGAGTGGTTGAGTGGGCATAGGTTAGAGAGTTGGGCTAGGCACACTTTTGGCCATGCTGTTAAGAATGAGCATGTAACTAGCAACATTGTTGAGTCCTTCAATAATTGGCTAGGAAACTTGAGAGAAAAATGTGTGCTATCTTTGGTTGATACTATTAGAACTAGGTTGATGTCCAAGGTGCATGAAAGGTTTGAAAATGCTGCCTCTTGGGATGGTAAGGTAGCTCCCAAGATTGTGAAAAAATGCAACCAAGCCATTGCTCAGTCTAGGCATTGTAACATAGTGATGTGTGCTGGGGGTACAGAATTTGAGGTGGTTGATCTTGGGAATGTGCATGTGGTTGATCTTCAAAGGATGAGTTGCTATTGTAGGGTTTGGAATATAACTGGCATACCTTGCAAGCATGCAGCAACATGCATCAATACTAGGAGAATGGAAGTATTAGATTTTGTGGATGTATGATACAACATGGACACATACTTGAAGACCTATGGTGGGGTCATGCATCCAGTGCATGATGAGTCCCAATGGCAGCCTGCTCCAGGGGATCCCTTGCAACCTCCACCATTAAGAAGGTTGCCAGGAAGGCCAAGAAAAGAGGAGGAAAAGGGCTGCTGATGAACCTGCTAAGGAAGGCAAGAGGTCATGCACCATAAAATGTGCAATTTGTAAGGAAATTGGGCACAACAAAAGGACCTGTCAGAGGGCACCTGTGAGAGGCATTAGTAGGGGCACTGTTGCAGCTGGTGGTAGCCAAACTGGAGGCAATCAAGTGGGAGGCAGTCAAGTTAGCATGAATTTGGATGTAAGTATACTAACTGTGGTTTTGATTTTGGTTTACTGTGATTTAGTTTACTTTTGACTAAATGTAGTTTTGAATTTTTAAACAGGGAGGACCTGCTGTAGGGGGTCCTAGTCAAGGAACCATGCCTTAGCTGCTACTAGTGTGCAGCATTTTGTGTACATACATGGTGAAGATTCATTTTGTGAAGATTACAGAAACTGTGCAAATTCTTTTTGTGAAGCTTATTGAAGACTTTGAAAATGGTGTTGATTGCTGTGACTGAAGACAAATTTTTTAAGTTAAAGTCATAGTGGGAATAGGTTAAATGTAGGTTACAGTTAGGTTGACTACAATATTCAAATTGTAAACTTTAGGTTTTAGTCAACATTAATGCTTTTAATCATGTTTGTCAACATTTGGATGATGTAAACTCTATTTGCACAATGTTAACATTTGGATGATGAATGGTGTTCTTATTGAGCTAATGTGTACTCAGTTTCAGTATGTTGCTCAGTTTTGAGATCTTACTTATTTGCAAAGAATGTGAAGTGTGTTAGAAGCATTGGTTAGGGCAGGTTGTGATTGTGCTTTTGAGCATGTTGGTAGTTATGTTGGGGACTTGGTTTGTGCTTGTGCTCTTTGTGCAATGTGCACAAACCACAAGCCCCCTTAAGAAGGCATAGATACTCCATTTGCTTAGAAAATAGATAACCAACATCTTCATTTGCCTAGAAAGTATATAACCAACATGTTCATGTCCCTAGAAAATTTCATTGCAGCCATACATACTTCATTCAAATATCATTACATGAACCCTAGAAAATTCGAGAGTACCATTTCTCTCTTAAGGCTACATTGGTTGCGTTACATAACCATACACCTCATTCCCCATTTGTTAATGACAAAAACTATCATCAACATACACATCCACGAGGAAATTAAAGAACTAATAACCAACATCTTCAACATTGCTTGATTAGACTCAATTAGCTGTAATTTTTTACTCCTTACAGCTTTATTTGCCTCAAACAAGTGCATCCTTGATTCTTCATTGGTTTCATGCCTTTGAATTTCTTCATAAACATCAGGTGAACAGATGATTGACCTTCCACTTGGCTTCAATGTTGCTCTATCAGGATTGCACCAACTAAACATGTTACAACCACCACTTACACAAGTGAAGAACAACTTCCCCTTGCTTGGCTTCTCATCAGATTCAACAATTCTAAGATTTGCTCTCTTTCTACACCAGAAAATTATGTAGTTAAACCTTAGCTCCAACCATTCCTCACTATTTCCTGACCTTGACATTTTTTGGTTAGAAGGGAAAGAATGAAGTGCAGGAAGAAATGGAGGAAGAAGGATAAAGAAATGGGTCTGCAGAAGAGAAAGAGAATGAAGAAGAAGAAGAAAAACCCTAAGGGGCAAGAGGGGTTTTATTCAAGAAAGGGAAGGCAGTTTGGGGATGAAAAATCCAAAAAGTAAGGTGTCAGAGAATCTTTAGACGGAGTTAGGGTCTCCGTCAATTTTGTGGGGCTTTATGAAATGCGGGTACAAACCTGGGGGAGCGGAGTGTAATTTTCAAAAGATAAGGGGGTCCGTGTGTAATTTAGGGTAAACCTCAGGGGTGCCGTGAGTAATTAACCCTACATTTTATGGGTGATCTCACTAAATTATCCCTGTCCTTCTGTCATTTTGAAAACGTTTAACGTCTTCCGTGCAAAAAAGTGGACAGAATGTTAAACATAATAGGGAAAGAAAAGGAGTTCAGTGGTTACAAGCAAAGATTTACTTCAATTTAATAGTACAAAAACCTAAAATTCAGTTAAAGATAAACGGTAATGGCTATTGTAGCGAACTGCCTAGGAAAAAATTTCTAAGGATTTTAGGAGTCGCCATCTTATTGAATAAGAAAAAAAAAATCAAAAAATGACTTTAAAGTGTCCAAAAGTATGACTACTCTATCGAAATCGGGAGATGAGTTTGAGGACTAAGTTATGCAGCGAGAAGGCGTTAGGCACCCGCCACACCCTTTCGCTCTCTACTTCATTTATACTTATTATTAGCCTTAAAAACATGTAACATGCAAAATATAATAAAATCAACCCCACCCTGAGTTTATTTTTAGATTTTTGGCTTGAACTCGACTACAGGGGTCGAGTTGCCTACGTATCCGATAGGAGGACTAACCGGAATCAAAACCGTTGTCGTTCGACTCTGGTCTTACGGGAAGTAATCTACATTTCGGTCTTAGACCTATACTGAAAAATATAAAAGACTCTTTTGATTTATAATAGAAATGCGATTACGGGGAAAGGGAGAGTGTAACGCCCCGAATTTTCGGAGCGTTAATATCAAATAAACAAAGTCAGAAAACCTCAAAATATCAAAAAGTCTCTCAAGTGGTTATTCAGAGCATCTATTAATCAATCCAAAGATATATCAATAAATGTCATCGCAGCCTAAAGTATTTTATAATCTAAATTACTCCATCACGGAGTTCCAAAATAAATTTTAAACAAATTCAATTGTCTTAATTATTACATCTAAAAATAGTAATATTGACTATGAGATAAAAATCGCTAACCCTGTAATTCAATCACACCTACGATCACCTGAAAGGAAAAACAATTAGGGAATGAGCCAAATGCCCAGTAAGGTCGCTCAACGGACCAACCAAAAAAAGATACAAGATGTATGAGAAAATGAATATGCGGACATACAGAATTTTTAAGATAACAGATATACAGAAGAATTTCGAAATGCCAAAATATATTTTTTGTACAAAGACAGACACTAGAGAGCCATTCAGAATAAGGTCACACATGCCATCACAGACACGTGAAACCAAATTTAGAAAATAAGATTGCGATCTCTAGCTCATCCCATTGAGCTAGCCCACGTTCCAATCCGCAAGGGTAAGTCAGAAACAGATAGTCACATACACGTGACATGACTCATAAAAATACTACATAAACATTCAACACAAAACTAGGCGAGATACCAACAAGCCGCCCAAACATGTAAACTAATGGGTCAAATATACTTAGTGGCTATAGCTTTTGCTAAGTATCATTGTTAGTTGTACAAAGGCATGTGATTGATTTTGCAACAAATATTTCCACATCAATTCACTCAGAGTAACGACAACGATTTCAAAATACTTACAATTGACTCTAGCAAAAGAACATAAAATGCAAGTTTAAGGGAGGTCGAAATGCCTAGATCAGAGTTTGTATGAACGATTCATTACCAATTACACAAACGGGCAGAATCAACTTTTATACAAAGAGGGTTGAAATGAGAAGAAACAAATCTCCTTCTACGAAAGAATAGAAACCAATTTTAGCAATAACATAGGGCCAATATGCATAAGAAACAATTTATGATACCAATGCAAATATTTAAAGCAGGAGTCCGTTGAAGCAATTCTAAGTATGGTCTATACTGCTTAGCAAATGGAGTTTAGCATGTGGCGTGGTCGTCTATAATACAAACCAGAACCACTGCTAGAAGAAAAAGAAAGGGAGTAACACCAATTAAAACAACTCTTAACAATGTGGGAACAGAGAACTATTAAAAGATTAGAAAAAGAGTTGTAGTGATGAGTTTATCATAGGAAGCAAAGAAAAAATACAACTTTCAAATACCCAAGATGGTAGCACGTGAACATCAAGGTAGTGGGCAAAGCTGAAGAACTTGAGAGGGTAATTGAACAAAGGATATTGACCCTGACAATTCATACAGTTTAATTCCCAAGGCTTTATGAAGGCATACAGTAATGCTCCATGACAAACGAAATTAGCAGAATTTTTTAAAAATTCTGCCCACGATACCCACAAGTCTGACGAATTTGACCAAGGCAACTTTGAGTGAAGCAGGTATAGAAGGTATAGATCGGCAGAAACCAAAACAAGCTGAGAAGAGATCGTTCAGATCCAATGCACAATAAACTTGACATATTCAGATGATAGTTAGGGTTACAGAAATAAACTCCAATAATTTTTTATAATGTAAGATTGGTCGATCCAATGCTGATTTGGATTTAAAGAAAAACAGTAAACCCTTACCTTTGATCTCACGAATTAACCCAAAATCTTGATCCCCTCAAATAAATTGTATCCAAACCCTAATGTAAAAAATACTCAAACTTTCAATTAGAACTCTATCAACCACAATAATTTATGTGAATTTTACTACAAATCTCAATTTCAAAATTAAAATTAAACTTACCTCAAAGTGATGATCAAAATCTCCAAGGTTTCTTCCTAGGGATTCTCTGGAGACTCTGAAGTTTCTTCTATTCCTAAGAATATATTGTAATCATCAGATACCTAAAAAAATATAAATATTTATATTCCTAAAATAATTATAATTCCAAAATACCCATCACGTCCCCAAACTATCTAATTTTCTTTTCTTCCTTTTTTTTATTAAGCGTTTAAATATGAGGGGTGTAACAGAGAGTTTTATATGATTCTCTAAACTAGAAAGCGAATAAAATTACCTCTGGAAGACCCAGGAACACCTTATGATGGATCCTTGATACAAGTGACTCAAGAGTATTTAGAAATGGATATGAGGTGCTAAATTCTCCTTAGGGATGATCTACCAATTTTAAGAGAGATATGGTGTAAAAACTCCAGAGATAGAACGCTTGTCCTTGAAAATGTAACCCAAAGACCATATTTATAGAGGTCTAGATGCCAGAAATGATAAGGATGATTATCCAGTTTGTGATTTGGTGATAAAGCTGAATATTTGATGAAAAAACAAAAATTGAAAAAAGTCAACTAATTGGCCAGTTGTTCCAAAAACAGGCCAATTTTCAATGAAACCAATTAGTTCACAAAAAAAAAACCTTCCGAATTTTTGGATAGAAGCTGCCCCTAATTCGGTAAATATTTCTGAAAATACAGTTGGCATGAACCGGATTCGGGAATTATCTCCAAATCTCATATAAATCAAGGATTAATCACATGCATCATGAACAAATCACAAGATAATCCAAAATCATCTAACTAATTACAATCTCTAGACTGGATCTGGGTTAAACCTAACTAATTGGACTGGAATGGACTCATTATTGGACTTAATTAAATAGATTATGCTCATTATAATTTTAGGCCTAAGCCTATAATAATAATTATAAAATTAATTAACAATAAACTCCAATAATCTAGTAATAAATAAAAAGACTACAAAATTGGGGAGTTTATAGCTATAAGTTAAGCTTATAATATGAAATATTTGCTTAAATTATATACAATTTCCATTATCATTCTTCCTCCCATAATTATGTAACAAAAAAAGAAAATTTGTTTTCACATGACTAGTATTTGACAATAGTTTGAAAACCTAAATATCTAACATATCTAGTTTATGGGGACACGAATGTAACTCACTACTGTAAGCTCTTAATATCACAAGGCCATGTTATAATTGTCTGTTGACTTGGTGGATTTTATTGTCCCATCACAAGCTTTAAGAAGCATGTATCCTATATTTCAAGGGCTATATATATATATATATATATATATGGGGTTCGATCCACACCCACCGGTGGGAAAAAAAAAATTTCCCACCGAATCGCCACTAATACATGCGATTGCAAAAAAAAAAAATTTGAGCCGCAATTGGGCCAAAGTGGGCCACAGAGGAGCCGCAATTGGCTTTGGGCCAATCGCAAGAAATACATGCGATTGGCCCAAAGCCAATCGCAAGACATACATGCGATTTGGCCCAAAGCCAATCGCAAGACTATCATGCGATTGACTTTGGGCCAATCGCATGTATTTCTTGCGATTGGCCCAAGGCCAATTCCTGCTCCCTTTTCTGAAATTCGGCCAATCCTTGGCCCCACCCCCTTGCGGCAGATCCCACCCCCCCCCCCCCCCCCCACCCCTCCCCCCCCCCCCCCCGTGGCCTTCTCCCTCCCTGGCCCCACCCCTTGCGGCAGATTCCCCCCCCCCGGGCCCCCACCCCTCTTCCCCCTCCCACCCGTGACCTCCTCCCTCCCCTTGGCCCCCCACCCCTCTTCGACACATGGCACAAGATGGCTTGGCCCCCCCCCCTTCCACGGCTCCCCCTGCATTATTCGGTCCTTTCCCCCCCACTTTTCTGTCTATAAAATCCATC
This sequence comes from Escallonia rubra, assembly GCA_033065855.1. Classification (NCBI taxonomy): domain Eukaryota; kingdom Viridiplantae; phylum Streptophyta; class Magnoliopsida; order Escalloniales; family Escalloniaceae; genus Escallonia; species Escallonia rubra. Next base: position 84,202 of record JAVXUO010002337.1, read on the forward strand.
TTCCCCGAATTATTTCTTGCACTCTCCTCATCCTCCCTATGTCACCTACATAATCTCCACAACAGTACGAGCGGAAAAAATTTTACGCTAGAAGAAGATCGGTGGATTTTTCGTCATTTTTTTCAAGTCAAAACAAGTAAGTATTTTGAATTTTCTTATAATTCAATGTTAATTTAAATTGTTCTTACGCTTAAATTGTTGTTACCATAGTCTAAAATTCGTGTTTAGGGCGTCAAAATTACGTTTTTACAAATCGGGGTATTACATTCGAAAGATTCGAAAATAGCGATTTTTTAGGGCGTCAAAATTATGATTTTTCACGAATTTATAAAAAATAGCTAGAGCTAGATTTTGCCAAAGTACAAAAAAGAGACCCTAGTTATTTTTAAAAGATCTATATCGGGTAAAAATTTAAGATTTTTCCAAATACTGCAAAGGGGTTAACTGATACGCGCAACCTTGTAACTTCGCAGTGTAATTTAAAATATCAAGCTAGCGCGATTTCGCGCGAAACTTTTTTGAGAACCCTAGGATGTTGGAAAGTTCCATTCCCCAGGAATTCGGGCCATTCCGAAGCCGGTAGCAATTTTTTGCCGCACGGGCTTTTAAGCGCTCGATCCGTACACCGGTTCGGGATTTTTTGACGAAAAATCCCTAAAATGCTTTTTAGATCAAGGATGAACTCAGCAACCTTAGAAAAGCGTCTTAAAGCACTTTTGAGATTTTTTTCGATGCCAGGGGGCATTTCGGTAATTCGCCGCCGTAGAGGGGTATTTTCGTAATTTCACGCTGAGAAACTTTTTTTTTTTTTTTCTTAGTCCATAAATGTAAGCAAACTCTAGGATGTTTGTAAGTTACACTCCCCAGGAATTCGGGCCATTCCAAAGCCGATAGCAATTTTTTGCCGAACAGGCCTATAAGCGCTCGATCCGGACACCGGTTCGGGATTTTTTTACGAAAAATCCGTAAAATGCTTTTTAGATCAAGGATGAACTCAGCAACCTTAGAATAGTATCTTAAAGCACTTTTGAGATTTTTCCTGATGCGAGGGGCATTTTGATAATTCGCCGCCCGAGAGGGGTATTCTCGTAATTTTACGCTGTCAACTTTTTCGAACGTCTTTTCAGTCCGTAAATGTAAGCAAACCCTAGCGAAGACGGAAAGTTCCATGCCCCAGGAATTCGAGCCATTCCGAAGCCGGTAGCAATTTTTTGCTGAACGGGCTTTTAAGCGCTCGATCCGGACACCGGTTCGGGATTTTTTGACGAAAAATCCCTAAAATGCTTTTTAGATCAAGGATGAACTCAGCAACCTTAGAAAAGCGTCTTAAAGCACTTTTGAGATGTTTCCCGATGCCAGGGAGCATTTTGGTAATTCGTCGCCCGATAGGGGTATTTTCGTAATTTTGCCCCTTTCAACTTTTTCGAGCGTCAATACTGTCCGTAAATGCAAGCAAACCCTAAGGATGTTGGAAAGTTCCATTCCCCACGAATTCGGGCCATTCCGACCGGTTGCAATTTTTTGCCTATGAAACTTTTAAGCGCTCGATCCGGACACCGGTTCGGGATTTTTTGACGAAAAATCCCTAAAATGCTTTTTAGATCAAGGATGAACTCAGCAACCTTAGAAAAGCGTCTTAAAGCACTTTTGAGATTTTTCCCGATGCCAGGGGGCATTTTGGTAATTCGTCGCCCGACAGGGGTATTTTCGTAATTTCACGCTGAGCGTCTTTTTCGAGCGTCTTTTCAGTCCGTAAATGTAAGCACACCCTAGCGAAGATGGGAAGTTCCATTCCCCACGAATTCGTGCCATTCCGAAGCCGGTAGCAATTTTTTGCCGAACGGGCTTTTAAGCGCTCGATCCGGACACCGGTTCGGGATTTTTTGACGAAAAATCCCTAAAATGCTTTTTAGATCAAGGATGAACTCAGCAACCTTAGAAAAGCGTCTTAAAGCACTTTTGAGATTTTTCCCGATGCCAGGGGGCATTTTGGTAATTCGCCGCCCGATAGGGGTATTTTCGTAATTTTGCCCCTTTCAACTTTTTCGAGCGTCAATACTGTCCGTAAATGCAAGCAAACCCTAAGGATGTTGGAAAGTTCCATTCCCCACGAATTCGGGCCATTCCGACCGGTTGCAATTTTTTGCCTATGAAACTTTTAAGCGCTCGATCCGGACACCGGTTCGGGATTTTTTGACGAAAATTCCCTAAAATGCTTTCTAGATCAAGGATGAACTCTGCAACCTTACAATAGCATCTTAAAGCACTTTTGAGATTTTTCCCGATGGTAGGGGCATTTTGGTAATTCGCCGCCCGATAGGGGTAATCTCGTAATTTCACGCTGTCAACATTTTTGAACGTCTTTCCAGTCCGTAAATGTAAGCAAACCCTAGCGAAAGGCTGATTTGAAGCCGATTCGCTGGGCGTTGGGGTCATACTGAACCTCGGGCCATTTCGATAATTTGCCGCTGATCGGGGGCTATTTTCCTTATTTTATATTACACAAATTTTCCGAATGACTTTTAGTTCAGGAAAGGGTGTGAGACACCCGAAAATTTATTTTAAACTTGTGATGAGAGGTGTGTTTAAAAGTCGTTTGAAAAAACTATTTAGTTTTTCTAATGCCAGGGGGCATTTTGGTAATTCGCATTCCCGATAGGGGTATTTTCGTTATTTTGCCCCTTTCAGTTTTTCAAATGACTGCTTAGTCCATAAATGTAAGCAAAGCACCTGAAAGGTTGTTTTGAAGCTGATTTGGGGCGTCAGGGTGATAACGAACCCCCGGGGGTAGCTCATGGGGGGTTATTTTTGTACTTTTACATTATACAAATTTGTAACTGAATTACGTTTAAATAATTTTTATTCTTCTTTTACTTAATTGTTTGACTTGTTGAGAATGATATAATTTTTATTTTATAGATTTCAGTATAAATATGGATGCAACTGGAGGAAGCAATTTTTGTGAAGGTTCTGATCCACCTTACTTGGGTCAAATTTTTCAAACACTGGACGAAATTGAAGCATACTACAGAGCATATTCGAAAACGATGGGTTTCGGTATTCGAACTAAGACGAGTCGAAAACGGGTGAGTACAGATCAAATCTGTGCAAGACTATTTGAGTGTCATAGAGGGGCACCGCATGTACCCCCGGTCGTTCCGATCAGTGACGAAGGGACAACAAGACAAAGAAAACGCGACACATTTCCGGGTACCGGCTGCAAGGCCCATGTGTATGCAGTACACCGGAAAAGAGAAAACCATTGGGTTGTGACGGGAGTAGAGTTGAGTCATAATCATCAGTTGATGACCCCCAGTAAGATTGGTCAAATTCATCAACACCGAGAAATTAGCGCGGCACACAGACAACTGATTTTTACAATGGCCGGGGCTAAAATTCCACCTTCTAAGATGATGGGGGTTTTCTCAAGCCAGGCTGGGGGGATTGACAGGTTGAGTTTCAACGAAGTAGACCTTCGAAATGAACTTCGTGCTCAGAAGAGAGAGTCTTTCGGTAGGAGTGATTCTCAAGCTACACTTGATCTCTTCAGGTGCCTTCAGAGTGAGAATTCTGGATTTTTCTACAGTCTCCAACTGGATGATGAGAACCGCATTAGTACTATATTTTGGGCGGACCCCCGTTCTAGAGCTGCTTACCAAAATTTTGGGGATGTTGTGACGTTTGACACCACATACCGCACCAATAAGTACTCTATGCCTTTTGCTCCGTTCACCGGGGTGAACCACCACTATTAGTCAATCTCATTTGGCTTTGCCCTGCTTAGGGATGAGACGGAGAAGTCATTTACGTGGTTATTTGAAACGTGGCTTCAAGCAATGTATCATATTCCTCCAAAGACCATCATCACCGACCAAGATCTGGCAATGAGAAATGCAATCGCTAAGGTCCTTCCAGATACTCACCATGGACTGTGCACGTGGCACATAAGCAACAAATATCCCGAACGGCTTCACAATGTATATGCAAACCATCCGGAATTCAAGACAGACTTTAATACATGTGTGAAGAAATCGTTGACGGTAGACGTGTTCGAGGAGAGGTGGGCCACGTTAATGGATGACTACAATTTGCACAATCATGCCTGGTTACAATCATTGTATGCGATCAAGACACAGTGGGTCGGTGCCTACACCAAGAAGTTTTTTGCAGCCGGAATGACTACGACCTCGAGAAGCGAAGCTATGAATTCATTATTTGATGGGTACGTAAGCCAGTCTTCAAGTATAGTGGAGTTCGTACTAGAGATGCAGAAAGCCGTTGATAGGCAATTGTACCGTGAGAGAGAAGCCGACGCGGCTACAGTTTACAGGGAAAGAGCCATACTACTCTTTTCACCTTTGGAGGTTCATGCGGCTCAAGTCTATACCAAGGAAATGTTTAGACAGTTTCAGAATGAACTACTAAAGTCGAATCAATATGGCATGGCAGAGTTGTGCGAGTATTCCACCAGGGAGGTCAAGGTTTATGCTTTGACAAATGTGACGAATTTCCCGAATCCGTGCTCTTCGTCGGCTCCGAGGAACAGAAGACATTTTACCGTGGGTAAATGTATGGACACCGGGTTGGTAAATTGCAACTGTCAATTGTTTGAGCATAAAGGTATACTTTGTCGACACGTGTTGAGGGTTTTGAGCTCCAAGAATGCTCGTGAAATCCCTCCACAGTATATCTTGGAACGGTGGACGAAGGAAGCCAATAGAGTCCACGGTCACATTCCTTACGTGCCCAATGTTTCAGTTGATTTCGAGCAATCTGAGCCGCTGCGATATAATCACCTTTGTAACATCATGCACGGTTTATCATTGGATGCAGCGTCAACATTTGATGGGTACAAGTATCAAGTTGAAGCAGCCGCAAGGGATAAGGCTAAGCATGTGGAGTGTAGGATAGCTGATCAAGAAAGACGAAACACACCGACTACCCCGACGTCTCCAGCCGGTAGATTCAATCGAGCCAAACAGCCAGTCATTGACGGCACTAGCATGCAAGGTGAGGAGGACGACATTTTTTATCCAATTATTGCACAAACGAAAGGGCGAAAACGAGAAATACGCATGAAGAATCCGATTGAAAAACCAACGGCTCAAAAAAAATTGCGAAAGTGTGCGTTGTGTAATAAGATGACTGATCATGACAAGAGAAACCATTATAAAGTGTTAGGTCTCGAACCTGGCAGTATGGTCGAGGAGGACGATGATGATGAAGAGTTTTGGGGTTAATGTTTCAGTTGTATAACGAATAACTTTTATAATGAGCATAAATTTGTGATTTGGTTTGTTGAATCTTTAATTTGTGATTTGGTTTGTGGATTATTGATATTTTTGGAAGGGACTATTCGCGCCGTCAATGGTTCCGAACAATGTTGTAAATTTTTTTGTTCATTGCACCTCAGGCACGCTCGAAATTCTTGTCGTAAGAATTTCGGCAAGATACGAGACACGTTATTTTTTGGGTTTTCCTATGGAATGCCTATTCGGGCACACTTTAGGGCCCAATTCATAGCTTCCGAAAAATCTCGTAATTTTTTTTGTCATTTCTTTTTTGCTCATTGCACCTCAGGCACGCTAGTTAGCCCATTCGTAAGAATTTCGGCAAGATACGAGACACGTTATTTTTTGGGTTTTCCTATGGAAGGCCTATTCGGGCACACTTTAGGGCCCAATTCATAGCTTCCGAAAAATCTCGTAATTTTTTTTGTCATTTCTTTTTTGCTCATTGCCCCTTAGGCACGCTAATAGGCCATATATATGAATTTCGGCGAAAATCGAGACAAATAATTTTTTTGAAAATCCTATAATGTATTAATATTCGTGCACACTGTATCGCCAAATTCATAGCAACAATAAAAAAATTATGTACATTTTTTTCAGGGGTTCTTTGCTCATTGCACCATAGTCACGCTAATTAGGATAATGGTAATGAAGCCATCTAGCTTCATTTTTTTCAGCTCCCAGGCTATCCTATACCTAAACGTCAATTCAGCCTTTTTTTTCCACGACGTATATCTGAGCACCTCCGAGCGAGCAATGTAGTCCATGTACTTGAGGACGTAAATCCCGCAATCATGACTGTTATATTGCTTTGGTCGGTCCTGTATCATCTCGACCGTCCAAGGCTCTACCGTCGAATTCCTGGTGATGGATTCCCCCGAATAATCTCGGCACGCTAGCGAGAAGATAGTAGTCTGCATCCAACAATAAAAAAAGGTCATCAATATATGTTACAATAAGAATATACTATGAGCCAAGGTCAACCGATAAAAACTAACCACTGCAGTGATGTACTCGCTGTATATCTGTGCCAGCGACCGAAAGGGAGAGTCCTCCGGTAGGCTATCGTATATGTTGACCGCTCTGTTCGCTGGATAGAGAACTAATAGGAACCAGTGGTGTTCATGATGGCAAGGTATCATGACAAGGTTCGCATGAGCAGCGTGACATTGATTGTCTGCGGTCAACAGGGCTAACAAGTTTCCAGCTGGTTTCCACTTACCCATGCCTGCCCCTCGCCTCCTCGATTCTGTGAACTCCCTCATGCTGGTCACCATTAATGGGACAAGATAAGTGGGATACATGTTAAGCTTCAAATCTTCGCACTGGTTATAACGTGCTCTCTAATCTGGAGTAGATCTATATAAGCATTCATGACAAAATTTGAAATATCTGTCTCCGGTGCAAACATTCTCACATCCGTGTGACCTAGCAATGTTCCAAGAGGAAAGTCTGTTGAATCGACAGGCTCAGGCCCGAAGTAGTGCCAGTCGATCCAATCCCGCTTCCATCGCCTCAATGGCTTTGTCGCTTGTCCTTTATCCGACCGGTTGCTTGGGCGCGAGGCCTGGATTCCTATTTGGGTCACCTGACTCTGGCGCTGATAGTCGTACGTGTCAGGAGGCAAGCGACTAGACGGCTCCCAGAATTCCCTCTGGGGCAAAGACGCGTCAGGAGGCAAGCGACTAGACAGCTCCCAGAACTCACTCTGGGGCACAAAGTCGTAGGTGTCAGGAGGCAAGAGACTAGACGGCTCCCACACCACACTCTGGGGCACATCGTCGTAAGCGTCCGGAGGCAAGGGACTAGACGGCTCCCCCAGGCCCTGACTCTGGGGCTGAGAGCCGAACGGGTCAGGAGGCAAGCGACTAGACGGTTCCCCTTGGTAACCCCGGTACGCAACACCAAAGTTGTGAAGATCAGTCTTGTACGACTCAACGGAGCTCTTGAAACTGTCAGGCGCATGCGCAACATACCAGTCAAACCGCTCGAGCTGCTTGAACATCTCAGTGCCCTTGTCAACCTAAAAACATGCATAGAAAAATCACCGTCATCATTTCAGGCATGGTCGAGAAGGTGCGCAAATAAATATTGAAACGACACTAGAGTTGACTTACAATGCTCAATGCCCAGAACTGGTCATAGACCTCACGTGGCGCGTACGATGTCTTCCTCACTGCGGAAGGGCGATTCACCCTCGTGCGCGTCACCCTGAGAAACCACTGTAAGTATTCCTCAGTACTAATGCCGTCGTGCTTCAGCGATACAAGGCTATCATACGTTTCCTGCCAGGTATTCCACTGTTGCACCTCGTCACCCAACAAAATCAAGGCATTAGCCACCTCGAAGTTCGGCCCTCGACCACCCCTGTATGGCCGCATGTCTACAGCGGGTTTTGGTATCCCTTGTGGACAGCCAGCTTGCTTCATAGCTCGATCGGGCATCTGAACTCACATCTTCGAAGTGAATAAGCGGCACCCGAACCAAACCTGCCAGCACGTACGACACCAGAAGTTGCCAACACCACTCATCCAACCGATGCATCACCTTCCCATATGGCTGCCACGTCACCTGGGATGCATCCATCATATCTAGTCCCCCCGATAGAACATTAGATTGTGGTGAGGGTCTACCCGTCTACTCCGTTTGGGCCTAGGCCCCCAGGCCCACACCCTAGGCCACGTCTCATCGGAATCAGCTACGGGCTGTGGACGACCCGTGGGTAGCCTCTCGTAAGACCAAACCTGTGAATGCAAACATAATATGGAATTAGTTATTAATCACGAATATATTGACACGTCAACGAAGAATATAAATGCTCAAACCTGTAACAGAGTGATGCAGGCGGCAATGGACTTGGCACCCTTTCTCGTAGCTTTGTGCAATGCTCGATATAGGTGCGCAAGGACAGCTGAACCCCACGAATACGAGTATACCTCCTCAAGATCCTCCAAGAACACCAAATACTTCGGATGCACCGTGTTTTTTTTTTGCGTCGGAAGTAATATAGATCCAATAATATACAAAAGGAATGCCTTCGTATACACCGAAAAATCATGAGGAGTGTATTCATCCGGTAGCTCGCCGTACTGCTCTCTCA
>JAVXUO010002537.1:0-343442 GCA_033065855.1 Escallonia rubra
AAACACATGTATAGTGAGTTTTCTCTCAAATAACGATGTTTTAAAACTTAATTACCAATGTATTATATTTTAAAACTTATTTATTCGCATATCACACTTTTTGAAGATCGTTGATTGAAATCACGACTTCAAAGTAGAAATCACGCTTTAGAAGCACGACTTTAAGTAGAAAACGTGATTTAGAACTACGTTTTCATTTCTTTTTTTTTTCATTTTCTACGTAATTTAAAATGAAAAACATATATATATGGGGTTCGATCCACACCCACCGGTGGGAAAAAAAAAAAATTCCCACCGAAGCGCCACCAATACATGCGATCGCAAAAAACAAATATTCTAGCCGCAATTAGGCCAAAGTGGGCCACAGAGGAGCCGCAATTGGCTTTGGGCCAATCGCAAGAAAGACATGCGATTGGCCCAAAGAATCGCCAAGACTATCATGCGATTGACTTTGGGCCAATCGCATGTATTTCTTGCGATTGGCCCAAGGCCAATTCCTGCTCCCTTTTCTGAAATTCGGCCAATCCTTGGCCCCACCCCTTGCGGCAGATCCCCCCCCCCCCCCCCCGTGGCCCCCACCCCTCTTCCCCCCCCCCCCCCCCGGTGGCCTACTCCTACCTTGGCCCCCACCCCTTGCGCAGATTCCCCCCCCCCCCGGGCCACCACCCCTCTTCCCCCCTCCCACCCGTGACCTCCTCCCTCCCCTTGGCCCCCACCCCTCTTCAACACATGGCACAAGATGGCTTGGCCCCCACCCCTTCCACGGCTCCCCCTGCATTATTCGGTCCTTTCCCCCCACTTTTCTGTCTATAAAATCCCTCTTCCCCGAATTATTTCTTGCACTCTCCTCATCCTCCCTATCTCACCTACATAATCTCCACAACAGTACGAGCGGAAAAATATTTTACGCTAGAAGAAGATCGGTGGATTTTTCGTCATTTTTTTCAAGTCAAAACAAGTAAGTGTTTTGAATTTTCTTATAATTCAATGTTAATTTAAATTGTTCTTACGCTTAAATTGTTCTTACCATAGTCTAAAATTCGTGTTTAGGGCGTCAAAATTACGTTTTTACAAATCGGGGTATTACATTCGAAAGATTCGAAAATAGCGATTTTTTAGGGCGTCAAAATTATGATTTTTCACGAATTTATAAAAAATAGTTAGAGCTAGATTTTGCCAAAGTACAAAAAAAATACCCTAGTTATTTTTAAAAGATCTGTATCAGGTAAAAATTTAAGATTTTTCCAAATACTGGAAAGGGGTTAACTGATACGCGCAACCTTGTAACTTCGTCGTGTAATTTAAAATATCAAGCTAGCGCGATTTCGCGCGAAACTTTTTTGAGAACCCTAGGATGTTGGAAAGTTCCATTCCCCAGGAATTCGGGCCATTCCGAAGCCGGTAGCAATTTTTTGCCGCACGGGCTTTTAAGCGCTCGATCCGTACACCGGTTCGGGATTTTTTGACGAAAAATCCCTAAAATGCTTTTTAGATCAAGGATGAACTCAGCAACCTTAGAAAAGCGTCTTAAAGCACTTTTGAGATTTTTCCCGATGCCATGGGGCATTTTGGTAATTCGCCGCCCGATAGGGGTATTTTCGTAATTTCACGCTGAGAAACTTTTTTGAATGACTGCTTAGTCCATAAATGTAAGCAAACCCTAGGATGTTGGGAAGTTCCATTCCCCAGGAATTCGGGCCATTCCGAAGCCGGTAGCAATTTTTTGCCGAACGGGCTTATAAGCGCTCGATCCGGACACCGGTTCGGGATTTTTTTACGAAAAATCCGTAAAATGCTTTTTAGATCAAGGATGAACTCAGCAACCTTAGAATAGCATCTTAAAGCACTTTTGAGATTTTTCCCGATGCGAGGGGCATTTTGGTAATTCGCCGCCTAAGAGGGGTATTCTCGTAATTTTACGCTGTCAACTTTTTCGAACGTCTTTTCAGTCCGTAAATGTAAGCAAACCCTAGCGAAGATGGGAAGTTCCATGCCCCAGGAATTCGGGCCATTCCGAAGCCGGTAGCAATTTTTTGCCGAACGGGCTTTTAAGCGCTCGATCCGGACACCGGTTCGGGATTTTTTGACGAAAAATCCCTAAAATGCTTTTTAGATCAAGGATGAACTCAGCAACCTTAGAAAAGCGTCTTAAAGCACTTTTGAGATTTTTCCCGATGCCAGGGGGCATTTTGGTAATTCGCCGCCCGATAGGGGTATTTTCGTAATTTTGCCCCTTTCAACTTTTTCGAGCGTCAATACTGTCCGTAAATGCAAGCAAACCCTAAGGATGTTGGAAAGTTCCATTCCCCACGAATTCGGGCCATTCCGACCGGTTGCAATTTTTTGCCTATGAAACTTTTAAGCGCTCGATCCGGACACCGGTTCGGGATTTTTGGACGAAAAATCCCTAAAATGCTTTTTAGATCAAGGATGAACTCAGCAACCTTAGAAAAGCGTCTTAAAGCACTTTTGAGATTTTTCCCGATGCCAGGGGCATTTTGGTAATTCGCCGCCCGATAGGGGTATTTTCGTAATTTCACGCTGATCGTCTTTTTCGAGCGTCTTTTCAGTCCGTAAATGTAAGCACACCCTAGCGAAGATGGGAAGTTCCATTCCCCACGAATTCGTGCCATTCCGAAGCCGGTAGCAATTTTTTGCCGAACGGGCTTTTAAGCGCTCGATCCGGACACCGGTTCGGGATTTTTTGACGAAAAATCCCTAAAATGCTTTTTAGATCAAGGATGAACTCAGCAACCTTAGAAAAGCGTCTTAAAGCACTTTTGAGATTTTTCCCGATGCCAGGGGGCATTTTGGTAATTCGCCGCCCGATAGGGGTATTTTCGTAATTTTGCCCCTTTCAACTTTTTCGAGCGTCAATACTGTCCGTAAATGCAAGCAAACCCTAAGGATGTTGGAAAGTTCCATTCCCCACGAATTCGGGCCATTCCGACCGGTTGCAATTTTTTGCCTATGAAACTTTTAAGCGCTCGATCCGGACACCGGTTCGGGATTTTTTGACGAAAATTCCCTAAAATGCTTTCTAGATCAAGGATGAACTTAGCAACCTTACAATAGCATTTTAAAGCACTTTTGAGATTTTTCCCGATGACAGGGGCATTTTGGTAATTCGCCGCCCAATAGGGGTAATTTTGTAATTTCACGCTGTCAACATTTTCGAACGTCTTTCCAGTCCGTAAATGTAAGCAAACCCTAGCGACGGCTGATTTGAAGCCGATTCGCTGGGCGTTGGGGTCATAGTGAACCCCGGGCCATTTCGGTAATTTGCCGCTCATTGGGGGCTATTTTCCTTATTTTACATTATACAAATTTTCCGAATGACTTTTAGTTCAGGAAAGGGTGTGAGACACCCGAAAAGTTATTTTAAAGTTGTGATGAGAGGTGTGTTTAAAAGTCGTTTGAAAAAACTATTCAGTTTTTCTGATGCCAGGGGGCATTTTGGTAATTCGCATTCCCGAGAGGGGTATTTTCGTTATTTTGCCCCTTTCAGTTTTTCAAATGACTGCTTAGTCCATAAATGTAAGCAAAGCACCTGAAAGGTTGTTTTGAAGCTGATTTGGGGCGTCAGGGTGATAACGAACCCCCGGGGGCAGCTCATCGGGGGCTATTTTGGTAATTTTACATTATACAAATCTGTAACTGAATTACGTTTAAATAATTTTTATTCTTCTTTTACTTAATTCTTTGACTTGTTGAGAATGATATAATTTTTATTTTATAGATTTCAGTATAAATATGGATGCAACTGGAGGAAGCAATTTTTGTGAAGGTTTTGATCCACCTTACTTGGGTCAAATTTTTCAAACACTGGACGAAATTGAAGCATACTACAGAGCATATTCGAAAACGATGGGTTTCGGTATTCGAACTAAGACGAGTCGAAAACGGGTGAGTACAGATCAAATCTGTGCAAGACTATTTGAGTGTCATAGAGGGGCACCGCATGTACCCCCGGTCGTTCCGATCAGTGACGAAGGGACAACAAGACAAAGAAAACGCGACACATTTCCGGGTACTGGCTGCAAGGCCCATGTGTATGCAGTACACCGGAAAAGAGAAAACCATTGGGTTGTGACGGGAGTAGAGTTGAGTCATAATCATCAGTTGATGACCCCCAGTAAGATTGGTCAAATTCATCAACACCGAGAAATTAGCGCGGCACACAGACAACTGATTTTTACAATGGCCGGGGCTAAAATTCCACCTTCTAAGATGATGGGGGTTTTCTCAAGCCAGGCTGGGGGGATTGACAGGTTGAGTTTCAACGAAGTAGACCTTCGAAATGAACTTCGTGCTCAGAAGAGAGAGTCTTTCGGTAGGAGTGATTCTCAAGCTACACTTGATCTCTTCAGGTGCCTTCAGAGTGAGAATTCTGGATTTTTCTACAGTCTCCAACTGGATGATGAGAACCGCATTAGTACTATATTTTGGGCGGACCCCCGTTCTAGAGCTGCTTACCAAAATTTTGGGGATGTTGTGACGTTTGACACCACATACCGCACCAATAAGTACTCTATGCCTTTTGCTCCGTTCACCGGGGTGAACCACCACTATCAGTCAATCTCGTTTGGCTTTGCCCTGCTTAGGGATGAGACGGAGGAGTCATTTACGTGGTTATTTGAAACGTGGCTTCAAGCAATGTATCATATTCCTCCAAAGACCATCATCACCGACCAAGATCTGGCAATGAGAAATGCAATCGCTAAGGTCCTTCCAGATACTCACCATGGACTGTGCACGTGGCACATAAGCAACAAATATCCCGAACGGCTTCACAATGTATATGCAAACCATCCGGAATTCAAGACTGACTTTAATACATGTGTGAAGAAATCGTTGACGGTAGACGTGTTCGAGGAGAGGTGGGCCACGTTAATGGATGACTACAATTTGCACAATCATGCCTGGTTACAATCGTTGTATGCGATCAAGACACAGTGGGTCGGTGCCTACACCAAGAAGTTTTTTGCAGCCGGAATGACTACGACCTCGAGAAGCGAAGCTATGAATTCATTCTTTGATGGGTACGTAAGCCAGTCTTCAAGTATAGTGGAGTTCGTACTAGAGATGCAGAAAGCCGTTGATAGGCAATTGTACCGTGAGAGAGAAGCCGACGCGGCTACAGTTTACAGGGAAAGAGCCATACTACTCTTTTCACCTTTGGAGGTTCATGCGGCTCAAGTCTATACCAAGGAAATGTTTAGACAGTTTCAGAATGAACTACTAAAGTCGAATCAATATGGCATGACAAAGTTGCACGAGTATTCCACCAGAGATCTCAAGGTTTATGCTTTGACAAACGTGACGAATTTCGCCAATCCGTGCTCTTCGTCGGCTCCGAGGAACAGAAGACATTTTACCGTGGCTAAATGTATGGACACCGGGTTGGTAAATTGCAACTGTCAATTGTTTGAGCATAAAGGTATACTTTGTCAACATGTGTTGAGGGTTTTGAGCTCCAAGAATGCTCGTGAAATCCCTCCACAGTATATCTTGGAACGGTGGACGAAGGAAGCCAATAGAGTCCACGGTCACATTCCTTACGTGCCCAATGTTTCAGTTGATTTCGAGCAATCTGAGCCGCTGCGATATAATCACCTTTGTAACATCATGCACGGTTTATCATTGGATGCAGCGTCAACATTTGATGGGTACAAGTATCAAGTTGAAGCAGCCGCAAGGGATAAGGCTAAGCATGTGGAGTTTAGGATGGCTGATCCAGAAAGACGGGACACTCCGACTACTCGGACGACTCCAGCCGGTAGATTCAATCGAGCCAAACAGCCAGTCATTGACGGCACTAGCATGCAAGGTGAGGAGGACGACATTTTTGATCCAATTATTGCACAAACGAAAGGGCGAAAACGAGAAATACGCATGAAGAATCCGATTGAAAAACCAACGGCTCAAAAAAAATTGCGAAAGTGTGCGTTGTGTAATAAGATGACTGATCATGACAAGAGAAACCATTATAAAGTGTTAGGTCTCGAACCTGGCAGTATGGTCGAGGAGGACGATGATGATGAAGAGTTTTGGGGTTAATGTTTCAGTTGTATAACGAATAACTTTTATAATGAGCATAAATTTGTGATTTGGTTTGTTGAATCTTTAATTTGTGATTTGGTTTGTGGATTATTGATATTTTTGGAAGGGACTATTCGCGCCGTCAATACTTCCGAACAATCTTGTAAATTTTTTTGTTCATTGCACCTCAGGCACGCTCGAAATTCTTGTCGTAAGAATTTCGGCAAGATACGAGACACGTTATTTTTTGGGTTTTCCTATGGAAGGCCTATTCGGGCACACTTTAGGGCCCAATTCATAGCTTCCGAAAAATCTCGTAATTTTTTTTGTCATTTCTTTTTTGCTCATTGCCCCTTAGGCACGCTAATAGGCCATATATATGAATTTCGGCGAAAATCGAGACAAATAATTTTTTTGAAAATCCTATAATGTATTAATATTCGTGCACACTGTATCGCCAAATTCATAGCAACAATAAAAAAATTATGTACATTTTTTTCAGGGGTTCTTTGCTCATTGCACCATAGTCACGCTAATTAGGATAATGGTAATGAAGCCATCTAGCTTCATTTTTTTTCAGCTCCCAGGCTATCCTATACCTAAACGTCAAGGCAGCCTTCCTTGTCCACGACGTATATCTGAGCACCTCCGAGCGAGCAATGTAGTCCATGTACTTGAGGACGTAAATCCCGCAATCATGACTGTTATATTGCTTTGGTCGGTCCTGTATCATCTCGACTGTCCAAGGCTCTACCGTCGAATTCCTGGTGATGGATTCCCCCGAATAATCTCGGCACGCTAGCGAGAAGATAGTAGTCTGCATCCAACAATAAAAAAAGGTCATCAATATATGTTACAATAAGAATATACTATGAGCCAAGGTCAACCGATAAAAACTAACCACTGCAGTGATGTACTCGCTGTATATCTGTGCCAGCGACCGAAAGGGAGAGTCCTCCCGTAGGCTATCGTATATGTTGACCGCTCTGTTCGCTGGATAGAGAACTAATAGGAACCAGTGGTGTTCATGATGGCAAGGTATCATGACAAGGTTCGCATGAGCAGCGTGACATTGATTGTCTGCGGTCAACAGGGCTAACAAGTTTCCAGCTGGTTTCCACTTACCCATGCCTGCCCCTCGCCTCCTCGATTCTGTGAACTCCCTCATGCTGGTCACCATTAATGGGACAAGATAAGTGGGATACATGTTAAGCTTCAAATTTTCGCACTGGTTATAACGCTGCTCTCTAATCCGGAGCAGATCTATATAAGCGTTCATGACAAAATTTGAAAAATCTGTCTCCGGTGCCAACATTCTCACATCCGTGTGACCTAGCAATGTTCCAAGAGGAAAGTCTGTTGAATCGACAGGCTCAGGCCCGAAGTAGTGCCGGTCGATCCAATCCCGCTTCCATGGCCTCTATGGCTTTGTCGCTTGTCCTTTATCCGACCGGTTGCTTGGGCGCGAGGCCTGGATTCCTACTTGGGTCACCTGACTCTGGCGCTGATAGTCGTACGTGTCAGGAGGCAAGCGACTAGACGGCTCCCAGAATTCCCTCTGGGGCAAAGACGCGTCAGGAGGCAAGCGACTAGACAGCTCCCAGAACTCACTCTGGGGCACAAAGTCGTAGGTGTCAGGAGGCAAGAGACTAGACGGCTCCCACACCACACTCTGGGGCACATCGTCGTACTCGTCCGGAGGCAAGGGACTAGACGGCTCCCCCAGGCCCTGACTCTGGGGCTGAGAGCCGAACGGGTCAGGAGGCAAGCGACTAGACGGTTCCCCTTGGTAACCCCGGTACGCAACACCAAAGTTGTGAAGATCAGTCTTGTACGACTCAACGGAGCTCTTGAAACTGTCAGGCGCATGCGCAACATACCAGTCAAACCGCTCGAGCTGTTTGAACATCTCAGTGCCCTTGTCAACCTAAAAACATGCATAGAAAAATCACCGTCATCATTTCAGGCATGGTCGAGAAGGTGCGCAAATAAATATTGAAACGACACTAGAGTTGACTTACAATGCTCAATGCCCATAACTGGTCATAGACCTCACGTGGCGCGTACGATGTCTTCCTCACTTCGGAAGGGCGATTCACCCTCGTGCGCGTCACCCTGAGAAACCACTGTAAGTATTCCTCAGTACTAATGCCGTCGTGCTTCAGCGATACAAGGCTATCATACGTTTCCTGCCAGGTATTCCACTGTTGCACCTCGTCACCCAACAAAATCAAGGCATTAGCCACCTCGAAGTTCGGCCCTCGACCACCCCTGTATGGCCGCATGTCTACAGCGGGTTTTGGTATCCCTTGTGGACAGCCAGCTTGCTTCATAGCTCGATCGGGCATCTGAAACTCACATTCTTCGAAGTGAATGAGCGGCACCCGAACCAAACCTGCCAGCACGTACGACACCGGAAGTTGCCAACACCACTCATCCAACCGATGCATCACCTTGCCATATGGCTGCCACGTCACCTGGGATGCATCCATCATATCTAGTTCCCCCCGATAGAACATTAGATTGTGGTGAGGGTCTACCCGTCTACTCCGTTTGGGCCTAGGCTCCCAGGCCCACACCCTAGGCCACGTCTCATCGGAATCAGCTACGGGCTGTGGACGACCCGTGGGTAGCCTCTCGTAAGACCAAACCTGTGAATGCAAACATAATATGGAATTAGTTATTAATCACGAATATATTGACACGTCAACGAAGAATATAAATGCTCAAACCTGTAACAGAGTGATGCAGGCGGCAATGGACTTGGCACCCTTTCTCGTAGCTTTGTGCAATGCTCGATATAGGTGCGCAAGGACAGCTGAACCCCACGAATACGAGTATACCTCCTCAAGATCCTCCAAGAACACCAAATACTTCGGATGCACCGTGTTTTTTTTTTGTGTCGGAAGTAATATAGATCCAATAATATACAAAAGGAATGCCTTCGTATACACCGAAAAATCATGAGGAGTGTATTCATCCGGTAACTCGCCGTACTGCTCTCTTAGCCATTTAAGTTTTATGCCGTTGGTTGTAAGAGCTTCCCTCGGAATTCCCAGAAAATACTGCCTAGCCATCTTCGCTATGGATGCAGACGTTTTACTCGAAGTAATGGGTCTATCGTGACATGGATTCCAAGTATAAATCCCACGTCCTCTAATGTAATAGTCATTTCACCAAACCGGAAGTGAAATGAGTTCGTCTCGTCCCTCCATCGTTCAACTAGAGCGGATATAAGGCAATCGTCGTGCCGAGACCAAATCCCGCAATCGGTGAACAGCGTCAAATTTTGATTGTGTAGTAGTTCTATTTGTTCCTCGTTCAGTACCCACTCGTCGAGGTGACTTGTGCTTTGAAATGTTTCCAAAACACCCCTATCGACACCGTCAAATACGTGCCTCGCGACGTGGTCATCGTCATCGTATAGGATTGATGTATCATGAGGTCCAGGGTTGAAATCCATATCTGTAAGAACAAAATATAATCGTAAACTAACTTAGCGTCCATAATATTTACATTCCAAAACTGTAACTGAATCGTTAACCTAGCTTACCAACGCAATATCAATAGTCATTAAATCATTATTTAAATGTATGAAAACCATTCCTCACTTCCCACCACTCCGAACGCTTAATAACCCTAGCCGCCTTTCGCTAGGGTGTGCTTACATTTACGGACTGAAAAGACGTTCGAAAAAGTTGACGGGGCAAAATTACGAGAATACCCCTATCGGGCGGCGAATTACCAAAATGCCCCTGGCATCGGGAAAAATCTCAAAAGTGCTTTAAGATGCTATTGTAAGGTTGCTGAGTTCATCCTTGATCTAGAAAGCATTTTAGGGAATTTTCGTCAAAAAATCCCGAACCGGTGTCCGGATCGAGCGCTTAAAAGTTTCATAGGCAAAAAATTGCAACCGGTCGGAATGGCCCGAATTCGTGGGGAATGGAACTTTCCAACATCCTTAGGGTTTGCTTGCATTTACGGACAGTATTGACGCTCGAAAAAGTTGAAAGGGGCAAAATTACGAAAATACCCCTATCGGGCGGCGAATTACCAAAATACCCCCTGGCATCGGGAAAAATCTCAAAAGTGCTTTAAGACGCTTTTCTAAGGTTTCTGAGTTCATCCTTGATCTAAAAAGCATTTTAGGGATTTTTCGTCAAAAAATCCCGAACCGGTGTCCGGATCGAGCGCTTAAAAGCCCGTTCGGCAAAAAATTGCTACCGGCTTCGGAATGGCACGAATTCGTGGGGAATGGAACTTCCCATCTTCGCTAGGGTGTGCTTACATTTACGGACTGAAAAGACGCTCGAAAAAGACGATCAGCGTGAAATTACGAAAATACCCCTATCGGGCGGCGAATTACCAAAATGCCCCCTGGCATCGGGAAAAATCTCAAAAGTGCTTTAAGACGCTTTTCTAAGGTTGCTGAGTTCATCCTTGATCTAAAAAGTATTTTAGGGATTTTTCGTCCAAAAATTCCGAACCGGTGTCCGGATCGAGCGCTTAAAAGTTTCATAGGCAAAAAATTGCAACCGGTCGGAATGGCCCGAATTCGTGGGGAATGGAACTTTCCAACATCCTTAGGGTTTTCTTGCATTTACGGACAGTATTGACGCTCGAAAAAGTTGAAAGGGGCAAAATTACGAAAATACCCCTATCGGGCGGCGAATTACCAAAATGCCCCCTGGCATCGGGAAAAATCTCAAAAGTGCTTTAAGACGCTTTTCTAAGGTTGCTGAGTTCATCCTTGATCTAAAAAGCATTTTAGGGATTTTTCGTCAAAAAATCCCGAACCGGTGTCCGGATCGAGCGCTTAAAAGCCCGTTCGGCAAAAAATTGCTACCGGCTTCGGAATGGCCCGAATTCCTGGGGCATGGAACTTCCCATCTTCGCTAGGGTTTGCTTACATTTACGGACTGAAAAGACGTTCGAAAAAGTTGACAGCGTAAAATTACGAGAATACCCCTCTCGGGCGGCGAATTACCAAAATGCCCCTCGCATCAGGAAAAATCTCAAAAGTGCTTTAAGATGCTATTCTAAGGTTGCTGAGTTCATCCTTGATCTAAAAAGCATTTTACGGATTTTTCGTAAAAAAATCCCGAACCGGTGTCCGGATCGAGCGCTTATAAGCCCGTTCGGCAAAAAATTGCTACCGGCTTCGGAATGGCCCGAATTCCTGGGGAATGGAACTTCCCAACATCCTAGGGTTTGCTTACATTTATGGACTAAGCAGTCATTCAAAAAAGTTTCTCAGCGTGAAATTACGAAAATACCCCTATCGGGCGGCGAATTACCAAAATGCCCCCTGGCATCGGGAAAAATCTCAAAAGTGCTTTAAGACGCTTTTCTAAGGTTGCTGAGTTCATCCTTGATCTAAAAAGCATTTTAGGGATTTTTCGTCAAAAAATCCCGAACCGGTGTACGGATCGAGCGCTTAAAAGCCCGTGCGGCAAAAAATTGCTACCGGCTTCGGAATGGCCCGAATTCGTGGGGAATGGAACTTTCCAACATCCTAGGGTTCTCAAAAAAGTTTCGCGCGAAATCGCGCTAGCTTGATATTTTAAATTACACTGCGAAGTTACAAGGTTGCGCGTATCAGTTAACCCCTTTCCAGTATTTGGAAAAATCTTAAATTTTTACCTGATACAGATATTTTAAAAATAACTAGGGTCTCTTTTTTCTACTTTGTCAAAATCTAGCTCTAGCTATTTTTTATAAATTCGTGAAAAATCATAATTTTGACGCCCTAAAAAATCGCTATTTTCGAATCTTTCGAATGTAATACCCCGATTTGTAAAAACGTAATTTTGACGCCCTAAACACGAATTTTAGACTATGGTAACAACAATTTAAGCGTAAGAACAATTTAAATTAACATTGAATTATAAGAAAATTCAAAATACTTACTTGTTTTGACTTGAAAAAAATGACGAAAAATCCACCGATCTTCTTCTAGCGTAAAATTTTTTCCGCTCGTACTGTTGTGGAGATTATGTAGGTGACATAGGGAGGATGAGGAGAGTGCAAGAAATAATTCGG
Organism: Escallonia rubra; assembly: GCA_033065855.1. Lineage (NCBI taxonomy): Eukaryota > Viridiplantae > Streptophyta > Magnoliopsida > Escalloniales > Escalloniaceae > Escallonia > Escallonia rubra. Next base: position 12,085 of record JAVXUO010002537.1, read on the forward strand.
GGAAGATGGATTTTATAGACAGAAAAGTGGGGGGGAAAGGACCGAATAATGCAGGGGGAGCCGTGGAAGGGGTGGGGGCCAAGCCATCTTGTGCCATGTGTCGAAGAGGGGTGGGGGGCCAAGGGGAGGGAGGTGGTCACGGGCGGGAGGGGGGAAAGAGGGGTGGGGGCCCGGGGGGGGGGGTCTGCCGCAAGGGGTGGGGGCCAAGGGAGGGAGAAGGCCACCGGGGGGGGGAAGAGGGGTGGGGGCCACGGGGGGGGGGGGGGGGGGATCTGCCGCAAGGGGTGGGGCCAAGGATTGGCCGAATTTCAGAAAAGGGAGCAGGAATTGGCCTTGGGCCAATCGCAAGAAATACATGCGATTGGCCCAAAGTCAATCGCATGATAGTCTTGCGATTGGCCTTAGGCCAACTCGCCCGTATGTCTTGCGATTGGCTTTGGGCCAATCGCATGTCTTTCTTGCGATTGGCCCAAAGCCAATTGCGGCTCCTCTGTGGCCCACTTTGGCCCAATTGCGGCTAAATTTTTTTTTTTAGTGGCGATTCGGTGGGAAATTTTTTCTTTCCCACCGGTGGGTGTGGATCGAACCCCTATATATATATATATTAAAAACGTGATTTCAAATCGCGATTTCTACTTTAAAGTAGTGGTTTCAAACCGTAATTTCTAAAAATGTGGTATGCGGGTAAATAAGTTTCAAAATAGAGTAGATTGGTAATTAAGTTTTAAAACAGTATTATTTTGGGAAAAAACTCCATGTATATTTCCTGATTTTTTAATGAAGAAGCCTAGTGATATAATTAAAATGAACACACACTTTAGTGGGCTGTTCACGTGCTTCGCGCGTGGGTACCTTACAATAACACTTAAATATAATATGAAAAAATATTAAGTAATAATATTGTTATAAAAATATTACAAGAATATCATGCGCGATGGTAAAACTATTATTGTCTTTGAATTGTCTTTTTCTCAGTTTCAGAACTATTGTCTTTGAAGTAATGTAACTTTCTACACATGGTAAAACTATCACTAATGAAAAATGATGAAATTCATATCTTCATATGTTGTATTTCTTTACTTTCGAACTAATATTAATTTTTCAATGGAATTAACAAGTTTTATATTTTAAGCCGGTGACTTTTGTTCTTAATGCTTTGTTAACTTCAAATATTAAGCGCTTTTATGGGAGTTGCTTATGTGATAATCTTAAAGGCCTATCGTTTCACGTCTGTGATAATCTTAAGGCCTATCGTCTCACGTCTGTGATGATCTTAAGGCTTGTCACTTCAAACTGAATGTCAAAAATATCGAGAAATATTACACACTTGAAAAACGTCATCCCTATATAAGTTGGATATTTTAATTATAATTCCCATAAAACTCAGCTCTTTTGTTGCTCTTCAGATGGCTATTTGCCAAATTAAAAATTACGATATTTCAATGCAATTATGCACCCCCTTTTTTAAAGCACCATATTAGTTATAATGTCAACTAATATTCTAATCCGTTGGGTTATATGTTATGACCTTCTCACACTAAAATCCACTTATCTTGCCATGAAATATTGATGTACATCATTTTTTCAAACAACACTTTTTTTATAATTTTATTTACATTTTGTAGGAAGTTCACACCTTGGCACTATAGATCAACGCGGTTCATCGTGAGGGTCCATAAACTATATATTCAACCTTCACTATCCTAAAAGATATAGAAATAAAGATTTCCTTCCCCCGCTGCAAGTTGTTCGGTTTTTTCTTTTCAAGGCTGTTAAGTGTATATAGAAATAAAGATTTCTTCAGGAAAAGTAACAGTGCAGTTGATGAAATTTGGCTAATAGTCATCTCATTTGCTCCGACATCTTAATTGCACCCATTTTTATGCCCATATAAATGAATGGAGGGAGTAGACTGCATCCTGGGTGAGATTTGGACCTCCTCATTTTAAGGTAGGACACCTCTGAGCCATCATGGTTATTGCAGAGACATTTGCAATTTAGAAGGTACCGAGCAATCACACGGGGATTAACAAGACATTTTTTATTAGTAGTCGTAAGGGGCATTTCGCAGCATAACAAAAGACGAAGAAGGACGAGGAGGTGGTGATTCTTTCTTACTATAATATATATGTGGTTTGGTTGCAAGTACATTTGCTGGCAATGAAAGCAAAAGACCTCTATAAGAGCTTCAATATGCCTCACCGTAGGCACCGAGAATGCAATCCCCACATTGTAGAGAAAAGAATTATTATCTCAAGGTATATAGTCAAGGTATATAGTATATTGTCGTAATCAATTGATTTTAAATTAATTGGATGCTTTCACTAGTTTATTAGAGCCTCGACCAATATAATTCAAAAACAAAATCACCATCACCTAGTTAGATACAACCCTTTGATTCTCCCCTCTTCCTATTCCCTTTCGGATTCAATCCTCTGTCTTCTCTTTTGTGTATTCATGGTCTCCTTGAGTATTTCTAAATCCAGGGTGGTCTTCGCATGCTGGACAGCTAGAGCGGTGGAACTGGCTTGAAAGTCCATTTGGAGGTCTTCGAAGATTCAAAACAAGGTCGTTGGTTTGGGGATACTCTTCGACCAATACGTTCAACCTTTCCGAATGGATCCTGATATCATAGTTTTTTTTTTTACCCTTAACTGTCTAGAGAATAATGTGCAAAATATTAACACAAAACACATTAATTCAGATAACTGGCCGCTTGGGCCCTACCAGAACATGCATGTGGACAAACAATAGGTTTAACGGGCGGTTGGTTTTAGGCGTGTTTGGATATTTGAGGAGGCTTTTGCTATGTGATTGGTTCGATGGCTTGCGGATGAACCATCCGATAAATACCTATTAGGGCCTATCGTCTAGTTGATCTGCAAACTATATTTGGGTCATCCTGGGGAAGCTAAAACGATTGACTTTATCCTGCACAAAATGTGCTCTCTAATTTACCGTCAGTTTAACCTTAACCGGCTGGTTGAGCACGAACATGTTTTTTAGGTTTACTTGCCATTCCTTTGGTAAGCCGGCCAGTTTCCCTACTGATATACAGTATTACAAGAAAATATCCCCATTGAGGGGTAGTCGGCCGGTCTTCCACGTGGCCTGCCACGCTCTTTGCTTGTCGCGCGCCTAGACCTGGTAAAAGAGTAAACCCGTCGGGTACCGTTAATAACCGGCCGGGTCTGGGTAAAACCGAGTTGGGTAGTTGTTTCACAGTTTTACCGGGATAGTCTTTTTCAATGCCTATACCCCACCAATGTTTGTTCTGTATTTTTTAAAATAAATTTCTTCTATAGGAAAATGTTATGATAGCTTTCAAGCATAATTGAGACCAAAATGATAGTCTAGTGATAAAGAGTCTCTTTCGTTCCATGCAAGGCCACACACTCGAGTCTCATGAAAAAAAAATTACTGCCGCAAACAAATTCGAGCATAGTCTAAGACATATAAGAGTAACAATTTTATCATAATTTACACGTTCGAAACATAACATAAAGAAATTGCACATTCATATGAAAAGAGGAGTGGAACCTAATGATTTGATTCCTCGTGGTTTTGACTTTTGATTTCTTTTATTAGCATATATTCACGGAGTATTTTTCTTGGAATATTTTGCCCTTCTTTTAATTACTACAATTATCACTTTCTAGTTTAATTTTTACATGACTCATTTAATTTTTGTTACTACAACTAAACGATATTGTTGGCTATATGTAATCATCTCAATTCTCAGATCCAACAAAATCATCTCAAATCCAACACATTCAGCACATCTATCTTAAAATTCCCATAAAATCAGCAAAAAATTAATCCAAGTCAAAGTTTAAAAATTCATACAAAAATTAACAGAATAATACAACTAGATCTGATTGATGACTAGTACGAAAATTCATTCAAAAATTTACAGAGGTAATAGATCTAGCTCTTATTGATTTCATAGTCAGGTCGACTATGAAATAAAATTGTTAACAAAGTTGAAGGTTGAGGCCTCCCATGGAAGACAGTGGAAGAGATGTGACCGGTGGATCTGCGAGCGAGCGTAAGATGGACGATTGGGCGTTGTCAACATGATGTGGAGTAATGCAGTCGTCGGTGGATCTGACTATGGTGGGTGAAAGCAAGAGACAGAGAGAGTGACGTTGAGACACACACACACACACACACACACACACACACACACACACACACACACACACACAGAGGCGAGCAGCGTAGATAAGTGGTGAGGATGACAACCCTAGTTGTTAAAGTAACATGTACATGCCCGGACCGAACCGAAATTTACATGACGGTTGGGTTTGCACCCAAAAATCACATTAAGCTTATACATAAACTTAGACTCTGTTTCCTCGCAACTTTTTTTTCTACAAATGTATGGTTGATAGATCAAAAATCTGGTCAACGTTGTGTTTGTCGCCAACGTATAGCTAAAAATCAATGTTAGAGCTTTCAGCATAAGCTGAAAACATCTTATCCCTAGGTTTCATGAAACTTTCCCTTAGGCCATATTTTCCCTATTTTACTTGTGGTATATTACTGACTATTGCCCTTTCATATAATTTCTCAATTAAAAGACAAAACAAAACCAACCCTAGTTTTTAAGGTGCTTCTGCTTTAAGCTGAGATGCGACAAACAAACAAGTCCTTACTCTAGGGATGTGTTAAAATATTAGGTCAATTACCCGGTAACTACTAAAGAGGCTTATAAATTAAACATTTCACATCATAGATATTCTGGTGCTTAAACAGAAATGTGAAGCATTATCTTCTTGCAATTGGTTACAAGACTAAAACCATGCTGATAAAAGGAAAAGAAAGAAAAATCTAGCTGGTGATAATAATAAGAATAGAGCTGGAGTTTGATGAGCTGCCGCACGTGATAATACAAGGAGGGGAGAATGTAAGACCCCAAATAAAATATAGTTAATTATTTTAAATTTTGGGGCCACTTGTGTAGTTTTAATAATATTTTGGAATACTTTTGAATAAATAATGACATATCTTTAGGGGTCTTTTAAGTAATTTACCAAGTTTAGAAAAATAAAAAGACTGAGTAGGTTGTGTCATTAAATTGAGTTTGGGTCTTTCAGAGAGAGGAGAAGAAAGAGAAAATTAGGGCTGGAGGATTTCAACCTTCTACTCACAATTGGTAAGTGATCGATCATAAACCTTAATCAAAATATAATTGATTTGAAGATTTTTTAAATCTTAGTGGTTGATTTTATCAATTAGGTTTGATACTTTCGGAAGGTTACGCAACTTCACGAATCTTGTAGCGTGAATTGAGGTAAGGGTTACATACATAACATCCGCTTCTAAACAACTTGATATTGTTAAAAGATACGAGATTGATAAACTCTTTGAATTAGAATTGTTTTTGCCAAACCTGTAATACCGATAACTTAAGAATTCGTTGTTTGTGTAAAGTCTTTTCTGTTGAGTTTATCAGATTTACCGATTCTTGGATCCTTGGCTGAACCGCCCTATTTTAAGAAAATCGTGCCATGACCTGTTTGGCCGTAGCTTTTCTTCCTAGTTCTGGTGACCAGCCATTTTTTTTGTTTTGTTTTTGGGGGCCGTACGATTGATCCCGATTCCCTTTTCTTTACTGATTCAAATTTGCACCCAAGTACAACCAAACAATCTGGTGGCGTGAAAAGCTTTTGGTTAGATGTTCCATGTGTCACATTGTAAGTAGTTCTTGTACTTTAGTTAATCTTTTTGGCTCGTATCTCGTTATTTTAGAATTCATAGCTCATGAGAACTCGGATTCAAGCGTATTTATTTTCGTTGAGCTCGTCTCTTCGTCCTCTTTAACTTCAGTCTAATATTGAGTATTTTCTGATAATGTTAAGCCCTCCTTTTTGAAATTAAAAGTTTTGATATTCCGTGACTTTTATGTTTTTGAGATATTTTGACGTCCTTTGGACACCCTTTGAATTGAACTAATATTAGAACCTTCACGTGCTTAGGTTAACGTGATGTCATGACATGATATGGTAATTGCTACCGGTATGCAAACTTTGAACTTAGAACCTTTACGTACTTAGGTTAACGTACTATACAGTCACGTATTACGTGATTGTATCGTATTCGATTATTAGTTCAATTATTCGAATGTGTTCCTTCAACTTTGACTTTGATTTGATATTTGACAGATTGGAATGTCCCGAAGTGGGATTATTGGTCGTGCTAAGATCTTCAATCGTCTTTGCACTTTGTTGTCATATGTTTTGTTGCACTCAGCTATATATTATTGGATACCTGCGTTGTACTCCGTGGGTGTGTGCGTGTGATCTTTGCTGGGCTTTGTGCTCACCTCCCTTATCCTCCCATTTCAGGTAATTGAGCTAAGACAACGGTAGAGGAAGTAGCTTTATGCATGAGCTTGGATTCGTTCTTAAATTTTAGACTCTCTTTAGTCACTTGAGAATAAGGATTTTGTAATGGTTGATATAATAACTTTTCGAAATCTCAGTTTCTCGGAAGTAATAATAATTATGAGGATTTTCGCTGCATTTATTAGACATTGATGGTTAATACCAATGTTATTGATTTGGAATATGTTTAGAGCTCTGATTAGCTCGTCGATGTTATGTTTTTGCAAAATATTTTAGATATTATATTTCTCGTAATCAGGAATAATTTGAACTAGTATGTGTAGGTCCGCCTCCGGGTCGGGGGCGTGACACATGATATACTTGAAATTGAACCTCCTTACCCACTAAAGTCTTACATGCTTTATATATGAAAATTTGCAGGTATAATAAGGTTTAAAATTGTAGTCCTATAAAACATGGAAAATAAGCTCAACCTTATAAAACTATACTTTAACAACATACTAACATATTAAGTCATAATTTTGACTTTTAAAATGCTAAAAATGCTCTGAAAAAAAGAAAAAAACAGGAATTTCATTTTAAAAATAAGGTATTGTACTTTGCCAATTTAACCGTTCACTTAACCTGTATAACTTGAATTTTAGCACCTCAAAACACTCTGAAAAGGACATAAAGTCATGTAATTAAAAATGAAAAATTACTTTAAATAGCATGACCTCCACACTCTTCCACACTTCATTTTTTTTTTTAATACTTCAGCTATCTTGCAGTTGTAATAAGGCTTAAAAATTGCAGTCTCTCTCTCTCTCTCTCTCGAAAAACAAACTAAAGTGAAGTGAAAGGAGAATGAAACTTACTTTCCATGTTAAATTCATTCGACAAAAGATGTTTTCTTCAACAGGGAAGCTGGTTTTGATATTTTCTTTGTAAATATGAATTTTTTTGTTGATCAGGTTTCAAGAAACTTATTATTATCCTTAAAAGATATGTCATTATCAGACAAATTCAAAGATTCACCAGACCTTTACAGTAATTATTACGACTTGATTTCAACTATTAATGTCTCGTAGCAGTTAAACAAGGGCATGAAGAAAACAAAGGCCCTACTGAAAAATAAATATTTTACTTAGCAAATTCAAAGATTCACTAAACTTGTATGCTAAACTATTAGAACTTGATTTTAACTATTAACGCCTTAGGCACTAAAAAAAAACTTAAAAGTCATATAGAATTGGCTCATAATCAATATTTAATTAGTTAATATTCTCTAAGAAGTAATAGCTCGTGAATCGATCATGTTTTGTGGTGTCTAACTAATATCCTATAGTAATTTTTAATTAATATTTGAAAAAGTTATGAACTATTATGAATTAGAAGAGGGAAAATATACACATGAATAGTCATTTAAGGAGAATAATATGCTATAACTAAGGCCTTGTTGGCATCAATCAAAATGGTCGTACAAATATTAATTTTCTTGTTCCTACAGGAAAGTTACAAGAAAAATAATATACCATTACAAGAAAAACAAATATTATTTTTACAACGAGAGAGAGAGAGAGAGAGAGAGAGAGAGAGAGAAACCTGATAGAGCCGGCAGGGGCGATGGAGGCAGGGATGGCGTGAGCGCGGGTGGCGAAGGCAACATCAGGTAGACAGTGATGTAGTCAGGCACAAGATCTGCATTCAGCAGATGTGAAATGTGGAAAGAATAAGTGCCGGGAAAATGACTTCCCCTTTTCATTTTGGTAAAACATTTTCCTAAAAGTTTGTCTATTACATGGATGTAAAATATTTTCCGTAAACGGTTTTCCACTAAACAAGCAAACACCAGAAAATATGAAAAATATTTTTTGAAAAACATTTTCTACGAAACAAACAGAGCCTAAGATGTAAAAGCTCAATCCAAAAATATTTAGAAGGATGTCAGAGTTTTTAAATGTTTTTGTTATGTTTAATAAAAAGCTTTTGTGAAGCGCTACAAATATGATACCAAAATGCTATGTACGAGAGAAATGTTTTAGGGTGGAAGTATGTAAGCAAATTAAACTATTGTTACTCCTGATAACTACTAATTTCTTGATATCCTATTACTTATTATAGGGTCGACTATAGTTTACACTCACATGATTAAATATTTACCTTAGCAATTAAAGATTCAACCATTTACTAAAGTATTAACACTTCATTTTCACTTTTGACTCCTCAAAACAGTCGGCCAATGGCGTAAAGTCCGGTACGTAAAAGCTAAAGTTTATACTCAAAAAAAAATTATAAAGTATATAGATTAGACTAATACTTAAGCGATATAATTGTTTGCAATTAAACTTATAATTGCAACACATGGTGTATCTGAAATGCTCCATGTCGATATCCTAGAATTGTGCACCTTGACGCCTTAAAATTCTCCTTTACTTATTTGCTAAAATTGGCAGGTGTTGCTGCTAAAATCTTGATCGGAAACCATGGCTGAAAATTTGACGTACAAGAAAAAACACAGAGTGACCGCTGGGTGGGGTTCCAGCGAAGGAACTCTTCGATGCTAAAGTCAGAGAGTAGTTACAAGGGTAGAATTCTGAATAGCAAAAGACACAATTTGTATCTGTGTGTGAAGTTGTCTACGTGCTAGAGGTCCCTTTATATTCGTTATCGGTAGAAGAACCCTAATAGGACTATGATTCTGTCTGCTGGGTTGTGGGCTAGATATATTGAGATAACGTTAGGATCTTTGATCCTTGAGAATCACGTCACGATCCTTGATTGTTCTGTTAGAATCCTTTTGGGATCCTAACTGCACCAATATGGTAATCACCCCCAGATTCGCAGTTGACTGGGTTGACTAGAGTCAAACCGGGCACGTGTTCTGCCCCTAATTAGAGGTGCAATTTAGCCATATCATAATGCCCCTACTTTTGGCAGCGATGTCCAAGCAGACGAAGGCAAAAAGTATCTTTGAAAAAAGAGCTCAGGCAGACAGACGTCAACGGCTAGAACACTCCATCCAGAAATGTTGGGCTTGACATTCGACCATGTTGTTCGGACTGTTTGCCCGGGCACGCTATATGGGAATACTGCTCGGGCAACCTGTCGGAGAATGCTGATCGGGTAAGCTGCTTAGGCGAGCCATTCGCTCACATTGTTTTGGCTGATAATGCAAGAAACTAGAGCTTCTTGTGAGGACAGGCTGTTCAGACAACCTGCTCGGGCATCCTGTTTGGACGCCAAGCCTTATGCAAGACATTTGATCATCATGCTCGGGCAACTACCTCGGGCAAAGGGCTTTATGCAAGAGGCTTGGACATCTTCGTCTGACATGATGCTTGAGCAACCTATTGCCTTATACAAGATGCTTGGGCATCTTCCTCAAACAGGTTGCTCGGGCATCCTGTTCGGATGCAATGCCTTATGTGAGATGTTTGGGCATCTTGCTCGGACAGGTTACTCAGGCAACCTCCTGGGCACTCTGTTCGGATGCCTTGGCCAAGGAAACTATTCAGATTTTGACGAACTTGGCAAAGATCCAAGCCTCTGACATCTATCCTTCCCTTGGCGACACATGGCATGAAGCCGAAAAGGTGGGAAATTCAAATTACACCATACAATAACCATGCCACGTAGGGTAATAAATGTTTACCGCCTTTCTGGGAACGGTTACCGAAACGTGGCCCCCTTATATTGAGGACCCAAGCCTCATTTGCCCCCCACTCATTATTTTCTCAAGGTGGGTTCTCTTTTCATCAAGTAAGTTCCTCTTCTCTTCTGGTTTTATGTTCGACTTTAAGTTTCCTATCTTCATTGTTTCTATTAGCTAATCGTTATAGAATGTCTTCATCGTCGTCGAGTAGTTCCTCAGAGAGTCCCCCAGAAAGTGAGTCTGAGAGTAGATTATCCCAAATAGGCACTTCGACATCTAGGAGTATGGTAGGAACTTCCAATCCCCAACTAAGCGCATTGTTCCCTCGTAGGACGAGCTAGCAAACATTAAAATTGATGCAGAGGAGAACATGATGAAGAAATATGGTTCATATTTGATGAGAAGAGGAGTAAGATGACTAAAGAAGAGATAAGAGAGTTGTTGGAGGAGTTTTCATTACCCCCTGATTCTCTGCTCAGGTTCTAGAGATTCAAGAGCCTGCCTACTATGAAATGGATCTTGAGACCTTTATCTACGAGAGCATTTTAAATCAGGCTATAGGCTTCCGTTGCTCCTTTTTGCCATTGGCTTCTTCAATCACTACAAGATGGCGCCTTGCCAACTCGTTCTCAGCAGGTGGAGAAAGTTACTTAAGGATATAAGCCAGAAGTCAAGGACTTTATGAAACTATACTTTGAGATATGCTATCTTAATAATGTTGACCGAAATGTGGGGTGGTACTACATCCAAAATAAGCTTAGAGTCCTCAAAGGAGGGCCTAAGTCAACCAAAGGTTTTCACTCAAGATATTTCTTCGTGCAGCGGCCAAGTGGCATATGGGAGTTTCCACGAAAATGGAATGGGTTCTACAAGGATTTGAAAAAAAAGACCATCCCCACTCCAGATTCACTCACAAAGAAGCTTATTGATCATATAAAGTGGAGGGGTGGTCTTAGCATTGACGGGCCCCTCATAAAAGAGGAGTTGCAGCATGGAGGGCATATCCCTCGAAAACCTATCGTAAGAACCCTCGGGAGCTCAAGAGATAGAGCTTCAGCGTCTGTACCGAGTACTCTCCCCTTAAAGTCACGAGTTTAGGTAGATCCTCTCAAATATAACTATATTTTGTCGTTGCCTTTGTTAAGTTTCAGCTTTGTCCACTAACTCTTCATTTTCATGTTGTGCAGAAATGTCTGGAAAGAGTGAGGGAAGAAAGGGTGGCTTTTTGGGAATCCTTCAAAAGGCTTCTAGGGGAAGAGAAAGGAGAAGGTGAGAGATGATCTGTTCCCAGCCTCCAAGAAGCCCCGAACACCTAGGCTTATGGCTCCACTGTCATAACTAAGAGTGTTCATATACACAAGGACCCAATTTTTCACCTCAGGTGGATGATTAGGAGGGGTGATGCAGGCATGCCAACTTTCATATCTCTGAGCAACATTTGGCTCACGAGGTGCTCCCAAGCAACAAACTGATTATTGAGAACCAAACTCATGAGGCCTTCTCTCTGGCACATGTGTAGCCCGTATACAATGTAAGTATTTCCTTCCATAGTGGGTTGGTCAAGGCTTGAGACTTAGCTTGATTATTCATCCCTCCTTGTTTAGGACTATTACTATAACAGCCACATACACGACATGTTCGAGATGGAGCAAGACGTGGCAAGCAATACAAAGCGTGAGAAGTGAACGGGCCTGACCAACGTAGGTGAGTTGGAGAAGAAGGTCAAGGAGTTGACTACTGAGAAGGCCGAGTTGTTCTTTAAGGCCAACTAGTCGGGGAAAAAATGCGACAAGCTCAAGAAGACTGAAGTTGGAGTCAGGGATAAGGCTATTCGGGCTTGTTTAGAGGGCAACTGGAGAAGAGTGGCTGAAAAGTGCATGGAGGATGGTTTGGAAATATTTGAGTAGGGTTTTCACAAGGCTAAGGAGCTGACTCTCAAAAGGTACCCCGGCCTATCCTTGGACGGCATAGTGGTGCCCACCTTTGGTTTGCCTTCTAGAAAAACTGTTGTCCCTACCGAAGCTGAATAAGCCATCTCAAGGGGAAAATAGCGATTAACCTGGAGGTGCCCCCCGAGTCATAGAATAGTTGTCTAGCTTCTTCTGTATTAGGCTCCTTTTTGCTCGTGAACTTTGACATTTCTATCTAAGCACTTTAGATGCCCCTTGAGGGTTTTGGTATTTAATGAGTTCGCACTACTCCTTTGGGGGGGTGTTTATGCAATTGTGTTTATAAGCTTGTGTTATTCCTATTTTTTTTATATAACTTTGACGCGAACCCTTATCGTCAGCTAAGAGTTGGCAAAGAAGCCTCGCACTCAAGCTTGGCCAAGTTTTGAACTGACGAAGTATGGTAGGGCGACAAACTCCTACAAGGATTTTTCCATTTCACGAGTTAGAGTTAGAGCTATAGCTAAACCGTTCTAGATAGGACTTGATGCCTATCTTACCACCTCAAGTACACTTTTTCCAGAGAAGAGTGTACATCGAAAAGCGTTTAGGTTCTTGGGAGCCAGTTTACCAAATGACTTATTCGGGCATCCTGCTAGGGCGAGTTATTGGGGCACCATGTTCGGTTGGCGCGCTTAGGTGCTTTGTTCAGATAGGCCCATCTCTAGCCAGCTATAGTGATTATCTAGTTCTTCAGAACTTTTGTAATTATATAAAGGTATGTACTTTGCTCGGGACAGTGTATTTCGAGTGACATGCTTCCACAAAGAAGTACGCGAAGTAGATCATATGTAGAAATTAATTGTATTGCTTGAGCAAAAAAATATATATATACATAGGGGATTACTATCAATCTGCTTATTCACCTAAGGCTTGAAAATTCTAAGTCTGGAATACTAAGTATCCCTCCAGAGTGGACAAGGTCTGAGTCATCTTGCCCCCTTAAAATGGAATGTCTTGCCTTAGGGAAGATGCTTATTGATAGTAACAGTGAACGTTTTCCACATTCGATGTTCGAGGCAGAGGGTTTCCCAATAGTGTTTCCAGAGCATATGTGCTAGGCTTAAGGACCTTCAGAATGAAATAAGGCCCTTCCCAGCTCGGGGACAATTTTCCTGTGGCCGTGCTTGATACTTCAAGTTTGCAGACGACCAAGTCACCAATTCGAAGTAGCTTTGAACGAACCCGCTAATTGTAGTACTGAGCAACCTTTTGCTTGATGGAAAACCAAACATTCTTGGGCTTGGCCCAGACTTCCTCCAGAAGATCTAGATTTCTTGGGCTGTTGGCTTCGTTATCCTCGTTGTGATATTGATCTGTCCGAACAGTTGGAAGTCTAACCTCTACTGGTAGTAGAGCCGCTGTGCCAAAGCATAGAAGGAAATGGTATTTCTTCTGTGACTGAATAGGGGGTGGTTCAGTAAGCCAAGAGCATTTTAGGGAGCTCATCTACAAATGTCCCCTTGGCATCGTCCAACTTCTTCTTCAGTCTTTGAAGAATGCTATGGTTCATGTTCTCTTTTTGGCCATTTGATTGGGGATGGGTCACTGAGATGAAGCAGAGATTGATTGAGAGATTTTCACAGAACTTCTGAAAGTTGGCATTGTCGAATTGTTTCTCATTATCAGTTATGAGGGCTTTCAGAATCCCATAGTGGCAACGATATTCTTCTAAAAAAAGTCCTCGCACTTTTCAGATGTTATAGTAGCTAGCATCTCGGCCTCGGTCCATTTTGTAAAATAGTCAATGGCGATTATCATGAACCGCTGTTGGCCCGCGACCATAGGGAACGGCCCCAAGATGTCCATTCCTCCCATTGTGAAGGGAATTAGGGATACCAAAATGCTAAGAGGGGCTACTGGCGTACGAGACACATGTGTGAACTTTTGATACTTGTCACACCTCCGCGTAAAGTCGATTGCATTCTTCTGCATTCCCAGCCAGTAGTATCCTTGCCTTAGTATCTTATGCTTCAAGCTCCTTCTTCCTATATGCTACCCATATATACCTTCATGAACTTCTTGTAGCTCATATGAGGACTATGTCGGGCGCAAACACTTGAGATATGGAAAGCTGTAAGAGTTCTTGTATTAAACCCCATCAACTAAGGCATAACGGGATGCTTTGGCATACAAGTTGCATGCTTCAACTATGTTCTTTAGGTAATTCCTTGGTGGCGAGGTACTGGGTGATCGGGTCCATCAGGAGGGTTCTTGTTTATGATTTCCACTTCACCCTTGGGGCAGATACTTTGTTCCTTGAGGAGTTCAATGTATACTGTGCGTGGAAACATTGAGATGTCCATGGAGTCAAGTCTTGACAAAGAGTCAGCTTGGACATTCTGGTCCCGAGGTATTTGGCATATAGTAAAATTCTTGAATTTTGCTGCCAAAGACTTAACGAGTCGAAGATACTGGACCATTCTTTCATCCCTAGCCTCATATTCTCCCAGAACATGTTTCACTACCAAGTGGGAACTTCGGATATGCTAGCCTTATGCCCGTAAGAAGTGCTTTATACTTGGCTTCGTTGTTAGAGGCTTGGAAACTGAAATGAAGGGCACATTCAATGACAAACATCTCCGGCTGATGAGGGTGAGACCCGCACTGCTTCTACCGGCCGTGGAAAAATCATCGACATAGAGAACCCATGGGTCTGGAACTTCAGATATGATTTGTAGTGAGGGGTCTTCAGGCACGATGCATTCAAGTTTGAAATCTACCAAGGCTTGGGCCTTGAATGCAGTGCGGGCTTTGTACTTGATGTCGAATTCCCTCAACTCTACCGACCAGTTGACCAGTCTTCCTGATGCTTTAGGGTTTTGTAAGTCCTTCCTCAATGGTTGATCTGTTAGGACCATTGTCGTGTGAGACTACAAATAGGGTCAAAGGCACCTTGCTGATATGATGAGAGCTAGGGCCATCTTGTCTATCTTTGGGTACCTTGTTTCTACGTCTTGCAAGACTTTGCTCACATAGTTGTGACACACCGCTTCGAAAAAATTCCCAGAAAATGAGGATTTTAGGAGTCCCCATCTTACTTAATAAGAAAAAATAAGAATAAAATAAAAAAATGACTCAAAGGTGTCAAAGAAGGACAACTAATCTATTGAAACTATGACAGCTGTCCGGGAACTAAGATACGTAATGGGAAGGTGTTAGGCACCTGCTGCGCCGTTTGGGTCTCTATTTTATTTATAGTGATTAATGGCCTTAAAAACATGTAGCATGTAAAAATATGACAAAACCAACCCTAAGTTAATGTTTATGTTTTTTGCTTGAACTCGACAACTGGGGTAAAATGGCATACGTATTCAAACAGATTAATTGGAATCAAAATCATTGTAGTTCGACAGTGGTCCTATGGGAGGTAGTCTACAATTTGGGACTTAGACTTAGATAAAGAAAAATGAAATAACTTTTTGTTTTGAAATGAAATGTGACTATGGGGAAGGGATGACAATCTATATGATTCCTACCCTATGAAAGCATAATAAAAGTTACCTCGAGATGTAGCTTGCATTGACGATTCGGGAATTCTCGCCATTGGATCCACGATACAACGAACAAAGTCACGTTTTCAGAATTATTTGGATGGCTAAGATTCTCGAGAGAGGTTGGACGTCACTTCATGAGAAAATGGCATGCAAACTCTAAAGAGAATAAAGTTAAGAAATTGACTTAATGTCTGATGGAGGCCAAGATTCCTTTTTATAGTGCTCATGGTCACATAATCTAATAAGATTGGCAATGCCAATCTGCATAGATGGAGATAAGTCAGGATAAGTGATAAAATTGTAGATTGACAAAAGTCAACTAACCGGCCGATTCACCCCATTTAATAAAAACACTTTTTCAAATTTTGGGGCATTATCAAACCCTAATTTCAGTAATTGTATCTGAAATCACAAATGGGATGTAACTAGATTCGGAATAAGCTAATTCTTAACCATAAAATGGATTAATTTGATCTTTATATCAAGGATAATTATGGATCATTCTCCAAAATCATCTAGACAAATTACATCATTTAAGATAATATAGACCATGGACCGGACTTAATCTACATGGACAGGACTAATGCAGTGGACTGGACTGACGCACTGGACTGGATCGTACTGAACTGGACTGAATTAATTAATTTAAACTGGATTTAATCAAATAATTAAACTCCATTACTAAACATGACCTCAATAATGCCTTTAATATATAATGAAGCCCATTATTTAATTAATTAATAATGTCTACAAAAAAAAGGTGTCTACAATAGTAGATAGGCCTTTGTACATTATTCTCTTCTCGAATCGATCATAATCGCACTGACCGCCACCTCGTTCGTTGAAGGAAGATGTCTTCTCTTGTGGAGGGCTAGGTGAGAAGAGGGGAGATGCCAAGTATTGTTTCAATCCAGACGAAATCTTTAGCCTTTCTGATAGCTTTGAAAAAGGGTAGGCACCTCTCTGCCGACTTGGACATGAACCTTGCTAGGGCTGCAACTCTTCCTGTCAGTTCTTGGATTTGTTTGAAGGATCTAAGAGGTGTCATCACTTGGATGGCCTTTATCTTCTCTGTCTTAGCTTCAATATCGCGTTGAGAAACCATGAACCCTAAGAATTTTCCTGATACTACTCCAAACGAGCACTTGAGTGGGTTTAGTTTCATCTTGTACTTCCTTAAGATATCGAAGGTTTCCTTGAGGTCTTCAACATGGGATTCTTCCTTAGCACTCATTACTAGCATATTATCCACATGGACCTCCATGTTTTTTCCAATTAGGTTGTGGAAAATCATAATCACCAAGTGCTGGTGTGTTGCCCTTGTGTTCTTGAGTCCAAAAGGCATGGCTTTATAACAGTAAATTCCATGTTCTATGATGAAGGCGGTCTTGGGAACATCATCTTCATGCATCATTAACTAATTATACTTGGAGTGGGCGTCCATGAAACTTAACAGCTCTTGCCCTGAAGTAGCATCAATAAGAATGTCAATCTGGAGAAGTGGATAGATGTCTTTCAGCCATGCTTTTTTAAGGCCTGTGAAATCAATATAGATCCACTCGGTTGCCTGATTTTGGAATAATGACAACGTTCACAATCCAGTCTGGGCAATGAATTTCCCTGATGAACCTGGCCTTCAATAATTTATCCACTTCGTCTTTTATCTTCACTGTCTCTTTTGGAGTGAAATTCTGCTTCTTCTGCTTGATAGGTTACTTAGCTAGATCCATATTCAACCTATGCACTATCACTTCAGGGTCGATACCGGGCGTATCTGTTGCCGTCTATGCAAAGACATCTACGTAGCTTCACAGGAGGTCGGCAAGCTTGAGTCTGAGTTCTTCTGTGAGGCCCGACCCGATTCTTACTGTCTTGTCCATATCTCCGAGGTAGATTTTAATATCTATGAGGTCTTCGACTGGCTTGACTCTCTGTGTCTTAGTTTCATCTCTGAGATCCTCGATGATGAGGGTTTTTTTATTCTTGGCTCGGCACGATTCCATAGAGCACTACCAGACCACCGTGTGGTCACCTTTAATGTCTCATATCTCATGTACCATGGGGAATTTCATCTTCAGATGATATGTGGACACCACAGCCTTCAACTGGTCTAAGGCTGTCCTTCCAAGTATGGTGTTGTAAGCCGATGGAATGCGAACAACCACAAAGTCTAGCATTAATTTGGCTTGAGCCGGAGGGGCGCCTATGGGGATTGGTAAAGTAATACTCCTCTCAACTGTTACGTGGTCATTGGAGAAGCCATAGAGGGGTGTATCCATCTTGCATAGCTGATCAGACAAAATTTTCATCTTTTAGAAGGCTTAGTAAAAGAGTACCTCGACTGAACCCCCATTGTCGACTAAAATACTCTTAAAATCAAAATTCTCCACTCGGAGTGTGATGACCAATGGAGCATCCTTGGGTGTTTTTATATCTCCTATGTCTTCCTCCAAAAAGGAAATTGTGGGCACTGGCGTGGTCTTTTGCTTCTTACTTAGGGGCTTGGCTCGTGACGCAAACCTCCCTTGCAAAAGCCATGTAACTCTGTCCAGAGGAACCTTTTGCTGCATTGGCCCCAGAGATGGTATTGATGGTGCCCACATTCTCTTGTATTTATTCTCTTTCTTCTGTAACTGGACTTGCTTATCTCCTATCGTCTTTGCACGCAATAAACTTCTTCAAGTATATGCACTTAATGTGGGCCTCAATTGTACGTTTAAGTGATTCACAATTGTCTGTAGTGTGATCATTATTATAGAAGCGGCACCACAAAGTCTTGTCTCTCTTGCCCGGAGCTAACATCATTTTCTCCGACCAGGCGAGAGCCTATTTGTCTCTTACCTCATGAAGAATCGGTGATGGTTGGGTGTTGAGGGGCGTCAAGCTCTTCATGTTGAATGGATCCTTGGGGCGTTGCTCATTGCGTTTGGAATGCTTAGAGTTTTTGCCATTTTCTGCACTGTCTTCACGAGAACGTTTTCCCTGTTCCTGCGTATTGTCGTCTTATCGCCCCTTGTACATTTCCAGGTTTTCTTCAGCCTAAATGTACTTGTTTGTGTTGCCTGGCAAACTTTTGTTGACCGAGAATGCGAATGTAGTTTGCCGACGCATCCAAATTATCGATCTTTAACGTCGCTGAGTTGAATCACCCTAAGTGATGAGATAATGAATCATTCTTCTTTTGCACCACATTGAGCAGACTCATCGAGTTCTTTCTTCTTGTGCAACTGCTCACAAAATGCTTTTGGAAAACATCAGAGAGCTGATAGAAAGAGTTAATAGACCTTGGCTACATGGATTTGAACCACGTGTGTGCAGCCTTCCTCGAGGTGGTTGTAAAACCGCGGCACATAACGGCATCAGAGACTTGAACGAGCAATATGTTCATTTCGAATTGATACATGTGCTCCCTGGGGTCACCACTTCCATCGTAAAGGTCGCACTGGGGCATTTTGAAGTTGGGTGGTAACTTTGCCCTTTCGATGGCCTCTGATAAAGGATATTGAGAGTTCTCCCTTGAGGGAGACAGCCGTTATGGGCAAGGTTCAGAAATAACCTTTAGGGAGATCTACCCTTGAGGGCAATACTCTGGTGTCATGTGATGAATTCGTCCTTGTAGACGTCATGCTTCAGAACGGTGTTATTGTTGGGGTTTACCTATTGGTATGGGAGATGAATCCGTGCTACCCTCGATTGAGGGGTCCTGACGGTAGTACGAGCATCTCCTTGTGACGTGATCTCTATTTTTTCCTTCTGGTTTGTAGGTTAGATCGACTTCAGACTTATATTTGCTGTTGTAACTCGACCCTGAGGTGAGTCTAAGGTAGAGATCGCTGGGGTCTAAGTGAGGCTACTATATAGAGGCAGGGGCTACAACAACATCAAGGTTCTTATGTAAGGTGTTCACCACATCCTTCAGCTCATGAAAATCTCCCTCGTAAGGTCTGCATGGGGAGTCTTGAATAGTTTGAGGTTCAGGTAGTGACGAAGGTCGAAGGTCACCATGTTACAGTGTGGTGGTCGGAGAGTGGTTTTTGTGAGAACCATTATCTGACCGAGGCATAACAGAGGTTATATTGATGTGGGCGTCTTCAACTGAACCAGCATGGTAGTGAGACGGTGTGGAACCCTGATCAGAGGAACGATCATGCCGATGAGTATAGTTGGACCATGCTAGACGATCTCGAGTCGAGCGGATGACTGAAGAACTGCCAGAAGACGAATGTCTATTCATGTTCACTGTCGTGGTTCCACAGATGACGCTAATTTGCTGATGCTAGAATCTTGATCGGGAACCACGGCAAAAAAATTGACCTGCAAGACAAAACACGGAGTGACCCTTGGGTGGGGTTCCAGCAGAAGAAGTCTTTGATGGTAAAGTCAAAGCGCAACTACATAGGGAAGGGCTGATCAGGGTTCGGCGAGTCTCGGATCTGATGGATCCTGCTGATCGTCCTCGTCCACGGGGGCACTGTGATCCGAATCCGGCTCGGCATGTCCAGCAACAGTGCCCTGCATGTAAAGGCTGCACGGACGCATTAATCTCGATAGCAATCGTATGTAGTGTTCACTAAACGTACATAGATAGTGGTTGTACCTGATTATGTTCCGTGATCATCCTAAAAACCTCCGCAGCAATGCGACGGAGCTCGTCCTAACGACGAGCGCTCCATGGTCGATGTCTGCGTCTGTGGAGATGCAGCAGGGGGTGGAGACCCTAATTAATTCTTAATCAAACTCTAGTTTATAGTAATTATTCCTAATTAAACCCAACTAACTCTGATTAGCCCTAACTAACATTGATTAGCCTAGTAACTAATTAACCCTAATTTACTATTAATTTAATCTATAATTAGCCCTAATCACCGTTGATTAACCTAATTAAACCCTGATTCTCTTGATAAATCGTAGACAAACCCTAATTAAATCCAATTAGGGGAATTAACTGTAATATGCTCTAATTAGGCTCAATCAGCCCTAAGTAACCCAAATTAACCGAATTAAACCTTGAATAACACTAATTGAGTCTATTACAGGCAATTAACTGTAATCAACCCTAAATAGCTCAAATTATCCTAATTGCCCCCAATTAACACATTAACTCAGCATGTTCACATTAATTAGCTTTTATATATTTAGGGTTAATCAGTTTAATTAGGGCTAATTAGGGCCGATTAGGGCTAATAAGGGCTAATTCAAGCTAAATACTATTAATGCTAATGAGGGCTAATTCGACCTCAATAGGGTTAACTAGAGTTAATTGGGTTTAATTAGACTTATTTATTGTTTATTAGGGCTTAAGTAAGAGTTAATTAAGGTTAATTAGAGTTAATTAGGATTGAGACACTTTAGAATTCGTTGAGTTCATTCGCAGAGTTGATATTGTCCCACCTGAGATTGAGTCCAGGGTTTAAGTTTATAGTTAGGGTTAGATAGTATTTATGATAATTAGGAATACATTAATAGAGTTTAATCAAAAGTTTAGTTAGGGTTAATCGGGGTTAATTATGTTTACTTAGGGTTAATCAGGGTTATTTAGGTTTAATAATAGTTAATTAGGTTTAATTAGGGTGAAACGGAGTTAATTACAGTTAATTAGGGTTGATAGGGTTACCTAGGTTTAATTATGGTGAATCAGGGTTAATTATAGTTAACTAGGGTTACCTAGGAATGTGTTAGGGGTTAATCGGGGCTAATTAGGGTTAATCAAGGTTAATTATGTTTACTTAGGGTTATTTAGGTTTAATCAGGGTTACTTATGGTTAATTAAGATGAATCAGAGTTAATTACAGTTAATCCGAGTTAACTAGGGTTGATCGGGGTTAACTAGGTTTAATTAGGGTGAATCATGATTAATTAGGATTAATTATAGTTAACTAGGGTTACCTAAAATGTGTTAGGGGTTAGTTGGGGTCAGTTAAGGATTAATCGGGGTTATTAGAGTTAATCGGGGTTAATTTTGTTTACTTATGGTTAATCAGATTTATTTAGGTTTAATAATAGTTAATTAGGTTTAATTATGCTGAATCAGAGTTAATTAGGGTGAATCAGGGTTAATACAATCAACAATAAGAGCAATAGCATAACTTAGAACCTTTGAAACTTTGAATTGAAGCGACATTCATAGAATTGTAGAGACATAATCTACTTCTGAGATTCCACTATGCATGCTCTATATTTTCAGAAATATACTTAGTCAAATGACAATAAAAGTAGTACATCCAAGAAAGTAACCAGTACAAATCTAGAAATGGGCCATAGTCATGAAGTAAATAGACATGAAACGCTAGAAAAGTAACTCAGAAATACTTGCGAGATCAAGGCGGTCACATTAGTTTTACAACTCATAAACATTATTCTAGAACCACGTAGCAAAATTTCAGCACGATTTGATACTTGAGGTTGCCAATTGGTGCGAAACATAATACTATACTTCTTGGTTATTTCTCCACAGAACTCTCAAAATTAATTAACTAAGTAATGGAGCTAAACAACAATTGAAACCAATAAAACAACCCTAGAGGGGGGTGAATAGGGTTTTTGAAATATAATGGGAAATTTAAACTAAGCACAATCATAAATCTCAAACAAACCAAGTAATACTTCAATGAAGATGCTAACTAAACAATCTCAAACAATTAAAGAGCAATAAGTAAAGAGATTGAGTTAGAGATACTTGACAAGGAGATTCAAGCCTACATCCACCTCTTCAAGGAAGTCCCTTGCAAGAGCACTAGAATCCACTAGCAACAATCTTCTTCCGGGTCAAGATCAAAACCCTTACAACACTTGATGATATCCCCACACCAAGCACAAGCCTTGAATCCACAAAGCTCACCCAAGACTTAACAAACCCAAGCCTTGATCACAATCCTTTTACGAAGATCAAATGTGTACAAAGAAACCCTCTTGAAAGGAAATGAGTACAAATGAAGCTCTAGTGCAATAGAGAGATGAGAGAATTGATGACTTGAAGGATGCTCACTCTCAATCAAAGAATTGCTCACAAAGATGCTCTCTTTAATGATGTAAAATCATGAAGATGAAGAGAGAAAAGTTTAATCTATGAGCCTTGGTGTTTCTCTAATGAATGAAGGCTTAGAATGTGGTTTCCATAGTGTATGATGAAGCCCAAATCATTTATATAGAGAGCAATGAAATATAGCCGTTATAGGCATAATATGGGCAAAACTGCCTTTGCAGTCGACTGTAACCCAATGCAGTCGATTGTAATCCCTCTAAAATAGCCGTTGGAGTTTTGTCCTCGAAAATAGCCGTTGGAACTAAATTTTGATCAATGCAGTCGACTGCATTGGAATACAGTTGACTGCATTGGAATACAGTCGACTGTATTCAATTACAGTCGACTATAATACCCTACTGCCTATCGGTTGCCTCACGGAACCCCCTTTCCTATTTTGGGCATAACTTTCTCTAGAAAAATCGGATTGAGGTGCCGTTTTTTGCGTTGGAAAGATAATGAAAAGTTTTATCAAGATATGAAAATATTAGCACCAATTTTTTTTTTGAGAAAATCTGAGTAAGCTCCAAAGTTCACTCATTTTCAAGAACCGTACTTGTGTGAATGGTTATGAACTCACATGCAATGCACAAGGTGTCCTAAGGTCTTTTTAGGTCATACTCATCAATCCAAGCATCAAACCAAGACTAGTTACATAATAGGAAAGATCAATTATAATCGATAGTAACTTAGCCGATGCATTATTTGTTGCTCTTCGACGTTGGACTTGATGAAGCTTCTATAGCATGTCCACTATAACTTTAAGATTCTTTGGCTTTAATCCATCTATCCAACTTCTCAAATGTGTCTTCATGAGTGTGCATGTATATACCTACTAAGAATACACTCAAAGCACACATTAGAACATAATCAATGTGTAGTTATCATCAAAAGAAGATGTAAGCCTAGGTTATCTAACCATAGGGCTAACAACAATGATAAACTAGTCCAAATTTGAGAAGTCAGAAGAACCATATATACCACTCTTTCTCCCGCTTCTATCTTTTCTCAACTCAGTGTCTTCACCGGACTCAATTTAAAGGAAACAAACCAAATTTATCATTACTGCTACTACTAGTAAAATAGAACCATGATATTCGGAAATTATCTTTAACTTAATCATATATCAGAAAATTTCATCTCTATTTCAATTTCATCTGAATCAACTTAATCATACGTATTGATAATTACATATATTAGGCTATAAACAATTTCATCTTAATTTAATCAATTTTATGGTCAAAGAATGCTTACTGAAAATATATAATTATCTGAAATCGGTAGGGGAGAGGCGCGTAGGGCCATGGCGGCGTGGGTGGCATGGGGGTGGGGCAGTGGAGATGCAGAGGTTGCACAGGGCTGTAGCAGTGGAGGTACGTGACAGTTGCGCCGGCGAGGGCGTGACTAGCTGTGGTGCCAACGGGGCTATGGCATGGGGGTGCAGCAGTGGGGTTACAGGAGGGCTGCGGCGATGGGGGGTTGGAGGATCGTGGGCGGAGAGAGAAGGGCGAGAGACAGAGAAAATAAGGAGAGAAAACATCGGCGGAGAGGAAAGAATATAACTAGGATTTTGTGTCCAATTAAACTTTTAGCGACGGAATTTTGCCGTCGTTAAAAATTTGTAGCTAAAAGTTATTAAAAATATTAAAAGTTTCAAATAAATTGACTTTTACCGACATAACAAATTTTGTCAGTAAACATCCGTCTCTAAAAATAATTTAAAAATTATTCAGTAAAAAAAAAAAAGAAATTACAAAAAGGAAAAAACACTAAAAAATCAAATTACCGACGAATTTACCGTTTATAAAAGTTCGTCGTAAAATCCTGTCGCCAAAGATCTTTACCGACGAATTTTTTTTGGCAAATATCTTTAGAGACAGACTTTTACCAACAGACATATACGTTGCTAAAGGTGATTTTAGCGACGGAAATTGTTCCGTCGCTAAACATTTGTCGCTAAAAGTTGTTTTTCTTGTGGTGTACTGAATACGAATGTATAATTTGTGAAGAGGCCATATATATAGTTGAAAATCACTAATTTGGTCATTCTTATAATAAAGTATTAATTACAAAACTGTCCCTTGTGGTTTACACGGTTTTGCACTTTGCCCCTCGTGTTTACAACTTTTGCAATAATGTCCCTTGAGGTTGACAATACCATTGCAAATAGCTCCAAAACCGAATGGCCGTTCAAATTCAGCCATTAATGAGCCCACGTACACAGCACACCCGATTTTTGCATGGGTAGATCGGTCATTTCCAATCCCAATCCCTCTAAAAACCCTAAACCTCCATTACTTTCTTCTCTATCTTCCTCTCCTAGAACCCTAAATTTGATGTTAAAACAAACATCACCTAAACTAGGGAGTTTGACATATGTAAAATCTATTTAAGCGCAAAGTGATCCAATTGATGCTCCCAAAGATTTGTGATTTCTACTATTTTGCATATATAATTTGCTTTTGATTATTGTCATACATTGTTCCAGCATCTTACACAACAAATATTTTTTTGGAAACATTCCCAAAGAAATTGGGGATTTGAAGGAGATGGAAGTATATGACTTGGGATATAATAACTTTAATGGGCCATTTCCCTCTGACCTCGGCAATAATCTCTCCTTGTCAATTCGCTACCACTGCCAGCAAAAACCCCCCTTGCGGAATGCTGTAGAATTATTGATCTGATAGGGTATGTTGATGGTGATGGTGGTGGATTTGTGGCAGGTAATGTAAGGTGAGACGGAGCAGGGAAAGACGAGGGACATGTGGTTGTGGCGGTGGGGGATCGACGGTGGTGCTGGATTAATGGTGGTTGTCAAGGGCTTGAGACTGGGCGGCCTGGGTAGCGATGAGGTAGAAGAGACGTTCATTGAGGCAGGAGGCACAGACGCCGACGCCGCTGCTGAGATCGGTGGCGTGGTGCTTCTTGCACCTCATTTACACGCACTGTTGTGTGCACTGTGTGCGTACTATGGGCATCTACGTATGTGGGTGTGGCGTTTGAAGATCTGATCACCAGATCAAGAACCCATTAGTCATATTTCTGTAATTTGCAAGCAAGAACCTGAATTAGAAAGATTGGGATCAATTGGATCACTTTGTGCTTAAATAGATTTTACATATGTCAAACTCCATAGTTCAGGAGATGTTTGTTTCAACATCAAATTTAGGGTTCTAGAAGAAGAAGAAGAAAGAGAAGAAAGTAATGGAGGTTTAGGGTTTTCAGAGGGATTGGGATCAGAAATGACCGATCTACCCATGCGAAAATCAGGTGTGCTATGCACGTGGGCTCATTAACGACTGAATTTGAACGGCCGTTCGGTTTTGGAGCTATTTGCAATGGTTTTGCCAACCTCAAGGGACATTATTGCAAAAGTTGTAAACACGAGGGGCAAAGTGCAAAAACGTGTAAACCACAAGGGATAGTTTTGTAATTAACCCTATAATAAAATATCCACACATAAAAAGTAAGCTCTCTGATTGGGTGAAACCACAAGAGTAAAGTTAGTAATTAATTCTTCTATTAAAGAATCTGAAACCAAAAAGATAACCCTAGAGGGGGGTGAAAATGGTTTTAAGACTACTTAAAACAATTAACAAGTAATTACTACAAACTTAGAGAAGCTACGAATAATACTAGAAAAGCTTCAAACAACAAACTTCAAACACAATATCGCAAATAAGCAAACTAATCAATCTCAACACAAGTATAAAATAATAATGTAAAGAGAGAAGGTTTAGAGATACTTGACGCTTGAGATTTAGATGGTTCGGCTTGAAATACCCTCAAGCCTACGTCCACCCCTTCAAGGAAGTTTCTTGAAAGGCCCTAGAATCCACTAATCTTTCTTACGGGTCAAGATCGAACCGCTTACAATCCCTTGATGCTATACCCACATCAAGAACAAGCTTTGACAATCCCAAAGATCCAAAGCTTGACAACCCTATGCTTTGATACAAGAAACTTTAGATGAAGAAGTGTGTACAAGATTTCACTCTGGAGAAGTAGATGAGTACAAGTTTAAGCTCTAAAACAAGAGAGATGAGTGTATGATGACTTATGAATGTGTATATCTCTCAAATGTAAGCTCATAATAAATGCTCTCTTGAAATGGATGAGAAAATAATGAAAACCAAGAGAGATTGAACAATTGCTTTGATCTTTGAGAATATGAAAGATAAGAGAGCTTTGAATACAATTGATGATTGAAAACTATGCCCAAGCTGAGTATTTATAGGTATGGGAATAAATATGACCGTTTGGAGTTAGGTGGAGCATTAAATGCGCCGAACGGTAAATGCAGTCGACTGCATTGTGCCATTGCAGTCGATTGTATTCCCAAAGTAGCCGTTGTAAATTCAAAATTTTCAACTTGCAGTCGACTGTATTCCAATGCAGTCGACTGTAATAGGCTACTGAAAGTATTACAGTCGACTGCATTAAAATGCAGTCGACTGTAATACCTCATTGCCCAACTTGCAGTCGATTGCATTCCTGAAAATGAAGTCGACTGTATTCAAATAATGAAAATCTTTTATGCATGCAAGGGAAAACCTATGGGCAAGTTCTAGGTTACACTCATCGATGCGATCAACTATCTATGTCTAGTTACAAAGAACGGAATAAACGAAATAATAATACTCTATCGAAGAATTCCATCTTCATGTGTTCCGTTGAGTGTCTTTGAATGATTAGCTTGTCTATTTGTCCAGTTGCATGAGTATGAGATTGTACATATTACTTCATCAACTCAATGCATGTTAGACAACATAATCGTCAATGTTAGTTATCATCAAAATCAAATATAGTCATAGGTTTAAATAATCGTAGTGTTAACAGAATCATTGTTCGATCTCCTAGGATTACTAAACAACAGAATTTTATACATGAAACTGAAAGTCTGCTTTATCGGTTAAACGAGAAGTGGGCTACTATTTGAGGAAACCAAAGTTAGATTCAAGTATTTTGACAACCATATCGATGACATTTACCGGGCGAGGGGCGTTATTTACAAGAGAGTACTTTGCTAAGTGGTATACAATAATCCGATGGTCCAGTGTATTGATATGTCGTGCCCTTGCTTTTGCTTTCTTGATGCTGTCAATAGTCTTCTGGCATAAGTGTAGCCTCTGAAACTGCTAATGGCCGAAATGAATATCACGCAAAACTCCAGCATACTTCCAGTCTCGAGTGTTAGTCCTCCTATTTGAGATATGAGATAAGAATCATCGGTGTAAAATATGGCAAGCGTGATTCCAATATTTTTTGCCCAAAGAATTCATGCAAGCAATTCCCTTTCTCTAAGGCTCTGTAATTGAATTTGATTTGGGGGAACCAAGTGAGGTATTTGGTAGACTGAGTTAGAGAAAGAGGAAAACAACGGTTCATTGACAAGGATAGTGGTGCAGATTTTTCCGATGAGAGAGACTAGGGGGAAATTGGTGGTGGTTGTAATTCCCAAGTCTAAAACAAATA
Organism: Escallonia rubra; assembly: GCA_033065855.1. NCBI lineage: Eukaryota > Viridiplantae > Streptophyta > Magnoliopsida > Escalloniales > Escalloniaceae > Escallonia > Escallonia rubra. The sequence continues at coordinate 40,014 of JAVXUO010002537.1, forward strand.
ATTGAGTATACAATAAACTTTTAACTACATTAGACTAGATATGTGATTTTATTTTTAGCAAAACTTATGAACTGGGCTCATGAGTGTATTAGTGGCATTTTAGGTGGGTGTTCAGTTTGAAATTTAGTTTAATTGGTGGACAGCTCAAGTAAAGAAAATAAACTTTAACTATTGTAAAACACATGGTATAAATTGGAAGTCTTGTAAGAGAGCCTACGTTTGTCACGACAAAGACAAGCATAAAGTCAGAGGGAGACATATACATACATACATACATATACACATACATACATATATATATATATATATATATATATATATATATATATATATATATACACATATACATATATATATATGTGTGTGTGTGTTTGTATACGTTTGTGTCTCCCTATATATATATGTTTGTATATGTTTGTGTCTCCCTATATATATATATATATATATATATATATATATATATATATGGGAGCTGATCCGTTGAGAGTGAGGGCAAAATGGGCTATTTTGCAAGCGCGATCTGGCCGTCCATCCTGAAAGATGGACGGCCCAGATCGTGCCTTTTTCGAAAACTGTCAGTCGTCCGCGACACTAGCGAACGGGATTTTTTACCGTTTTGCCCCTCTGCCCCGTCCGCTACACTATATCGCGGACATCATTCAAGTCCTGACACGCGACAGCAAAAAGGCATCCGCTATATAGTGTAGCGGACGTCCCCTAGGCTGACACCTGTCAGGTCCTGTCCCGTCGCCCGCCACGGGAATGACGGTTATCTTGTCTGTCCGCTACACAATGTGGCGGACGTAATAGTCTGTGATACAGTATAGCGGACGTGTAATTGATATTCGAAAAATAGTAACTACGACACTCTTCTCCATTGTTTCTACTCACAAATTTTCCCAGCAGCGTTGGCAAGCAGATATGCGCAATTCCTTCTTAAGAACACCTTTAATACCCTAATAGATCACGTAAGTTCACAAAATCTATACTTTTTTTTGTTTGTAATCGATAGTTGTGATGAATATTGCGTTTTATATATGTATGTATTTGTTCATGTGCTAGCGTTTGTAAAATCCGATTCCGTATATATATATATATATATATATTATACATATGAGCGTATATGCTAACATTGTATGTATTATGCATGTGCTAGCGTCGTATTTTTACGAGTGATTATCAAAATCCTAACCGTAAAATCCAAACTGAGAAGGTTTTTCCATAATTTCAGTTGCAAAAAATGGAATTTAACCCTGGACCCGAAGATCCATCCATGTTATACGACCAAGCCAACCATATCAGTACGCTCATATGGGATGGTGGAGTAAGATACATTATTTATCAACTTTCTTATTCTTACGAACAATTGTATACCGTTTGTTTTGCTTAAATTGTAAGTGTTAATTCGTAGGAAAGAGAACTTCTCACCACCATAGAAGTATCTCGCGAGTTCACATCATGGAAACTGAACACCTCCCAGAAAAGGATACTGCGTGGAATTGGGTTTGGGATTTTCACGCATGGGCAGATCTTTCAACAACTTGATCGGGCCTTGATAGGTGCCCTTGTTGAGAGGTGGAGATGTGAAACGAATACGTTTCACTTCCCGCTCGGAGAGATGACAATTACCCTAGAAGATGTAGGGTTCATCTTAGGGTTACCAGTGACGGGGCGGCCGATAATTGCTCCTCTGTCAGAAGCAATGAATAAGAGAACCGCTAGGGACTTCTTCACTTCGATACCCCAAGATCAATTTAGCAGTGGTGGTATAAAGTTGAAGTGGTTGGTAGATACCTACGGGGTTTTGCCAGAAAACTATATTGACTGTGAGCTTGTGCTTTACACACAAGCCTTCCTCTGGTGGGTGATGGGAGCAACTTTATTCCCAATGACGTCGAAGAAGACGGCCAGCGTGAAATATTTACCGTTGTTGGGTAACCTGTCGGAGGTTGGGGATTATGCCTGGGGTGCAGCGGTTCTTTCGTATCTATACCGAGCATTGCACAAGGCAACGAGGCCCGACGCCAAAGCCATATATGCATGTCTCTCGCTATTGCAGGTATATCATATAAATCCTGTCTTCGTTATTGTTTTTTTTTGTTAAATCGACGATATAAATATAATTTGCCCATGTTCTCAGGTGTGGTCTTATGAACACCTTGCTCCCGGTGCACCAACGCGTAAGGATGGAACAGATAAAGTGTGGCCTCGGTTGCGTGCTTGGGAGTACAGCCGCAGGGATAGCCACTACCGCAGGAGAGTCGATCCCCATCACAACATTACGTACTATCGAGGGGAGTTTGACTGTCTATCTCCGGGCCAAATGCGTTGGGCACCGTACATACGTTTGGCGCGACGGGTGGGAGAGTCGTTCGTCTTCACGCTCTCCGGGTTACAGCGCACACCCCTGATTCACTTCGAGGTCGCAGAGTGGCAGCTGCCAGACCGAGCAATGCGCCTTTTTGAGTTGGAGTAGGGTTTTCCAGGCGATGCCCCAGATATGAGGGTTAACAGGGACCCACCGGATGTCGGATGGTTTGGCAAGGCCAATGCGCACGAATTGTGCGCGGCCGAAATAGAGCTTTAGAGTTCTTGGCAGGACACACTGGCGGCCATCGTCTCGGAGCCGGACCCCCTTATCAGCATCGAATAGTACGATGAGTGGTACTACCGCATCACGCGGAGGAGAGTCACCCTAGTAAACTTTGAACGTGAGGAGAGGTATGCGCCTAGGGGTCATATCGATGAGCGTATGTCATACAATCTCGTAAGTTGCCCAACCAGTCTAACTTCTCTTGAATTTGTTGAATATAAATGTCTGATTGAAGTTACTTATTTTTTTTATCTCTTTGGATGTAGGTTAATGCCTCGCTTGCATTCTTCCAGAAGTTGAGTGAGCGGAAGGATCTGGTGAGCGCAATGGGCGAGGATCTTCACCAACAGGCTGTTGCACTGGCTTTAGGCTGCGGGAATTTTATGTGCCAAGCATCGGGACAGTCTTCAGTCGTCATCAGGAATGGGTTATACGGGCGTTAGCCAGGGATACGGTGATCCCTCGGGACAGGCTTCAGGGGTGAGCCAGGGAGTTGGTGGTCCCTCTGTAGCGGGGATGGGATAGGCTCAAGCATCGTGGGGCGATTATAGCGGCCCCTCCTTCAATTTATTCCCGGAACCCCAACCCCTATCTCAAAGTCAAGTCACGCAAGACTGGCCGTTCAGAAACTACGATTTCTCTGAGGCACTACCCATTGTCCTGTGGGCGGGACCACTTGGCGCCCCCAGAGGGCAATATCAGCCGGCGGAAGAAATGGCCGGAGAGCTATATCAGCCAGCCGGGGGCCCCGAAGGGGATTATCAGCCGGCCGAACCATCTTTTGGAGGCCAATATCCCTTGCTCTTGCCCCTCGGCGGAGGACAAGATTTTTCAGTCGACCCCCGAGGGCAATATCCGAAAAGGCATCCAGCCAGGCCCCTAAAGCCGCATAAATGTGAGCTAATTCGAGCCCGTTATTTTAGCGGGCCCCCCCAAGATGAAGCATCGTATGACGTGGATCACCCGCCGAGCTTGGATTACAATGCCTCTTGGAGAGAACTGTCCTCACTGGTGTCGGGAACTTGGTTAGACAATTTTCTCATCTCGCACTACGTGCAAATTCTGAGGCAAAGGTGTCGGGAGCAGCCAAACTTCATGCTTTTTTTCATGGCATCCTAGTACAAAAGTGGGACGACTGGTTCAATTCAAGGAAGGGGAGAGCCCAGCCCCAGTGGAGACCGTCCGCTAACCTACAAGCATATCTTGCTAAGGATAGTCCAGTGAGCGCAAGTGTTGCCGACGTGTTTCTATTATAGGGAATGCCCATTGGTACTTGGTTTGCTATGAACCAGTAAAGAAGACGGTATCAGTCATCGACAGTCTCTACGATGATACCTCCGTGATGGGTGTGATTGAAATGTACCGAGGCATAGGCCAGTTGGATGCCATGGTAAGATCCTGTTTACTTCTTATTGTAACTTGCATATTGTAAAACTGGTTAATCTTATTATGTTTGCTATGTTTAATGTTTAATGATTATTATGTTTCTCGCATAATCTATTTGCTGCCTTGGTCAATGGTAGGCGTCAAGAGAGGGTAGCGATCAGGCCGAATCTCATTTTCTGATTGAAGAGGAGTAGGCCCAAGCAACATAATTCCTCGGACTGCGGCGTCTTCGTCTGCATGTACATGGATTACATTTGTCGGTCTGAGAGCCTCAAGAAGACCGTCTGGAGCCGAGAATGCATAGAAGGCTTTAGGTATAGGATGGCTTGGCAAATTATCAATGGCCGGCCTAGAGCTATTAGGTTTATTGTAAATCCGTGTAATGACGAGGATCCCGCAGGGGATGAGGGCCCCAATTGACATTGTAACATTATATTCACTTTTTTAATTGTCCTTATCGTTGAATGCGATTGATTTGTGTTGACATCAGTTGATCGGTGTTAAATGCCATTTGATTGACCGATATCGTTGTGTTGTTGAATTCAGTTGAGTGTTTGATTTGTGGTCAGATATAGCATTTTGGCTCATTGACTGATCTGTGATTTGCTTTGACCGGTGGGGAAAAACGTGTGGGCAAGTTTTGGTTTCTGGCTTTCTGCTTGGCCATCCTCTCTACTATATAGCGGACGTAGACAGAAACAAAAAAACTAGTGTTGGAGATCCGTCTTCCTGCTTGGCCATCCGCTATACAGGATAGCGAATGTAGAGAGAAACAAAAAAATTAAGTGTTGGAAGCTGTCTTTTTGCTTGGCTGTCCGCTCTACTATATAGCGGACGTAGACAGAAACAAAAAAACTAAGTGTTGGCAGCTGTCTTTCTGCTTGGCCGTCCGCTCTACTATATAGTGGATGTAGACAGAAACAAAAAAACTAAGTGTTGGAGATTCGTCTTTTTGCTTGGACGTCCGCTATATAGTATAGCGGATGTAGAGAGAAACAACAAAACTAAGTGTTGGTAGCTGTCTTTCTGCTTGGCCGTCCGCTCTACTATATAGCGGACGTAGACAGAAACAAAAAAACAAAGTGTTGGAGATCCGTCTTTCTGCTTGGACGTCCGCTATATAGTATAGCGGATGTAGAGAGAAACAAAAAAACCAAGTGTTGGAAGCTGTCTTTCTGCTTGGCTGTCCGCTCTACTATATAGCGGACGTAGACAGAAACAAAAAAACTAAGTGTTGGAGATCCGTCTTTCTGCTTGGACATCCGCTATATAGTATAGCGAATGTAGAGAGAAACAAAAAAACTAAGTGTTGGAAGCTGTCTTTCTGCTTGGCCGTCCGCTCTACTATACATCGGACGTAGACAGAAACAAAAAAATTTAAGTGTTGGAAGCTGTCTTTCTGCTTGGCCGTCCGCTCTACTATATAGCGGACGTAGAAAGAAACAAAAAAACCAAGTGTTGGAGATCTGTCTTTCTGCTTGGCCGTCCGCTATATAGTATAGCGGATGTAGAGAGAAACCAAAAAATATGTTAAACTACAAAGAAGCGTTGACACAGCGAAGCATTGGAGGAGCCGCAGTAGACCAGTCTCACAACATAGACAAATGTACATATAAACGCTAACACAATACACCACGGAAACCCACACATAAACAAAAGGTGCACAGCTGAGGATCTCACGTCATAGTGATGCAGATCATTGTCTGCAACTTGGACCAGAAAATGGTTCGCACGATAAGACACTTAATTCCAACCTTCCCGAACCCCGGCCTAAGCGGAGGCCTTATAGCCTTAGAAGAACTTGATCTTCAGTCATCTTCGTCTGACACTGGAGCATCGGAAACAGATCCAAGTTCGAAGCTCATGTTCCAGTATACTTGTGCTTCATTGTTGTTACCATCTTCATGTGCATCACGTGCCATACGACGTAAGTTATGCCTACTTTGACGAACTCTCATTCTATTATTTTCTTCATGTATTCGATGCAGTGCCCTTTCAAGCTCCATGTGTGTAATTCGAGGTATGTTGATTGCCTTTTGTCGAGGTATGGGTATATTCATGCGCTGTGAATCAGCTACTAAGACCTCATATTCATTCATCCGATAAGACCATTCTGCATGTAATGTATTAACGTAGCGTGATGAGTAACGCAAACTTGGACACAAAGAATAGTGAAATTCATCTTCGCCCGCCCAGTAACGACCCATTGCTTCAAAAATATCTCGTGGAGTATATGACATTTCCAGAGTTGTTATGAAACTGAGAGTATATCACTCTATGCCCTTTGCCCTTTCATGCAATGCATGTACTAATATATACTTTGAAACATGACCACTTTATGAGATGCTTCAGGTTCAACTTTATGAGATGTGACAAGTCGCTGCAATAGACCAGAGACTTGTCTTGTCACCAAAGACTTGTCTTCTCACTGACACGGGCATGCTATTGTCTCCAACTACCAATTAAGCAGGGTGTCAGTGTCCAGAGACTTGTCTCCAACACTTTCCACGTCTTCTACGTCATCATCTACGACTTCTTCTACAAGACGTGTTGTTGGAAGAGGAAGATCGTCATCCTCGTTGTTGACCTCAACAGGGAACAAGACACGTGGTTGGTCGGCTTGAAAGGAGTCTAGCTCACTGGCATATGTCACGGGCAATTTCTCGGACTTGATAATTGTATACCAATGAGATTTGGGATTGGCAACGTCCTCCGCGTAAAAAACTTGTACAGCTTGACTAGCAAACACAAAGGGCTCGTCTGATGCAAGTCTTGACTTGACATTGACATCTACAATCCCTTGAGAGCTAACACGGATTCCTCTACTGCATGTGACATCGAACCACGTACACTTGAACATTACCAAGCAGTTTTGGGAACCCAGATATGTTAGCTCAACAATCTCATCTAGCTCTCCGTAAAAGTCCATGCAATTCTCGGCATAACAGTCGCCGATGACCAAGACTCCACTGTTTTGGGTTTGTTTTGTTCGGTCATCATCTTTTACGTTAAACCTAAACCCGTTGATGATATAGCTTCCGTAACAGGATGTTTGTTTGTTAGGACCTTCAGCTAGTAATTTCAAGCAGAAGGCCACTGGTCTATCCATTGACTGAACCTATTGTAGATGACGGTAAAAAATAAGGATAAATCAATATACTAATTGGCCACATAACTGTATATAACACATAATATAATTTCGTTAAACAATCTTACACGAATTTTGAACCACTGGACAAATTGTGATTTCCGATGAGATTCAAGTCCAGCGGGATCAGTGATTAAAGATTTCGCATCAAACTCACTGCAAACCAATATAGTTGACTCGCTTAACACACTTTCAATTATGTACAGCAATGTAAGTGAATTAAGACTTTAACTTACTCAACGAATGCCGAAACTTCATCGCAATTTAGAAGGGCATATATTGTTGCAGCACTGTACTCTTCATCCGTTAGCCATCGAGTATACGTTCGGCCGAACGGACTACCTGACTACTTGAATATTGACAATTGCCCTTCCAAATTTGTGCTTGATCCGGGGTCATTTCGGCCTAGTTGATTTAACCTTGTACCAACATCAGGCCCGAAATATTGACTACAAAAGTTTACAAGTTCTTCCATTACGTAAGCCTCCGCAATTGAGCCCTCAACCCGAGCCTTATTACGATTTTTTTTCTTTAAATGGAACATGAACCTAGAAGTTTAGCAAATCAAGTTAGGTGGAATATCAATGATAAGAGATGTCGCATTAAGTGTAAACGAACAACTGTAACAATTTAAGGATTACCTCTCGAAGGGATACATCCACCGATATTGCATGGGTCCACCCATCTTAGCTTCATATTCCAAGTGAACAGGTAGATGCTCCATTGAATCAAAGAATGAAGGTGGGAAGATTTTCTCCAGCTTGCAAATCGTCACCACAATGTTCTTCTCAAACACTTCCATGTTACTCACCTGGATAGTAGAAGAGCATATATCTCGAAAGAAATGAGATAATTCAGTCAAAGTCTCGCAAACAGCCCCTGGCAACAGTCCCCAAAAGGCAATAGGAATGAATCTCTCCATGAATACGTGGCAGTCGTGACTCTTCATCCCTTGAAACTTACATTCCGATACATTGCAACAACGAGATATGTTGGACGCAAACCCATCCAGAAGCTTCAAATTCTTAACCCACTGACAGACCTTCTCCACTTGTTTCTTGTCCAGACAGTAAGGTGCTTTCGGAAGTATCGTCCTCCCACTGACTGTCCGAGGATGTAATTCACGGCGTACACCCAACTATTGTAGATCCCTTCTCGCTTTAAGGTGATCTTTCGATTTGCCATTGACAGCCACACGTCATTCCCAATGCGGGGAAATCATGTATAGTCCACATCAAAGCAGCCCTGATCTGAAAATTTTGTTTAAGGGATGCATCATATGTTTCGACTCCATGATTCCATAACTATTTTAACTCATCAATCAACGGCCTTAAATACACATCTATGTCCTTGCCGGGACTCTTCGGCCCCAGAATAAGCAACGACAATAACATGTACGGCTTCTTCATGCACATGCCTGGTGGAAGGTTATAAGGGACAATAATAACAGGCCAACAGGAGTAAGGCGTGGTAGACTTACCAAAAGGGTTGAACCCATCGGTTGCCAGACCAAGTTTAACATTCCCAACTTCCTGAGCAAAGACTGGATGCCTGCGGTCAAACTCCTTTCACGCCTCTCCATCAGCTGGGTGTGTCAGCACATCGGCATCGTTGCTACGAGTCTCACGGTGAGCCCTCATATGTTCAGCCGTATTGGAGGATTAGTACATTCTCTGAAGCCGTGGTGTGACCGGGAAATATCGCAATATCTTTCATGCAATGTTTTTCTTCTTCCCTTTGTCCGGTTTGTACCTTGAATGATCACATACTGGACACCGTGACAAATCCTTATTCTCTTTCCAGAATAATACACAATCGTTATTGCACGCATCTATCCGGTCATAGCTCAACCCAAGTTTCCTCATCATCTTCTTCGCGTCATAGTACGACGGCGGTAGCTTTTCACTTTCGGGCAGTATTTCTTTGATTAAGGTAACAAACTCGTTAAAACCTTTCTCACTCAGCCCGTGGTCTGATTTCAACTGTAATAACCTACTAACCGCAGACAGTCGTGTGTGTTTTGGAGCTCCATCCCACAGCGGCTCTTCCGCAGCTCTCAACAACTCATAAAACTGATGAGCCCCCTCGTTCGGCGGTTGTGGACTGTCATTACCCCATTCAACATTAGCATGCCCAGCATCCATAATCATATCTCGGTAATCATATCGTGCCTCTTCCCTAACTTCAGTTTGACTAGCCAGGTTGGACGACAATACTATCGTTTCCCCGTGCTGCGTCCACCTTGTGTATCCACCCATAAAACCGTACCGACGAAGATGCTATTTTACTTCAATTCTTTTTCTTCAGTGCAACAACTCACATCTACCGCACGGACACCTTATCTTATCAACATCAACATGTGTAGGATGCGCATAAGCGAAGTCGAGAAATTAGTCAACGCGACACTCAAAATCTTCAGCATTCTTCCTTTTCATCCAACTTCGATCGACTGACATGACGACTGAATTATCGTACTGTATACCACCTTCAATTATGACCAGTCATTAGGCATTGCCAATGTAAATATGAATGCATGAATGTTACAACATGTCTATATATTTCCCCTCCACTCTTGAACATGTAGTGGTCCTATCCCATTCAGAAAAGCACATGTTTATAAAACAGTGAATAACTCATGCTTAGTCCCATGTCTGCAGAAAATTCAGCAGCACCTCCCCGCATTTCTCCAAGTACACGACATCGATTAGGTGTTCTAACATTCATCTAACCTTGCTCAGGAAGGTTTGACGGATGTTAGAACACCAGATCTGTATGCACCCGGAGAAACACACGAGAACGTGTACCAAATATCCACGACATAGAACACAAAGCATGAGTCAAAATACTATTTTATAAACAATTAGTTTTTCCAAATTGTCCAAACTGGACATCCAAAGGCTCATTACAAAACATTACTTTGTAATGAGTACCTTTGAACGGGAACTAAGGGTTTCTATGCATGCATGCGTTCAGAAATTGATAACATATGCAAGAATCTTTCCGAAATATCAAAACTACAGAAAGATCGTTACATATGTTACCAATTCCACATTAAATAGAATTCGTTGGCAACGAGTTGAACCATCTCGTTGCCAACGGACTTCTCAAAACAACAACTAATATAAAGAAGGCAGGGTTTGTAAACAACGAGTAATTGAACCATCTCTAGGCAATATGGAGTAATTATGGGATGTACAAAGGCTAATTAGGGCTAACTGGGTTATTAAGGTTAATTACGAGTATTAATTATAGCTAATTAGGGTTAATTAGGACTAATTAGGGTTATTTAGTCCTAATTAGGGTTTAATTATGCCGAGTAGTGCTGATTAGTCCTAATTAGGATTAATTGGGTTATGTCAGGGCTAATTAATGTTAATGAGGGCTAGTTTCGGATAATTATAGCTAATTAGGGTTGATTAGGACTAATTAGGGTTATTTAGTCCTAATTAGGGTTTAATTGTGCCGAGTAGTGCTCATTAGTCCTAATTAGGCTTAATTGGGTTATGTTAGGGCTAATTAATGTTAATGAAGGCTAGTTTTGGATAATTATAGCTAATTAGGGTTGATTATGACTAATTAGGGTTATTTAGTCCTAATTAGGATTTAATTGTGCCGAGTAGTGCTGATTAGTCCTAATTAGGGCTAATTAGGCTTAATTGGGTTATGTTAAGGCTAATTAATGTTAATGAGGGCTAGTTTCAGATAATTATAGCTAATTAGGGTTGATTAGGACTAATTAGGGTTATTTAGTCCTAATTAGGGTTTAATTGTGCCGAGTAGTGCTGATTAGTCCTAATTAGGGCTAATTAGGCTTAATTGGGTTATGTTAGGGCTAATTAATGTTAATGAGGGCTAGTTTCGGATAATTATAGCTAATTAGGGTTGATTAGGACTAATTAGGGTTATTTAGTCCTAATTAAGGTTTAATTGTGCCGAGTAGTGTTGATTAGTCCTAACTAGCGTTAATTAGGCTTAATTGGGTTATGTTAGTGTAAATTACAACTAATTAGGCTAACTATAATCAATATGCGCGTAATTGGGTTCATTTGGGCTAATTCGGGGTAATTACAGCTAATTTGATTCTCATTAGGTTCTTAGGGTTAATTAAAACTAATTAGGCTCGTTAGAGCTAATTAGGGTTAATTGATTTACTAAAATATTGTTAATCAAGACTAATTAGGGCTAATTATAACCAGTGCTGGAGCCACGATGAGATTCCAGGGGGTGCATGCTAAAAATGTCGCATTGAACCTAACTAACCTAAATTTAATGCACATTCAACAATCTCAATTATGACACCTCATATAGGGTGTCGATATGGTGTCCGATACGTGTCTGACCCCTCCGGACACGTGTCCGACGCAGACACATCGACATACGTTAATTTATTTTTTAAATGTCGGACACCGTCGATCAGACGCGGTGTCCGTGTCCGCGCTAACTAACGGGTATCTCAATCCAATTGGGTTCCATCCTCCGTCAACAATCTCAATTCTGACACCTCATATAGGGTGTCGATATGGTGTCCGATACGTGTCTGACACCTCTGGACACGTTTCCGACACATACCGACACGTGTTCGACGCCTCCAGACACGTGTCCGACGCCCACCGACACGCACCTCAAGACATATCGGCATACGTTAATTTATTTTTTAAATGTCGAACACCGTCGATCAGAAGTGGTGTCCGTGTCTGCGCTAACTAACATGTATCTGAATCCAATTGGGTCCCATCCTCCATCAACAATCTCAATTCTCAATTCTCAAATGCTCAATGCAATAAAAATTAACAAAAATCACACATTCAATCCAATTGGGTCCCATCCTTATTCAATAATCTCAATATCTCAAATGCTCAATGCACAATTAACAATCTAAAATCATCAATTAACAACCTAAAATCATCAATTAATAATCGCAATTACTTCAAATGCACAGCTAATAACCTAAAATCATCAATTAACAACCTAAAATCACAGATCAATAATCACAATTCTCAAATGCATAATTAACAACCTAAAATTATCAAACAAATTATCAATGTTCAAATGGAAATTTCTTTTTCAAAATGCACATATCCGATGCGCTTGAATTATTTCAATTTAAGGTTCGATTATAATAGGGCTTTCAATTTAGGGTTCAATTAGGGATTCAATTAGTTTAATTTAGGGTTCGGTTCGATTAGGGCATTCAATTTAGGGTTCAATTACAAAAATTTAGGGTTCAATTAGGGGGTTCTATTGATTCAATTTAGGGTTCGGTTGATTTGGGGCATTCAATTTAGGGTTCAATTAGGGGTTCAATTAGTTTAATTTAGTGTTCGATTCGATTAGGGCATTCAATTTAGGGTTTAATTAGGATTCAATTACTTCAATTTAGGGTTCAATTAGGGGGTTCTATTAGTTCAATTTAGGGATCGGTTGATTTGGGGCATTGAATTTAGGGTTCAATTAGTTCAATTTAGGGTTCGGTTAGATTAGGGCATTCAATTTAGGGTTCAATTAGTTTAATTTAGGGTTCAATTCGATCAGGGCATTCAATTTAGGGTTTAATTAGGGTTCAATTTCATCAATTTAGGGTTCAATTAGGGTTCATTTACATCAATTTAAGGTTCAATTAGGGGGTTCTATTGACTCAATTTAGGGTTCGGTTGATTTGGGACATTCAATTTAGGGTTCAAGTAGGGGGTTCAATTATTTCAATTTAGGGTTCGGTTGGATCAGGGCATTCAATTAGGGGTTCAATTAGTTTAATTTAGGGTTCAATTTGATTAGGGCATTCAATTTAGGGTTTAATTAGGATTCAATTACTTAAATTCAGGGTTCAATTAGGGGGTTGTATTAGTTCAATTTAGGGTTCGGTTGATTTGGGGCATTCGATTTAGGGTTCAATTAGGGGTTTAATTAGTTTAATTTAGAGTTCGATTCGATTATGGCATTCAATTTAGGGTTTAATTAGGGTTCAATTACTTCAATTTAGTGTTCAATTAGGGGGTTCTATTAGTTCAATTTAGGGTTCGGTTGATTTGGGGCATTCAATTTAGGGTTCACTTAGTTCAATTTAGGGTTCGGTTGGATAGGGCATTCAATTTAGGGTTCAATTAGGGGTTCAATTAGTAGCGCTTCTCCTAAGGTTAGTTGTAGCGGGTGAAGGAAGCGAGAGCTTAGCGTACCCAGGTGCCAAAGTGCAAGGCACATCACAAAGCGGGAAGCTAATTTAGGTACAGGTTACCCTCACGGCGTTTACCCGAATCCCACATTTTAGATGCATTGTTTTTAGTTAAATTTAGGTACATGATACTGCTTAATGTTTAGGTACATGATACTGCTTAATGTTTTTAGTTAAATTTACCAGTATGTATTGTTTTTATGTTTTTGCTTATCGCACCTTTTCTGAAATAATAACGCTGCACCACCTCCCAATCCCATCGCATCACCCCTGTTTTATAAACACACTCCCCCAACCTACACGAACCTTCTCCTAACGGAAAATAAAACATATGAATTCCTAACCGCGTTCAACCTATTCTCACAACTGAGATGCCTTAAGACCAATCCTTCACCACTTGACCCACAAGTCGTTAGTAGCTTTGGTTCCCTTCACAGACATAATCAAGTTCACTGTTTCATGAGCATGTTTAACCTTCTTGCCAAACCTTTTTTTGAAAAAATATCATGTCTATTCTGCCTAGCACTAAATCAAGTTTCACAGTAATACATGTACATAATATATTTTGCAAAATATAGCAAATCTCTCAATATTATTTTCTGCACTAGCTCATACTCCGAAACAGAACAATAGTTGAATATAAATTTAACAACTTTCTTCTGTTTGTTGCACATTTTCCTATCTTTTCCTGGTCACCAAGAAAATACTCAGTAGAAACAATCCATTAACCAAACAACTACAAATTTTGCTCAAGCCAATTACTGAAACCCTAGAGGCAAAACTAGTGACGGAAGAAGCACAAAAACAGCAAAGTGAAAGAATAATTCAACAAATTTCTTCTTTATTGCAAGTTTTCCCACTTTTTCTCAGTAACCAAACAGATTATCAGTACGCATAATCAATGAAACGAAAAATTATGCGTTTGCTAAAGCCAATTACAGTAACGCTAGATAGAAAATTAGTAAAGGAATTCGTGAAATTCACTTCGCTGAATCACAGCAAGGAGCTTACCGAATTTAGAAATTCACTTCGCCAGAATTTGGTAACGGCAGCGGAAACGAAGGCGAGATCCTCCGGCGACCAGTTTGGGTTAGGTCACCTGCCTTCGTTCTCTCTCCTTGATGATGCAAGAAGCAGACTCACCGTCGGGGGTGGGTTGTCGTCGATGATAGAGACGAAGGTGGTTGTTTGGCAGTGGTGGCGCGACGTCGAAGGTGGGTTGCCGAAGGTCGTCGGTGCACTGGTGGGAGAGAGAGAGAGAGACGGGAGAAAGGAAAAGAAAAATGGGTATTTTATAAAAGACTTTTAGCGATGGACAAATTCCGTCGGTAAAAGTCCGTCGGTAAATCCGAACATTCAACGACGGAATTTTTACTGACAGAATTATTCCGTCGCTTATATATATTTTAAAAATTATCAAAAATTATAAAATTGTATAAAATATTTAGCGACGGTACTATCCGTCGACAAAAGTGCGTCTGTAATAGTCCGTTGGCAAAGGCTTTTAGCGACGAAATATTCTGTCACTGAAAATATTTACCGACAGATGTTAATCGACGGTTTATTCTGTTGCTAAAAGATGTTTTTAGCGACGGAATACTGTCTTTTCTTGTAGTGATACGGCCAGTTAGGGGAGGGGAGAAGAGTACAAGCCGGGCCAGGGGGCAAGCTGGGACCGGGCACGAGAAGGGGCCCATCAGGGGTTGCCGAGTCCTGGGTCTGGATCTTGCTGATCCAGGGCCGACTCGGCATGTCCAGCAGGGGTGCCCTGCTGATCCTACTCCCTGATCATCCTCAACACCACCGTAGCAATGCGATGGATCTCCTCCTCAGCCAACAGACGTGGAGGAGCCGGTGTCTGTGGAGGGGTAACCGGGGGTGGGGACGCTTCTATCACGACACGTGCAGTCGTGCTAGGCAAGCCACGTATGCGGCCTTTCGGACGATTGACGACCTCCGGTGTATCCAGCCATCGCTTTAACCCCCCAATGCTCGCACCCGTACCAGTGGACGCTAATGGATGTCCAGACTGCTGCTCGGACCCCCTATGTTGTTCATACGAGGCTTGCAAGAACAGTGATTTAAAGATATGTTAGGGCATTAATTAACGCAACAAACATTGAATAGAAAGACAAAAAACTAACAACTTAAACAAATTGACTTACATTGATCCGCCGGGCTATATCTGAAACATAGTCGTCCGCCCGGTGCGCCTCATCCTTGTCCTTCTTCTGCACGTGCATCTGATTATACCTCAGCACTACGATCTCATCCTCCTCCAGAACCGGGTGCTAGACCGCATTCTTGTCGTGTGCCACCGACCCCCCCGCCCAACGTGTGCGTATGATCTTTATTCTATCTGTTCTCGGCCCCGCTCTTACTCTTGGCATCCCAGCCTGAATCTGTAACCCATCGATCTATCATCTGCCCCCATACAGTCGGAGATATCCAATGTGGGGGATATCTCTTCGTCTCCGTCATCGGGGCACCCTCGGGCAACATCTTCTTCGCCCGGTCCCGTGCGTCGTGGAGCCATTGGCGGTAATTCTTGTTGATGTGAGCAAATAAGGTTTGCTGCCCCAGTGCCTGCTGATCAGGCGAGTCGAATGTGAACCCTTCCTGCAAGGCATCCAATAACACAAATTAATTGAAATACTAAATTCTAATTAAACAAATACTATCGCGCAAAAAAAATACTTCAATGTACCAGCCACTCTTCCCATAGGGACTCCCTCGTATCGGCATCCTAGTCCTTCCAGTACAGGCGTGGTTCGAAGAATCGGCCCTTCACAAGAACGCCGATCTTCGTCCTCACCTGATTCTCCAGGATCCTGCCAAAGAAGTAAATAAATAAATTAATACAGTTCAAATATAAATTAACCCCCCAAAAATTTAAATATAAGGCATGATGTGATTTTTTTACTTAGTGGCCCTCCTAGGTGAGCGTAACTCTATGTTTACGCTGGGGGTCGATGCGTACCCCGCGTGTCGGGCCACAGTCTCGTCGAGATCCTACAAAATACAGACATTAATACAGTTCAAATATACTTTAAAGATAAGGCTAGCGAAAATAGACTAAACACCGTTATCAACTATACCTGAGGTTAGAGATGTCAAATGGGCCGGGCGGCCCGCGGGCTAGCCCGGCCCGGCCCGTTTTTGGCCAAGGCTGGCCCGGCCCATTTTTGGGCCAGGGCCAGGGCCAGGCCGAATTTTTCGAGAAACAGGCCCGGCCCGGCCCTAAAACGGCCCCTTTTTGGCCCGGCCCTAACATGGCCCGGCCCGGCCCCCTTTTGGCCCAAAAACTGGCCCCCTTTTGGCCCTACACACATGCCCTCTTTTGGCCCAATATTATTATATACACACATTATTATATATAAGTGTGCGTGTCCAACGATGATCGAATGAGTATTAAATCTTAACATTAATTATGATGATCGTTCTTCTTTGTTGCAATCTTAAACATTTGCGAGATGTAATTGTCATTTTCTATTTACCAAACTTTCGAAAAATGCTACTTATAAATTATAATGTTAGTAGGTCAAAAAAGACTTGTCAATATTACACCAAATTAACACGTATCAATCTCAACCAATTAATTTGATGTATTCTTGTTGGCCATCGACACAAATAAATAACAAGAAGTTGGGAAACAAAAAAAAATTTTGGGCCTGGGCCCGGCCCAAGCCCGGCCCTAAATATTGGGCCTAGGGCCTGGGCTTGGACTGGGCCCAAGTATACCAGTTTCAGGCCCGGCTCGGTTTTCACTCCTTCAGGCCCGGCCCCGGCCCGATTTCGTTGGAGGCCCTCTGGGCCCGGGCTGGGCCGGCCCAAGCCCGGCCCAAGCCCGGCCCATTGACACCTCTACCTGAGGTAGAACCCACAGAAGAAGGAGAATCAACGCCCGTGTGGGAGGAATCAGCGTCGGGCTGGGGCGATGGCTGGGGCTGGAGTTGGGGCCCCGTCTGCTATACGCGAGCACTCTGTGCCTCGTCATTAGTGGGCAATGATGAGGTGGGACCCATCGGGGAGGAAGCAGCTCGGCGTCCACCTCGGCCACGAATAGCCCGTATTCTATCCACATCTGACTTCGTATAGATAAATTGCAATGATATTAACACATTATAATTAATAATTTGGTAGAAATCATCATCATCACTATATCTATGAACGGATGTGCAAAAACACATCAATGTAAACCAAGTTCTAAAATGTTACTACATTTTTTTTGTGATGTTATAGCATTACAATTGAATAATTTTCAGTTTGGGAATCATCATCATCTTCATCACTAGACTCGTCGTCCTCTTCATCTTCTAATTCATCCTCTTCATCAGTAGACTCAGTCACATCATCTTCAACACTTTCCACGTCTTCCACGTCATCATCCGTCACCCCTTGAAGAGGTGACGGACGCCTCTTGAAGAGGTGACGGACACCTCTTGAAGAGGTGTCGACAAGTATAAAGCCAAAATGTGACATTTCGATGTCGGTGTCGATCGGACGCGTTGTCTGTGACCTACCGACAACTCATCGACACATCCGGACACGTGTCCGACACCTCTCAGCGGTGTCCAAAAACATTGATTTATTTTTTAATTGCCGAACACCGTGTCGAACATCCTTTGAAAAGTTTCCGGACACCCATTGAAGAGGTGTCAGACACCTATTTAAGAGGTGTCCACAAGTATAAAGCCAGAATATGACATTTTGGTGTTGGCGTCGATCGAACGCAGTGTCCGTGTCCGTGCTACCTAATAGGTATCCAATCTAATTGGGTTCCATCCTCCGTCAACAATCTCAATTCTCAAATGCTCAATGCAATAAAAATTAGGGTTAATTACAAAACTGTCCCCTGAGGTTTACACGTTTTTGCACTTTGCCCCCTGTGTTTACAACTTTTGCAATAATGTCCCTCGACGTTGACAAAATCGTTGGAAACGACTCCAAAAACCAACGTCTATCCAAATTCGGCAGTTAAGTCCGCATGTGCACAGCACATGCCATTTTGACATGGGCAAATTCATAATTTTCCTACCCATCTTCCCCCACTCTTCTCTTTCTCTGTTCATCTCTCTCTCTCTCTCTATCCCATCTCTCTCTCTCTCTCTCTCTTTCTCTCTCTCTCCTCTCTCTCTCTCTCTCTCTCACATTACACCCAACTTCTTGACTTCAACTTCACACCTCTCGGACAATCTCCGATCTCTGCTATCTTCATTTCTTTTTCTTTCTTTGTTCCATACCCATATGTGCACACAGGTTCACCAGCCATGCGCACTGCCGTGACTCCTTCTTCCTCCTCTTTTCATGCACTCACCCACATATATTTTGGACGGATGTTGGTTTTTGGAGTCGATGTGTTGGTGTTGTTGAGGGCATTGGAACTGATGAAAGTTGCTCTACTGCCACATGGGATGCATACAGATGCTTGTAGGTATGCCTTTATGCTCAATGTACTCATATGGGGCTTGAAGCTTCGGAACAACAATTCATTTGGGTTGTGAGGAGAGGAAGAAGAAGAGAAGTGGCTGCCCGGAGGATTTGAGGAGACAGTAGCAAATTACAGAGAGAGAGTACGTTCAAATCGTCCGCGAGGCTCACGCTGAATTTGATCATCTCCATACGAAATCCCGCACAAGCCCTAGAGAATCGGGGGGGAGATGCATATATGGCGTCGTCGAAGGTGATGGCGTCAACGTCACCGGCCAATCCGGCTCTGCCGCGCGACTCCTCTATACATTCCCTCGCTGCCTCCGGGCTCCAGGCCGATCAGAGCAAGAGCTTCGGCTCCATGAACATGGACGAGCTGCTCAAGAACATCTACGCCGATTCTGACGCCTTCCCCTCCCCCGCCGCCGGCGACGGGGGAACATGACGGTGGACGAGGTCTGGAAAGAGATCGTCGCCGGAGGAGGCGGCGGCGGCGGGGGGAACAGGACGGTGGACGAGGTCTGGAAGGAGATCGTCGGAGGAGGAGAAGGCGGCGGTAGGGGGAGTCGGGAGCCGGAGATGACTCTGGAATATTTCCTGACCAAGGCCGGGGCGGTGAGGGAGGATGACGTGCAGATGCCGGCGATTCCGGCGGGGTACGGCGTGGATGCGGTGTGGATTCGGTAGGAGAGGAAGATAGAGAAGATATATATTTAGGGTTTTCATAGGGTTTTGGTAAGGAATGGACTGATTTGCCCATGTCAAAATGGCATGTGCTATGCACATGCCATTTTGACTGTCGAATTTGGACGGACGTTGATTTTTGGAGTCGTTTGCAACGGTTTTGTCAACCTCGAGGGACATTATTGCAAAAGTTGTAACGGGGGCAAAGTGCAAAAACGTGTAAACCTCAGGGGACAGTTTTGTAATTAATCCTAAAAATTAATAAAAATCACACATTCAATCTAATTGGGTCCCATCCTCCGTCAACAATCTCAATATCTCAAATGCTCAATGCACAATTAACAATCTAAAATCATCAATTAACAACCTAAAATTATCAATTAATAATCTCAATTCTCAAATGCACAACTAACAACCTAAAATCATCGATTAACAATATAAAATCATCAATCAATAATCACAATTCTCAAATGCACAATTAACAACCTAAAATTATCAAACAAATAATCAATGTTCAAATGGGAAAAAATTGTTCAAAATACACATACCCGATGTACTTGAATTATTTTAGCTTTTGGTAAATGTTTATTTCACTGCATCTACCACTTCTAACAACTTTATTATACATGGGATCATTTAAAATTCACTAAAAGATATAGCCAAAATAAATTCTAAAGGTCAAAATTGTTTTTATGAGAATATCATATTAATAATTTTATTTTTGTGAACGCATTATGTGTGCCATGGATAACTTTTTAATAATATTATCTATAACTTAGAATTAATTTTACTGCAAATTACTTAGAATTAATATTATCTAAATCTGGATAGCTTCAAGAACCGTCGGTTGGAGCGGGGCTCAACTAGAAGCGGCTTGCAACGGCGCACTAAGCGCTGCAATGGCACGAAGTGCGAGCGGTGGAAGAGAATGATGGGAGGGGTTGAAGAGAATGATGGCTCATTTGGGTCTGTGGGGTTTTGCCGACTTTCCCAAAATGGGAGGTGGCGGCACTAGCTGGCTTTCAGCGACAGTAACGTACAATGATTGCTCTTTCTTTAGTGTCCATTATTTGGGGCATGCTTGTTTTGTCTCCTAATCCTTTTCATGACCACGAAATAGGAATCTCCAAATAGGGGGATCTCATGGATCACTTCACTCCATTGCATGTCCCTTCTCAGTCACGAGCACGTTGTTTGGGGACAAAGATCGAGATACTTATGTGTAAGTCTGTCTATATGCCAAATATGATTGATGAAAATCAGCACGATTCAGGCTCTTAATTTTTTAATTTAGTTTTTAATGGGTTTAATTACCTTAATATCCATATGCATTGATATAACTACTGCTTATATGTACGTCTATATATGTCAAAACATAATTTTCCATATGCAATTATTATACCAATTTGATCAGCATCAACTCCATTCAGGCACTCAAATCCTTTGATTTAATTTTACTTGGTTTGATACTTTAATTACCAATTTGAAGACCTAATTCTTTAGTGCATGAATGCCTTTTGCAAGAAATTTCATATGTCACCTTGAAGGTTATTTATACATAATTGTAATTCAGTATGTTTTGGGTGTAGAGCCTCAGCACCTTATGCATAATAATAGAGTTCATGACTATCTGGGACGCAAAAATTTATTTATACCTCAATTCTATTTTTATTACACTTGTATGGGGTAACGGACTTGCATTAAGTCTCAGTCTGTAAAGACTTTCCACTTAGAATTTCATGGGTGAAACTTCAGTCAGACTTAGAGTACAAAATAAGCACTGCTCCAAAATCCATGCTCATACGGTGGGTGCGATATGATTAAACTACTCAGATGTATAGTGTTATTCATGGAGCAGGTTGATTATATCTAAGGGCTGCTATGATCTGTATAAAGCATAATTTTACTGCATTAATTTATTTAGAATCTTCCTAGAACAACATCATTCATAGTTTTGAAAGTTTTTTGAAATCAAGTTCCTCTGTAGACCTAGGTGTTCATAAGCATGCTATAAGCTTTATTGTTATCTAGTCTTCAAGATTTATCAGAAGTAAGCACAAAATCATGACTTCATCCCCTGCCAGCATAAGGTATTTCCAGGTTGAGTTTGATTTTCAGTAATTTTGAGAAGATCGAAATTGTTGGAAGATCAAAATCATACATTTTAAGTGAGGTTGACAGGTAATTATTGCCGGCGGCAGTGGAGGGTGGTGGTGTTGGTGGGGCGGCGGCAGTGGAGGCTTGGTGGCGCGGGGGCAGTGGAGGTGGCTATGTTGGTCACGCGGCTTCGGGGGGGGTGAGGTATCGCCGGCGATGGGGCACAATGGAGATGAGAACGGCAGTGAGAACGAGGCAGTGGAGGTGGGATACCATGGGATCGCCGGCGGTGAGAACTCAAAGTATTCGAAGAGAGAAACGGGAGAGAGAAAACCAGATTTGGGAGATTTATTAAAGACTTTTAGAGACGGAACAAAGCCGTCGCTAAAAGTCCATCGGTGAAGGTAGAACTTTTACCGACGGAATTTTTAGCAACGGTGTTATTCCGTCGCTAAAATATTTTTATTAAACCCTTGGAAATAAAAAAAATTCTAAAAAGGTTTTAGTGACGGAAGTGCAGTCGCTAAAAAACCACTAGCAAAATTCCCTCGCCAAAAACTTTTTACGACGTCGGATTCCGTTGCTAATAGTATTTAATGACGAATTTTTTACCGACGGGACTTTCCGTCGGTGAAAAATTATTTAGCGACAGAAGCACTTCCATCGCTGAAAATCCGTCGCAAAAGGCCTCTTTCTTGTAGTGATATATATATATATATATATATATATATATATATATATATATATATATCACTAATTTTTTACTTTTTTAAATGAAAAATCCTAACTAGCTAAAAATAAAATGAAAAACAACCTAAAAACATGATAAATATCAACCAACAAAATGGATAACTACTAACTAAGAACAAGAAAAGCAAATAAAAATAGCAAATAAACTACACACAACACCACATTCCAACTACCAGCTGCCATCCTGAAGCACAGGCACCCTTCCCAACGCTGCATGATGCATCGACTCCTCGATCTTCGTGCACCCACGTAGAGATGTCAAATGGGCCGGGCGGCCCGCGGGCTGGCCCGGCCCGGCCCGTTTTTTGGCCCGGGCAGGCCTGGCCCGTTTTTGGGCCCGGACTGGCCCTAACCCCTAGGGATTGGGCCTGGGCCAGGGCCAGGCTGAATTTTTCGAGAAACAGGCCCGGGCCCGGCCCGGCCCTAAAACGGCCCCTTTTGGCCCAAAAACTGGCCCCCTTTTGGCCCTATTTCTGGCCCTTTTTTGGCCCTACACACAGGCCCTCTTTTGACCCTAAGGTTGGCCCTATTTCTGGCCCTTTTTTGGCCCTACACACATGCCCTCTTTTGGCCCAATATTATTATATACACACATTATTATATATAAGTGTGCGTGTCCAACGATGATCAAATGAGTATTAAATCTTAACATTAATTATGATGATCTTTCTTCTTTGTTGCAATAATCAAATGCCATGCAAACATTTGCGAAAATTTAAATAGCTACTGTATTAAGCAATTCGATAGATGTAATTGTCATTTTCTATTTACCAAACTTTCGAAAAATGCTACTTATAAATTATAATGTTAGTAGGCCAAAAAAGACTTGTCAATATTACACCAAATTAACACGTATCAATCTCAACCAATTAATTTGATGTATTCTTGTTGGCCATCGACACAAATAAATAACAAGAAGTTGGGAAACAAAAAAAAACAAATTTTTTTTTTGGGCCTGGGCCCGGCCCAAGCCCGGCCCTAAATATTGGGCCTAGGGCCTGGGCTTGGACTGGGCCCAAGTATACCAGTTTCAGGCCCGGCCCGGCCCGGTTTTCACTCTTTCAGGCCCGGCCCCAGCCCGATTTCGTTGGAGGCCCTCTGGGCCCGGGCTGGGCCGGCCCAAGCCCGACCCATTGACACCTCTACACCCACGCTGGCGCTGGAATCTCTACAGTTTCCGGTCATCGCTCCGGTGCCTCACCTTCTAGACCGTAACACCGATTCACACTACGTTGCTTGGTGAGCATTACTTGCCTCACCAGATCCATGTCCACCACCAGTCCATCACCCACCGCCAAGAACCACTGATATGCAACAGCAATTAGCCAACCACTACCAGACAACCACCACCACCAGCCAAATTTCCATCCACCACACAAAATTACACGAGACATCCACCACCACCGCAGTCCCAGAGAGCCACTTTCACCTCCACCACAACCTGCGCCGAAGCACCATCACCACCACCTAAATAGAGCCAATCTCACCTTTTTGGAACAAAAGGGGAAGGGGGAAGCAATTTTGGGGGAGGGGGGGAACAAACCCTAGAAGCGAAAATCTTTTTGACCTAGACTCACGTCTTCTTCGCCGACCCACAACCACCATGCTCCCATTGCAGCGTTCTCCGACCTACAACCACCACACAGATACCCCAACGGAGGGACCAGCCACACTCATCCTCTCTGACCCACGACCACCCACACCCGATTGCCTAGCAACTACTAGCCAAGCCTAGACAACCATATCTAGCGCACCCTCAGTACCACTTGGCTCCAACGCCTATCACAGACCCACTAGCCGTAGCTCCGCAACCTACGGCGAAGGCCACCCGCCGCATCAACCACAAATCCCAAATTGAAACCCTAAATTCACGCAAACAATACAAATGAGAAAGAAAACTAGCCTACCGCGTCACCATCCGCTGAAGGAAACCGGTGGTGGTAACGGACCACCGAATTTCAGAGAGATGGAGAGGTTCGACGCCACCTCTTGTTTAAAAAAGAGGTGATTTACCATATTGTGGGGAGAGAAAAGAACCAACAAAGGGCGAGGGGAAGAATAGGAGAAAGAAGGAGAAAGGAGGGAAAAGAAGAAGAATAGTTTGAGTAATTCTTGGTTCACCGAAAGTGACTTATCCCTCCGTAAAATCCTTTAATGATGATTGAAGCACGGACCTCCAAATAAAATCTTGACAGTGCAAAGATATGACTGCCTCCAGAAAACCCTAAAAAACTCATTTCGCATGTGGTGTACGGACTGCAGATCTAGCTACCTCATCTACTCTGGCTTGCAATAAATTTCTTTCCTTTTCCCGTCCATGTCCCCTCTTTCCTCCTTTGTTTCTTTACTCTCATTGGACTTGTTCAGTGGTTATTTAGATCTTAGTGCTGCACATCTTTTCATCCTTACAAGCATGGCTACTATTTTTTCCCACATTGCCGTCATGACCTTCCCATTCAGTTCACACCCATCTGCTCTCCTCAATCTTGTCCGCAGGCTTGCAGCCTCCGCCCCCACCGTCAGGTTTTCTTTCCTTAGCACGGCCAAGTCCAACCAGGCCATCTTCTCTGGGCAACAATATGACAACATTAAGCCTTACGACATTTCTGATGGCCTGCCTGAAGGGTACGTTTTTACAGGGAACGTGCACGAGACCGTCGAGGCATTCATGAAGGATACCCCGGGCAATTTCAAGGAGGGTATGCGGGAGGCAGAGGCGGAAGCAGGGGTGAAGGTCAGCTGCTTCTTAACCGATGCATTCTTAGCATTTGGTGGTGAAATGGCTGACGCAATGGGTGTCCCATGGATAGCATTTTGGATTGGTGGCCCGTGCTCCCTCTCTATCCACATACATACTGATCCCATTCGGAGCACTGTGGGAGACACAGGTAAGGATGTCATTTGCATGAAAACAAATTATAGATTCATCTTATTAAACTTCTACATCATGTTTGTGAGTTTTATGAAATAGGGGAAAGAAAAGAAAATGGGAAAATGGGAAAAAGGGAGGTTTTTTCTCCATTTATGTAGTTTGTGAGGTTTTAGAAGCAAAGAAAAGAAGAGAAATAGAAAGAAACGATATGAAAGGTTTGGAATTTTTTTCCTTAGAACTCTCTCCAAAGTTGAAAAGAAATGAAACAAAAGAAAATAAAAGCCATTTCTCTACCTTCTTTTCATCAAAACTCACAAACAAAATACTTATGTAATATAGCACGCTATCAAAGCTTTCATTTATACTATATTTATTTTGGTAATACTTTTAGAACCACCTGTAACTTAAAAGTATTTGTACCTATGATTTATAGCTTGTCTTTACGTGGACTGCATACAAGAATATCTTGTGACTGTGTCTTCCAATGAAGTGGCTTGGAAATACAGGAGACTTTCTTTTTAAGTGCTGTCATGTCAACGTGCTTTGAACCGAATCATAGCATCTGGATAACACGAGATACTTGTCATTGCAACAGGTATGGCCCAAAATGCAGAACAAACTCTCAAGTTCATTCCAGGAATGTCCAAAATTCAGATCCGTGACCTGCCCGAAGGGATCATCGACCACCTAGAAATGCCAATTGCGCATGCACTCCATATTATGGGGTTAAAGTTGCCAGGAGCAACTGCTGTTGTGCTGAATTCTTATGAAGAAATTGACTTGACCATCATAACCGATTTGAAAACAAAGTTAAAGAAGGTGCTCAGCGTTGGTCCATCGACCTTAACGTCATCATCGCCTTCCAAACCAGACGAGAGTGGTTGCTTGCCATGGTTAGACAAACATAAAGCAGCATCAGTGGCATACATTAGCTTTGGTACCATACTCGTACCACCCCCTAGTGAACTTGCAGCACTGGCAGAAGCAATAGAAGCTAGTGGGGTTCCATATCTTTGGTCTCTTCCGGACCACTCGAGGCATCACTTGCCACAAGGGTTTGTGGAAAGGACAAGCACGAGAGGCATGATAGTTTCATGGGCGCCCCAGTTGCAAGTATTGGCACATACTTCAGTCGGCATCCACATAACTCATTCTGGCTGGAACTCTGTGTTGGAGAGTATTTCGTATGCCGTGCCTATGATCTGTAGGCCGTTTTTCGCGGACAATATGTTGAACTGTCGCATGGTTGAGGATGTATGGGAAATCGGTGTAAGAGTGGAGGATGGCATACTCACCAAAAGTGGAACAATGAAAGCCATAGAACATCTCCTGTCCAATGACAAGGGGAAAAAACTGAAAGAGAACATTAGATTGCTCCAAGAGAGTGCAGTAAAAGCTGTTGGATCAAATGGTAGCTCAGCTAAGAATTTTAAGACTCTGGAAGACATAATTGGTTCCTGCTTCTGAGTAATATGAGTGACTGCCCCGTACGCTTATCATATTTATTTTCTGTTTTCATTTTCTGTTTTCATTTTCATGATTTTCATATTCAGTTTGAAAATCCGTTCCTGTACTTTTATCATTTTCAAAAAAAAATATTTAGCTATTTTTTCTTATATTGGGTTAAGTTTGAGTGAAAAAAAGCTGTTTTCAATTTTTTGTTACTATTTGAGTAATTTTATCCAAAACGAAAACAGAAAATGGTAAAAGTACGCAAAAAAGAATCTTTTTCATCATCATTGCTAAAAACAGTAAACGAATATGGTAAGCGTACGGGGCCTTAATTTTTCAGTATTTCACGCGCTAGAGATATGCATGACTGTTGTTCTATATCACATGCTTGTAATTTTGGTTTACTTATTGGTTGGTGTGCCAGTGGGAGATTGCATCTTTTATTGTCCGGATAAGGCTTGCAGTAGGAAACCTAATGAGCCCACTTTTGGTAACAGGTCATAGTTGAATAAATCTATTGCGATTGGACAGGGAAAGCGAACGAAACACACACACACACACACATATAGAGAAATGGGGTATAAATTTACTGTCAATTATATCAAGATTAGTAGAAAATTGACGATCCACGTGATAGCAACACTTGGACCCAGAGATGTACGAGAGGTAGCCATTTTGACCGATTCGGTATCTATGACTTTTCAATTCAGTTGCTACTAAAAAGTTGATCGAGGACCACGGCCAGAGAATAGATTTGCAAAACAAAACATGGAATGACCGCCGGGTGGGGTTCCAGCAGAAGAACTCTCCGATACTTAAGTCAGAGCGCAACTAACATGGTAGAACTCTAAGAAAGCAATACAGCACAATGTATATGTGTGTGTAGTTGTCCACATACTTGGAGGAAAGACCCCTTTATATAATCGTAGGTGGAAGATTTCCAACGGGATTTTGAGTCTTGACGGCTGGGTCTTGGGCCAGCCCAACCACGATATTGTTAGGATCCTTGAGGATCACATCACCATCCGTGATGATTGAGTTAGGATCCTTTTAGAATCCTAATTCTACCAATATAGTAACCACTAAATCCCTAACTGTCCAAGGTTGACCATGGACAGTTATATCATAATGCCCCCTGCTTTTGCTATAACATAATGCCCCTTGCTTTTGCCGGCAGTTATGAAGCGGGTGAAAGAACACTTGTTTGCTGGAATAGCTAAAAACGTGATTTAATATGTCCCAACAGGAAGAAAACAATCTTGGTGCTCTACTCGGGTAGAGTGCTCGGACAGCATTCTGCTCGGGCAGATACCTTCGTCCGAAAAGAATGGAGTAGTCCTCGCCTCCTGCTCAGGGGGAATTGCTTGTACATTATTCTGCTAGAGCAGAGTGCTTGGACAACATTCTGCTCAGGCAGATGCTTGATTCAACCTAGTGCCTCATCCAAACACAAGGGGGATGAAGTTCGAGACTCTGCTCGGACAGATGCGTGATTCCATTTTATGCTTTGTCTGAGCACAAGGGGGATGAAGTTCGAGACCCTGCTCGGGCAGAGTGCTCGAACAACATTCTGCTTGTGCAGATGCTTGATTCCATCTTATGCTTCATCCGAGCACAAGGGGGACGAAGTTCGAGACCCTGCTTGGGCAGATGCTTTATTCTACCTTGTGCCTATGGAATTTCCATGAATATTCCATTCAAAAAATGGACCCGCGAGGGTGAGCTAACTCCTAAAACCCATCCTTGCATATTCTTCCATAGGTCAAATCGGATATGATCGTGGAATATCATTGAGAAATATGGCTGACCGACGATTAGCGATTCCAAGTATCCAGGAAAAAGCAGAATATTTGATGCCAACTTGATATTTTGGTATTATCGCCAATTATAGATCCTGGGAGGCAATTCTGATTGATCAATATTCGATTGATTGGTCTGAGGTTATCAACGTAATTACAATTCATTTGACCGAGCACAAGGGGGAATGAAGTTCGGGACCCTACTCGGGCAGAGTGCTCGGGTAGCATTCTGCTCGGACAAATGATTTATTCCACCTCGTGCTTCGTCCGAGCACAAGCGGGATGAAGTTCGAGACCCTGCTCGGGCAGAGTGCTCGGACAACATTCTGCTTGGGCAGACACTTTATTCCACCTTGTGCCTTGACTGAACACAAGGGGAATGAAGTTTAAGACTCTGCTCAGGCAGAGTACTTGGACAATATTCTGCTAGGGCAGATGCCTTATGTCACCTCGTGCTTCGTTCGAGCACAAGGGAGATGAAGTTTGAGACTTTACTTGGGAAAATTTCTCAGAAAGCATTTTGCTCGGGCTGATGTGTGATTCCATCTTGTGCTTCGTTCGAGAATAAGGGGGATGAAGTTTGAGACCCTGCTCGGGCAAAGTGCTCAGGCAGCATTTTGCTCGCGCAGATGCTTGATTCCATCTTGTGCTTCGACTGAGCACAAGGAGGATGAAGTTCGTGATTTTGCTCGAGCATAGTGCTCGAACAGCATTCTACCCAGGTAGATGCTTTATTTCACCTTGTGCTTTGACCAAGCAGAAGGGGAATGAAGTTTGAGACTCTGCTGAGGGTTGAGTGCTCGGACAACATTATGCTTGGGCAGATGCTTTATTCCACATCGTGCCTCGACCGAGCAAAAGGAGGATCATGTTCGAGACTCTGCTCGGGCAGAGTGCTCGGACATCATCTACACGTGTCTTACCTAATAAATGCCTTAGGCGGGAAATTCAAATTTCTTTGCTCCGAGGTCGCCACACGTAAGGAGAAAAATCTATCATCGCGCTTTGCAAGAGTCGGTTATTGGAGAATCCTCTATATAAGGGCAAGTCCACGTCATTTTTCACCTCGTTCAAAAGTTAGATGTATTCTGCTCTGCATCAAGTAAGTTCTCCTTCTACCTTTCTTTTCGTTCATTATTTCCTTTTTAGTAGTTTCAAGTCTCGTGGGTGGAAAGTATGTCGGAGTTATCTGATAGTGTAATTCTTCCGAAGAAGTTATTAAGAGTAGTTTTTCTACGTCCACTCGGCGAACTCTTACATCCTGAAGCAAAGTTGATCTCTCCAATCCCCAATCATCATAGCCTCTACCCCTAGGAATGCATTAGGCGAGTTAAAGGACAAGGCCGAAGACAAAGAGAACCCCAACCCCTATTTCACGGCCGACGAGAAGCGAAATAAAATGACCAAAGAGGAGCTGGAAACGCTTATCATGGAGTATCCCCTACTCAAGGGCTGGATAGCTTGGGTTCCAGAGTTACAAGAACCGGCCAACTATGGAACGGACTGGGAAACAGGCATATATGAAGAGCAAGTGAGGTCAGGCTATTGACTTCCTCTGCACCCTTTTGTCTTCAAGATGTTTGATATTACAAAAATGGCGCCCGACCAACTTATACCCAATGGATGGAGTAAGTTGGTGGGTCTCATCTATTTGATCAAGACTTTTGGCTAGAAAGCATATCCCACATACTTCATGAAAGTCTTGTTTGAACTTTGCTTTGTTAAAGGTGTTGCTAGCAACCCTGGATGGTACTACATCCACAGTAGGCAAAGGCTTCTCAAGGGTGGTCCTAAATCCAACAAGGGTTGGCATTCCAGATACTTCTTCGCTGATCGTAAAGACCAAGCAAACTTGGGGTTCGATATGAAATGGAATGCCTATTGCTAGGATCTTGAGAACAAGAACAAGCTTTTTCCTAATACCTTAACAATGCATATTCTTAACCATATAAAGCTTCGGGGTGGTCTTTCCATTGATGAGCTTCTGACAGAGCAACAATTATAGTATAGGAAGATCATCCGCTGCAAACCTATACCAATTGGTCTTCTAGTTAATCCTTCCTCTTTGGCCGCTACTAGCACATCTTCCACTAGAACTACACTACTAAGTAGGCATCATGCATGTAGGCCTTCGTGTATTTTGATTTCGTTATGTTCACCCTTCTTTTGATATTAATACCTTTGTTCTTCTTATGCAGAAATGGCTAGAGGTAGCGTAAAGACATTGAAGACGGGCATCTTAGGCGCTCTTCAGAAGGTGAAGGGAAAGAGAAAAGAAACATTCCCGCTACTGAAGTGCACTTAGGGCCAAAGTTACTAGATTTTAAAAGGCATTAAAACTATTTTTAATTTTTTTTAAATTTGCTAAAATCAATGCGATATAGAATTGATAACAAATCAACTCTAAAAATGACCAAACTTGAACTGAGACTTATTTATACTATAAAAACATTACTCTAGTTTTTTCATAACTTTTTCATTAGTTTTAAAGACTCCAAAATATTTTACAAATCTGAACTTGCAGAAAATATTAAAAATACATACAATTTCAGAAAATTATAAATTTTTACTAGAAATTCTAATATAGCCTAAGGTATCTTAGGGTAAAATTTCACACACTAACAATCACCGTGACCTCCCAACGCACGTACCGCACAAAACGCTAGCTGGTGGTACACAGGGTACCACCCAAACTGTTGTGCCTCCAAACCCACTTCACCCTCTTCTTTATTCTCTGCAATCAGTCTCACTCATTTGCAGACCCACCTCCAAGCCTCACTTACACCCTCACACACTTACCCACAAACATAGCACACAAATCACATATCCATACATACACACGTGTACACAACACACACTCACACACTACTACATAAACACCACACACATTAATAACACACACATACACAACTACACATTCACGCACACATCACTCACACACACACAGAGGTTCACCAACCACCCTTTTCACACACTTTCTTCAGTCCGCCACACACATATATACAAACACTACACAAACCTACACTCCATAACACACATCACACAAAGCACCTTGTAGCTCTCACACCCATTGCCTCACGGCAGTGGGTCTCCTCTTTTTTTTTCCTTCAACACACTACACACACACACACACATACACACATACTTATACAGCTACACACACAGGCCCATTTACCCACACTTATACTCACACAATCTTACATACTACATACACACATAAACATACCTAAACACAGTTCACGACACACACAAAACCCCACATTACACACACCATACACACATTCAAGCACACAACACACAACCATCTCACGACAGTCTACACACACATACACACACACACACACACACACATAAATACTCACCCACACACACCTACACAGTTTGCACTCACACACACCCACAACACACACACACACACACATTCACCCAAATAATCATGCATTGAAATCTCCCCACCGGGAAGTGGGTATCCTTTTCCTCTTGTTTTTGTTCCACCCATACGCATATATATTGCACACACACGCACGCATATATACATCACACAAACACCACTGTATACACCTAAATACACCCACATGCACACAATTTACACATTATACACACCTACAAACACACACACAAAAAAAATAGCCATCCCTTGATCCCATAATCATTGAAAAAAAAAGTCTAGGGAGAAAAAGGCTAGAAACCTTAACAGAGATCTCGCCGAATTTCTCTTCAATGCCTTCCCCTCTTTACACTCTTTGTATCTCTCAACCGTGTCTCAGAAAAATAGGGATAAACAACTAGGGTCGGCTGCCTCTCAAGGTGCAACTATATAAAAAAAAATCCTAAGTTGGCAATTTACCAAGAGCCCCCTAAATTTTTGTTAGTCATTTTAAAGTTTACCCAAAATTTTCTATTATTACAAAAAAAGACCCAAAATAGTTACCTACAATAGATTAATACACTAGAATGATTTTTACGGGTTGTTACCTAAACCCCGCTTCACTAATGTCACTAAAAGCCGCTAATAAAAATATTAGGTAAAAAAAATATCGTAAATAAAAATTTGCCGATAAATTTTTGCTCATAGAGATCGACGCTAAATATTGCATATAAAAATCATTCCTTAAATTAAACTAATGGGCTAGCATTATCAACGTTCGGGGTGTTACAGTTCAAGCCCTCAACATTGACCCCTCAAAGGTTACTCCTTCCAACCAAGTCGTTCAAGCTTTTGACAATCCCGAAGAAAAGTGATTGATACAATTAAACTCCCGATGACTGTGGGAACCGCCAGTTTTGATGTTGAATTGTTGGATATACTTGTCTGCCTTTAACCTCCTGTTAGGAAGACCGTGGATTCATTTTGTGGGTGCAAGCCTCTCTACATTGCACTAGAAGGTCAAGTTTGTGTTGGATAATGTTGTCTTCACCTTAATGGGAGATTTACAGTTGCCTCATATCGAACAATATGTTTAGATGCCACAGGATTCGTTGGATGTTCTGCTAAGTGGATTCAGAATGGATAAAATGGTTCAGTTTCTCGAGTATGAAGAAGTTTGTCATGGTGAAAACTTTCTTGTTTGCCTCTTACAGCCGTACGACCGTGCTCCCTGTGTTGTGAAAGTTCTACTACTTACCCGAAAAAGGCTTAGGCCTGAATTGTTAAAGAATTCTCAGCTTTTTAAATGTCGAGAACAAAAAGGAATAGTTTGGCTTAGGATATAAGCCGGCCAAAAAGGAGAAGCATGAAGCCATCAGGAAACTTGCTCAGGCCAAGAAAGAGAAGAAAAGTGAGAAGCACATGAACATGACTAAGGTCCCCTCCATGAATGGATGCTTTGTCTTACCATTATCACTCCTTTGTTTCAGGTCTCCCTTTCTAAGTGAAGGACGACCGAGGAGTATCCTGATGAGCTAGTCGTACCCGATGTCAGATATTTTTAAGGACCCTCGTAGATGGAGTTCTACTTGGGAGACAAGTTACTCCTTCAGAACCATCGGGATGTTAAGGTTAGAGTTCTGACTGCCCCTCTCGTAGAGATGTATCAAACGGGGGAGTTGGATAGGAGTATGAGTCAGAGTATTGTTAGGGGATCACAGTATCCTCCTTGCGTGGCCGAATAACCCTCATACCAATGAGGTTTCAAAGAGGGAAGTCTTGGATCCTCTTCTGATCTCAGAGTGTCTAAAAAAAGTACAAAAAGACAGGGCTGATGGGGATAGAAAGGATAAGGGTAAAAAGGAGGTGGAGTTAGCTGAGAGCATCTCATTCCCTTCATAGACGATGTCAGTCTTCTCGAAATGGAAGACCGAGGAGTAGGAACCGATCCCTCAGGCAGAGAAGGACTCTAAGGTGTTCGGGCCTAAGGAGCAAGCCAAAGTCCACACGGTGAATTCTAGGCTTGATTGATTTTAATTTGCTACCTTTTTCCCGCTTGATTTTAATCTTGTGTCATTTTCATTATAGTTCCATGTTTAGTGCTCAGAGATACATATCAGATGATCCATAGCCACAATAGCATGGTGTTTGGATATCAGGATCTGCTATCGGTTTACAGACACTTGGATAAGGTGACGGAGGCACCTACCCCACTCCCTCGGTGTCACCTTTGGGAGGTGGATCAAATGGTCAACAGAGCTTCACGAATCTCCCGACCCTGCTATTACTGCTGATGTGACTCCTATGGTGATCCCTATGCTGAGGAAGGGAACAGAGGTAAAGACTAGGGCGGTGACCCAGACATATACGAAGAAAGTTGTCAAAGCTGAGCCGGCACCCTCTAAGGGTAAGGGAGTCGCTACTGGGAGTAAAAGCAAAGTTCTAGCCCCTCCACCTAAGCATGGGCACAAGTTTTCACAGGTTGCGAAGGAAGATGAGAATGTAGAGGGGGATGAGGAAGAAACAAAGTCTGAGGAAGCTGAGGAAGAGGCTGAAGAGGCAAGTGAGAAAGCCCAAGAGGAAGCTGAGGAAGATACGAGGTCCAGTGCCAAAAAAAAGCCCAGCCTCGGAAGACCCGAATAAAGATGTGAAGATTGTTACCTAGCTTAGGTCCTTGATGTTAGAATAGGTCTAGAGTCCTTTAAGGACTTTTATTTTTCTGTGTTTCGAGTATAGACTCTAGTAGTTAATCTGTGAGACCTCGATCTTAATTAGCTAATCGTTTTACTAAGTTTAAACATATTTAAATTTGATTTAAAAAATATAACAGTGTTACATTATTTGTCTACATAAAATAAATATTGAAATTAAGTTATGGGCCAAAATATAGTTATGTAAAATTTTGGGGTTGAAAAGTAATTATGCAAAACTTTGGGACTAATTTGCAAATATCAAATGTTGGTATTAGTGGCATTCCATGTGTTGTCTTTGGACTAATTGTTGGAGGACTTGCCACCTCCTTTTATTTGATGGTGAGTAATCAAAGGAAAAGAATAAAAAAAATAGAAAGACACTTAAGTGGATAAATTAGAAACAATCAAAAACTCCTCTTAGCACCTTCGGCCACAAGAATAAAGAAAAGAGTAAAAACAAAGAGAAAGGAGGAGAAAAAAAAGAAAAGTGAGAAAGGGAGGAAGAGAAAAAGAGAAGAAAGAACAAACGAGAACATCAAAGTTTCTTGAATTCACTTGAGCTTGATTTGCTTGGAGGTAGGTTATCTTGTGCTTTTAGGTTTTCAAAGCATGTATGAGAAGTATTATGAGTAGTGAAATACTTATAAACTTGCTTGTAATGATCTTAAGTGAGATATGTTAATTTTGTTTGGGAAACCTGTAGAACAGTCATAAAAATGAAGTAACTTTGGTGCCTAAAAATGTATAGTTTTAGTTAAGATATGGGTTTGGTTATTTTATATTTTGTACTACTGCATGTGTGGAGTATACACGCAAAATTTCAGATTATTTCAAGTATTATTACTATGGTTTAAAATTCGTGACTTGAAGCCTATACTGTGAAACTGTTGTTGGATAGATTCTGAATTCTGTCTTTGGAAGCGCTTAACATGACTTTAAAATGATATTTTCGAGTCAAATAAAATACTGGGATGTATCTCTTTAAGTCTAGTTTTCCGAAATGTATAGTTTGACTGTAGAGACCTTGTAATTAAATTGTTATGAGTTTCGGAGTACAGACTACTCTTCCTGCCAATTAAAATACTAGGCAGATTATGTAACCTAAATTAGTAGTTCCTTGTGTTGGGCTTAATGGTGAATAATTAGGTAAGTTCCAGGTCTTAAATGGACACTCAAATATCTACATAATAATATAAGTATACATATGGGTAGGGTACTTAAGGAAGAATATAAAAATTATTTCTTGCATGATTACCGAATGAGTTTGCACATTAGAGATTAGTTTACATGTTTGGCATGTGTTGTTGATAATAGGGTTAATGAAAAAATTATCCCCTGAGGTTTACACGTATTTGTACTTTGCTCCCCGTGTTTACAACTTTTGCAATAGTGTCCCCCAATGTTGACAAAACCGTTGCAAACAACTCCAAAACCGAACGGCCGTCCAAAATAATCCTTAAAGTAGTCATGTGCGTATCATGTGCCACTTTTTTTTACTAAAGTGAAGGGCAAAATTGTAATTTTAGTTAAAAAAAGCCCATCATCTTCATCTTCATTCTGGGTGGACTCCACGTGGAGCTACTCTTCTGTGCCGCAATTTCAAAGAACCCAGCTCCACCAAAGCAAACTATAATATGGAAATGGATGATTCAAAGCCTGCTGATTCTTTGACTGGAGTAGTTGACATAGAAGATGGAAAATTCTCTTGGAATTCAATCTCAACATCTGGAATTCTTTATTGATTTTAGTGGTCACGAGTTGGTTCCAATTGAATTGATCGACTCCATAAGTGAGGAAAACCAGAGCAGATTCAAGGTTGAGGAAGGTCAGGAAAATGGTGATTCAAAAGATGATGATTTGGGTCATGAAGTGCATGTGGAGAGAGAGAGAGAGAGAGAGACAAGAAATGAAAATCGATTTTCATGTCTCTTTTTCTATACAAGCCCATCACTGACCCAGAGATCAAAATCCGAGTAACCCCTGTTTTTCAGTCTCTTTCTCTATACAAGCAATTTTGCTTTCCCTAGTGAAGATGAGTGTAATCAGCTTAGATTTTTGTTTCATGCAAATGATATTTACTTGAGGGAAATATGCTAAGCGAACGTGTATTTTGTGTTTTTCGCTCCTGTTTTCCTTCGAGACTCTCCAAGAAATGAAATGAAAACCCATTTTCATGGGGGTGATTTCATACAGGTTGAACATCGATTTCCTTTTCACGGGGGTGCATGCTCTGATATCTTTTATCTTTCGGTTTCATCAGGTGATATAGGTGAGATGCTTCCCGATGGAGTTCTGAGAATTATTGATAGGAAGAAAAATCTTATCAAGCTGTCTCAAGGAGAGTATGTTGCAGTTGAATATCTGGAAAAAGTTTACGGCATCACTCCCATTGTTAAAGACGGTAATGTTTGGAATATGGAGGACACCCAGAGACAAGAAATGAAAACCCATTTCTTCATAGCCAAGAATTGGCCATCTCTCTAATTCTATCTACATATATGCAGCTATGTACTGCCTTTTTTCTTTCTTGGAAACCATTTTTCAAATGGCAAATTGAAATTGTGTGATCTCTACACATCTGGTGATGTTTGTTTTAACATCAAATTGGAGGTTTAGGGTTCTAGGAGAGGAAGAGAGTAATTGAGGTTTAGGGTTTTTAGAGGGTTTGGTAAGGGAATGGACTGATTTGCCCATGCCAAGTCGACATGTGCACATCCCGACTTAACGTCCAAATTTCAATGGCCATCCAATTTTGGAGTCGTTTGCAATGGTTTTGTCAACGTCGGGGGACACTATTGCAAAAATTGTAAACACGGGGAGCGAAGTGCAAATACGTGTAAACCTCAAGGAACAGTTTTGTCATTAACTCTTGATAATATGACAAATATGACTTGAGAGGGTATTAAACCTCTTTTGAGGTACTTGATGACATTTTGTTGACATATGTACAGGATTATGCATGTCATGTGAAGGAGCAAGAAAAAGTGAGTTGAGGGTGTTATTTGCTGGGGTTGGAAGTTATCCGGCCAGGGTTTTGGTTCTCATTCGCGTCTCGACAGTACGTACTAGCTATGCGTACTGCTTCCCGAAAGATATTTTTGGCGTGCCTGTGATGACGTTGGACTTCTTCTATCAAACCGGCTATATCAGTTGGGTGTGATACAAAAAGTCTCTCACACTCAGAGAAGGTTGGCTCGTGCATGAGGGGCATATTTGCATATTGATATTCTTGTACTCGGCTCATATTTGTCTTGAACTTGTTTATACTATTTCTTTATACTTATTGAGATCAAGTCAGTATTTAGGTTTTTCTTGCCATTCTCGTATGTGTGTGTTTTACAAGATTTCAGATCTTGTTCGATATGCTATTCCCCTTTCTTTTGAAGGCAAGTGTTAGCAAATGTTTATAAGTGGTACTCGATATGTCAGAATTATTCTTAAGTACATATGTTTCATCTGTTCAAGTGACTTGCATGTTTGTACAACCATTCATGATATAATCAATGCATATTTTGACTTAGAATCATCGGATACCCTACTGAGCCATCAGGCTGACCCATTCCCGATACTCTTTTTCTAGGTTCTGAGTCGGAATATTTTCCAGGGGACGAAGATGATTACCTTGGGGAGAATCAATTGTATTATGCTGGGTGAGCAGAGTTTTAGTTTTCTTCTTTTGTTTTGGAGTGTAGCACTTATATAGGAGAGGGGTGGTCTAGAATATAATGTTATGTTTAGTCTTTTCACTTATAGACGACTGTAACGTTTAAGCCATAATTTCATTGTTTCTTTTGAGGTTTGTAGTACATATATGTTTATCCTTGAGGTATATATGTTACCCAGCTGGTTTAGCGTAGCACTCCTTCCGGGGGGGGTGTGACATAATCCCTATGTTAATGTGTATTCTACATATTTGCTCACACGCATGCACAGAAAAGAAAGGAGGATGGGTCAGAGCTGGTTACAAATTTTGACATTGAGTTGAGTTGTTGACGGGTTTAGTGTTTGGCCTGAAATTAGGCAAACGCTATCACTTTTCACAATACTTGTCTCACCAGCCGGCTAGTTAATAGGCAAAATCAATTTTCATGGTAAAACTGGACGGTTGATTATATACAAATTTGACTTTTATTTGAAAATCGGTCGGTTGGTCAAAACCGATATCAATTTTTATGGTAGAACCAGACGATTGATTAGAGAGATGGACCATCAAATATTCAAATCAACTAGGAAAACCGACTTGTTTATTCAAAAACCGTCTCGTTATTCCTACAAAAAAATTTGATTTTTAAAATTTTTGACCCCTAACTTTATACAACTTAGGGCTCTCCCACTATATATTTGGGACTCAACCCTTCGGAACGACAATCAACCGACGGGCTCCGGCCCTCGCGGGCACAATTAACCGGAGGCTCCAGCCTTCGCAACGGGGATGGGCTCATAACCCTAAGGCCATCGCCGGCACAATCACCCGACGGACTCACAGGGGGCTCCGCTCGTAGTTCTCCGGCACGAGGACCCCTCGCCACAGACTCTAAATATTGAGCTGTGAGCATGTACGCTCATGTTACCATCGATCATCGACACCGCCAGGGCAATGACCCCCGGGTCACTCCGGGACGGGATCAGGTCCTCGGAGGGTATCGCGCCTAGTCCGCCTGGCAGTTGGCTATAGGGGCAACCCTCATCGCTGTCAGGATCTTCGCGCATCTATTGACGCATCTCGTGGGATTCAGTAAGGGCTTGGACTAGAGGCTGGGGCAACGGGCTACTCTGACCATGCTTCCGCGGTGTGGTCTGTCTCCTCAGACAGACAGAGGGACGCTGCAAGGGCAGGACAACACGAACTCGGGGACCGGCAATTCGACGGACAATCAATAATGTGGGACCCCCTACGGCGACGTGTCACTCCCGGAGGACGACACGTCTCAGCTGATGACACGCGCGTATTTGTGCCTTTATATAGTGGACTTTGGAGCTTATTCAAGGACTTCTATCTCATTTGGCATTTTCACTTTCTCTCTCTAAAACCCATTCTCTTTGGAGTTCTAATGAGAGAAACACATTTGGACCCCAGACATCAGACTCTTGACGCTGCACCCTTCCTCACCGCGCCCGCGCGTCATCTCCGCGACCTTCGTCGTCGTGCGCCATCTCCGCGACTTTCCTCGCCGCGCCTGCGCGCCATCTCCGCGACCTTCGTCGCCCGCGTTCGTGCGCCAGCTTCGCGACTCTCGGCGCCAACGCGCCATCTCCGCGACCTTCGTCGCCTGCGACCGTACGCCAGCTCCGCGACTCTTGTCGCCAACACACCATCTCCGCGACCTTCGTCGCCCGTATCCGTACGCCAGCTCCGCGACTCTCGTCGCCAGCGCACCATCTCCACGACTCTCGTCCCCCGCACGCCATCTCTGCGACTCTCATCGCCCGCGCGCCATCTCCGCGACTCTGGTCGCCCGCACGCCATCTCCGTGACATTCGTCGCCCGCGTCAGCTCCGTGACTCTCGTCCCCGGTGCACCATCTCCGTGACTCTTGTCGCCAGCACACCATCTCCGCGACCTTCGTCGCCCGCATCCGCGCGCCAGCTCCGTGACTTTCGTCTCTGCGACCTTCGTCACCTGCATCCGCATGACACCTCTGCGACCCTCGTCGTCCTCTCACCATCTCCTCGGCCTTCGTCGCCCACGCCCGCATGACACCTCAGCAACTCTCATCACCCTCGCACCATCTCCACGACCTTTGTCACCCGCGTCCGCATGACACCTCTGCAACTCTCGTCCCCCTCGCACCATCTCCGCGACCTTCGTCGCTAGTGCCCGCGCATCGCACTCTCACACGCCGTTGTGCCCATGCGCCGCGCCACTGATACATCCATCCCCCTGGCTCTCTGTCACACTTCGTGCCCCCAACACCAAGTATTGTCCCGCGACACTCGTCGCCGCTCTCATGCACCATTCTCATCATACGTGCCCCCGGCACCAAGTATCGTCCCGCCACACTCGTCGTCGCTCTCATGCACCGTTCTCGTGATATGTGCCCCGGCACTAGGTATTGTCTCGCGACCGTAATCTCCTCACCCGTGTGCCACAATCATGTTACATGCCCCCCCGGGCACCACACTCATTCACCACACCATGCGCACCTTGCCTTGGTCGTGGAACATGCTTCGACCCACTCTCCGGAGTGTGTAACATCCCGTGGGAATAGACGACTCCTCCGGGACACTATCTCCGCCAGGGAGCTTTTCAACTCCCTTCCGGCCAGATAGACGGCTCCTCTGGGATGCTACCTCAACCAGTCGGGTAGACGGCTCCTCCGGGATGCTACTTTGACGTGCTCCGAGTGCTCCGGGTGCTCCGGCACAAGGACAATCAACGGGGGGCTCCGACCCTAAGAGCGGGATGGGCTCACAACCTTAAAGCCATCGCCGGCACAATCAACGGGGGGCTCCGGCCCTCGCAGCGGGATGGGCTCACAACCTTAAAGCCATCGCCGGCACAATGAACGGGGGGCTCTGGCCCTCGCAGCGGGATGGGCTCACAACCTTAAAGCCATCGCCGGCACAATCAACGGGGGGCTCCGGCCCTCGCAACGGGATGGGCTCACAACCTTAAAGCCATCGCCGGCACAATCAATGGGGGGCTCTGGCCCTCGCAGCGGGATGGGCTCACAACCTTAAAGCCATCGCCGGCACAATCAACGGGGGGCGCCCTAGCCCTCGCAGCGGGATGGGCTCACAACCTTAAAGCCACCGCCGACACAATCAACGGGGGGCTCCGGCCCTCGCAGCGGGATGGGCTCAGAACCTTAAAGCCATCGCCGGCACAATCAACGGCGGGCTCTGGCCCTCACAGCGGGATGGGCTCACAACCTTAAAGCCATCGCCAGCACAATCAACCGGGGGCTCCAACCCTCGCAGCGGGCTCTAAGCACTGAGCGGCGACCATGCCGAGTGCATCCAACACCGTTTATGCGAGTGGCGCCCGCTCAGGTTGCCCCTCTCTGCACCCCGCATGCAGGGGGCTTACGTTCACAACCTATTCGGACCGCACCCCAGGGCCTGCTAAGGGACCTCTATTGCACGACACGTCACCCGCTTGTCAGTCAAAATTTCTCAACATCATTAGTCGGTCAAAGCGCTCTGTGCCTCAAGCATCAGGACGTCGATCAAACTCAAAGTGCAGATTCCCCCCAAGGGGTCGGCCACACCCTTAAGAAGGGGGTCGACCACCACCCTAAGAAGGGGGTCGGCCACACCCTTGAGAAGGGAGTCGGCCACCCCCGTGAGAAGGGGGTCGGCCACACCCGTGAGAAGAGGGTCGGCCACCCCTCTGAGAAGGGGTCGGCCATACCCCTGAGAAGGGGGTCAGCCACACCCCTACGAAGGGGGTCAGCCACACCCCTGAGAAGGGGGTAAGCCACCCTCATTGGAAGGGGGTCGGCCACCCTCCTTGGAAGAGGGTCGGCCACCCCTGTCTTTGGGGGAGGGAACCTATTTGCCTCTACTATCATCACATTCAACGCATTCTGCAATGCTCACTCATCACCAGTGGTCGCGTGACGCCTGTTGTCACCCGCACATCGTTGCCGCAACAACCTTAAGGCCCCCGCCAGCACAATCAACTGACGGGCTCCGGCCCTCGCTCGCACAATCAACCGATGGGCTCTAGCCCTCGCAGGCATAATTAACCGGAGGCTCCAGCCTTCGCAACGGGGATGGGCTCATAACCCTAAGGCCATTGCCGGCACAATCACCTGACGGACTCATGGGGGGCTCCGCTCGTAGTGCTCCGGCACGAGGACCCCTCGCCACGGACTCTAAATATTGAGCTGTGAGCATGTACGCTCATGTTACCATCGATCATCGACACTGCTAGGGCAATGACCCCTGGGTCACTCCAGGACGGGAGCAGGTCCTCGGAGGGTATCGCGCCTAGTCTGCCTAGCAGTTGACTATAGGGGCAACCCTCGCCGCTGTCAGGATCTCCGCACGTCTCTTGACGCATCTCGTGGGATTCAGTAAGGGCTTGGATTGGAGGCTGGGGCAACGGGCTACTCTGACCATGCTTCCGCGGTGTGGTCAGTCTCCTCAGACAGGGAGAGGGACGCTGCAAGGGCAGGACGACACGAACTCGGGGACTGGCAATTCAACGGACGATCAATAATGTGGGACCCTCTACAGCGACGTGTCACTCCCGGAGGACGACACGTGTCGGCTGATGACACGCGCGCATTTGTGCCTATATATAGTGGACTTTGGAGCTTATTTAAGGACTTCTCTCTCATTTGGCATTTTCACTTTCTCTCTCTAAAACCCATTCTCTCTGGAGTTCTAGTGAGAGAAACACATTTCGACCCCTGACATCGGACTCTTGACGCTGCACCCTTGACACGGACTGTCAACCGCTGGCCCTGTTCGTCGTCACCCTGCCTGCGCGGCGCTGTCAGCCCTCGCGATCTGTCTGGGGAGCCTTGCTCTCAGCCCTTACTCCATCCTTGCTGTCTCCCACTTTGTATACTTGGAAGCCAACTCAGACTGCATCCTTTGTGGCACCTCGACGTGGCAATGAACCCTCTTTCCTCGGCAACACCCATGAAGGTACAAATCAAGTGAAGGAAACTAAGATCAATATGCTGGTTTAGCAGTATGAAGCCTTCAATATGAAGGAAAATAAGTCTATTAATGAGATGTATTTTAGATTCACTCTCATTACAAATGGACTCAAGCTTTTGGGAAAGTGTATCCCGAAAAAGAGATGGTTAGAAAAGTTCTCAGATCTCTTCCCAATAGATGGGAAGCTAAAATTATAGCCATTCAAGAAGCTAAAGAACTGAATGTGCTTAAGCTGGAAGTGCTGGTAGGATCTCTGATGACTCATGAAATCACGATGCAAATTTATGATGAGGAAGAGACCACCTCAAAGAAGAAAATTTTGGCTCTCAAAGTTGAAACATCGCACGAACCTGAGAGCAATGATGATTCTGACCAAGACATGGCTTTCATCACTTGAAAGTTCAAGAAGTTTCTAGCAAATCGAAGAGATGGGAAGATGAAAAAAAATCAATCAACCTAATCACAACAAAGAAATAACAGTGATTGGAGTTCAAGAGAAAATCCCGATGCTTGTTTTGAATGCGGCAAAGTTGGACACGTCAAGAAATACGGCCCGCAGCTCAAGAACTAGTGGCCAAGTAGCAGTAGCAGAGATATGAAAGAAAAGAAGTCCAAATCCAGAAAAGCTCTGCTTACTTGGGATGACTCCGACGAAAGTGATGAAGAGAAGAGCGAAAATGATGATACAACTCAATTGTGCTTCATGGCTAAGGATGGTCAATCAGACGAGGCAATTTCATCTACCAATCTTGATTATGATAAACTTGAATTAGCCTTCCTTGAATTAAGAGAAAGTCCTGAAAAATTAAAACTTAAAAATATTGCTCTTAAAAGAAAGGCCCTTTCTTTGATCAACATTGTTGAAGAGTTGGCGAGTGAGAAGGAAGAGCCAGATGAAAAAGTCGAGTTTTATATCAACGAAAACACTTTTTTAAAAACTGATCTGATTGCTTCTAAAAAGGAAAACTCTGATTCGTTTTTCGAAATCCAGTCTCTCAAATGTGTAAAAACCCTATAGGAAATGAGCTTTTAAAATCTCAATAGAAAAAAATTTCTACTCAAATGGGGAAATTAAAAAAATTAATCGAAGATCTCAAGTTTACTCTTTCAAAATTTACACAAGGAATAGAGAACTTGGATATAATTTTAGGAAGACAAAGGTGTGTTTTTGAAAAGAGTGGGATTGGTTATGATCCTTCTAAGAAGCAAAAGGATTACAAAAATTTCTTTGGCAAGAATCTAGCTTCCTGCTCACCATTCACACTTTGTACAGCCTGTAATAAGAAGGGGCACTTAATGAAAAATTGTCAGCATAGAGATAGTAGAAGTCAACAATCCAATTCTGTTTATGGTAGAAAGAAGCAA
Source organism: Escallonia rubra (assembly GCA_033065855.1). Lineage (NCBI taxonomy): Eukaryota > Viridiplantae > Streptophyta > Magnoliopsida > Escalloniales > Escalloniaceae > Escallonia > Escallonia rubra. The sequence goes on from JAVXUO010002537.1 coordinate 84,435, forward strand.
GTTTGGGTGCCGATATCTCGTTTACCTAATCTTCCAGGACCCGAGAAAGTGTGGGTACCTAAAGGATCAAAACAAGAATCTATTGTAGTTATGCATGGAAACAAAAGGTGGATCCAAACAAATCGATCCTCGACAGTGGATGCTCAAGGCACATGACAGGTAATCGTTCGTTCGCTGTTCTCACATATCACTCCTAAGGATGGTGGACTAGTTACCTTCGGAGATAATTCAAATGGAAAAATCATCAGTAAAGGTAATATTGGTAATGGTTCGATCTCTATTGTTAATGTGTCTTTAGTAGATGGCTTGAAATTCACATAAAGTATGTTTTGAAGGTGATCACTGTCTGATTAGTCATGCCTCAAATGGAGGTACCCTGGTTGGTAAGCGAGACGGTAATATCTATACTCTTTAGTTTTATGAGTTTGATTCTTCTCAAGAAATTTATCTTTCTGTCCAACAAAATGATACTTGGTTGTGGCATCGTAGATTAGGTCATGTGCATATGAATTTAATCAGGAAGTTACTTTCGAAAGAACTTGTTAGAGGCTTACATAAGCTGAAATTTGCCAAGGATAGGGTTTGTGATGCCTGTCAATATGGCAAACAATCAAAGACCTCTTTTCACTCCAAAAATGTTGTTTCTATCTCCCGTCCATTTCAACTCTTGCATTTAGATCTTTTTGGTCCTACAAGACACGCTAGCCTTTGTGAAAAATTTTATGCTTTCGTCATTGTTGATGATTTTTCTAGTTACACGTGGGTTCTATTTTTAACTCATAAGGATGGAGCTTTTGAAAAATTCTTTAGCCTTATAAAGCTTCTCGAAAATGAGAATGAGTTGAAACTTGTGAAAATTCGTAGTGATCATGGCGGCGAGTTTGAAAAAGATTGTATTTCCTTTTGTGATCAAAATGCATTGCTCATGAATTTTCTGCTCCTCAAACTCCCTAACAAAATTGGGTAGTAGATAGAAAGAATCGTACCCTTGAAGAGATGGCTAGAACAATGCTTCACAAAAATTCTTTGCCAATATATTTTTGGGCTGAAGCCATCAGCACTTCTTGTTACGTGTTGAACAGAGTTCTCATCAGACCCATTCTTGAGAAAACTCGTTACGAACTTTTCTCTAATTGAAAACCAAAAATTGATTACTTCAAGGTTTTCGATTGTAAGTGTTTTGTTTTGAACAATCATGAGAACTTGGGAAAGTTTGATGCAAAATCTGACGAGGGTATCTTTTTTGGTTATTCCATGAAGAGTAGATCATATAGAGCTTATAATCGTAGGACACTTGCTATTGAAGAATCAATGCATGTTGTATTTGAAAAGTCTAATATTGAAAATCCAAGCAAGCATGCAGATGATGACAGCGAAAATATTTCCCTCATCTTTAATAAATTAGATATTCCAACAAATGAAAGGGGCAGCTCAATTTCATTCGAAAAAGGAAACACCGAAACTTAACCTCTTCCCAAGAGCTGCAGATACTCCTCTAACCACCCAAGGAGCAAGGAATTGGTAATGTTGAACGTGGGGTAACTACCCGACTTTCAGTAAATCTTTTATGTTCTGCTTTTGCTTTTCTTTCTAAAATTGAGCCAAAAAATAAGGAGGCTCTCAAAGATGATTGGTGGATCCTTACCATGCAAGAAGAATTGAATCAATTGGAAAGAGGCAATGTTTGGACTCTAGTCCCCCCTCTTGTTCAACAAAAAGGTTCTTGGCACCAAGTGGGTTTTTCAAAACAAACTTGATGAAGATGGTCATATTGTTCGAAACAAGGCTAGATTAGTAGCTCAAGGATATAATCAAGTTGAAGGGGTTGATTTTGACGAAACATTTGCCCTTGTTGCTCGACTTAAAGCTATCCGAATGCTTTTAGCATTTTCTTGTCATATAAATTTCAAACTTTATCAAATGGACGTGAACAGTACTGTCTTGAATGAGGTCATTAAGGAGGAAGTTTTTGTCAAACAACCTCCCGGTTTTGAAAATGAAAAATACCCCAATCATGTTTTCAAATTGAAAAAGGCTTTGTATGGTCTTAAACAAGCTTCTCGAGCTTGGTACGATCGTCTTAGCAACTTTCTCATTGATCGTGGTTTCTCTCGTGGCAAAGTTGATAGTACTTGATACCACTCTCTTTACCAGATCTCAAAAATCATATATTCTTATTGTCCAAATCTAAGTTGACGATATCATTTTTAGAGCAACTAACGATGATCTGTGCCAAGAAGGAATTTTCATAAATCAGTCAAAATACACGCGTGAACTTTTGAAAAGGTTGGTATGGATAATGCTAAACCTAGAGGTACTCCTAACTATCCTAGTGTAAACCTTGTTAAAGATGAAAATAATAAAGATGTCGATCACAAACTTTATCGTGACATGATTGGTAGTTTGCTTTATCTTACCGCTTCTAGGCCTGATATTATGTTTAGCGTATGTATTTGTGCCTGTATTCAAGCTTGTCCCAAAGAATCCCTTCTTACCGCAATCAAACATATTTTTAAAAACTTATCTGGGACGGTAAATTTGGGACTTTGGTATCCGCAAAATTCTTATTTTGATTTAGTCGAATTTTCTGATTCCGATTACGCCAGGTGTCTTGTTGATCGTAAAAGTACCAGTGGCACTTGCCAATTCCTTGGTGAATCTCTTGTGTCTTGGCATAGTAAGAAACAGACATCCGTAGCACTTTCCACAGCCGAGGCGGAATATGTTGTAGCAGTAGTTATTGTGCTCAAGTTCTTTGGATTCGTCAAACCTTACGAGATTTTTGTGTTTCCTTAGATAATATTCCTATCATGTGCGATAGCAATAGTGCCATTAATATTAGTAAAAATTATGTTCAACACTCTCGCACAAAGCACATCGATATCCGTCACCACTTTCTTAGAGACAATGTTCAGAAAGGATTGATAGAACTCAATAGAGTAGGCTCGGGAGATCAGGTTGCAGACATCTTTACAAAAACCTTAGTTGAAGCAAATTTTTGTTCCCTTCGCCGTCACTTAGGAATGTGCAATCTTAGCAAGATGTCGTTTCAAACCCTTTTTCTTCCTTTTCGGTCGACTAAATGCAAATTTAGTAGAACAAACTCTGATTGCACACAGCTGATCTTTTCAGTCAAAGGAAATGACCTTCCCTTCGAATGAAAACTTTTTGGTCGAATGAAAACTTTTCAGTCAAATGAATCTTTCTTTTCTCGCTCCTGTCAACTGATCTGTTCTTTTTCAATCGAAGGAGAAGAACTTCCCTTTGAATGAAAACTTTTCGCTTGAATGAAAAGTTTTCATTTGAATCAATTCTTCATCGCATAGCTTCTGTCATCTGAAGTTTTCTTTCGACCAAATCTTAAGTTTCATTCAAATAAAACTGTAGCTTTTTACTGCCGTATTCTCACTGACCCTTTCATTCGAATAAATCTTTTGTCTATATATACCCCTCAGATTTTCACCATTTACTTCTTAAAGTGCATACATCACCTTTTACCAAAATATTTTGTCCTCTCAAACATTTTTCTCACTCCTTATTGTTTTTTTTCCTACCATGGACGCACCATCCATGCGCTGCCCACGTTCCAGACGTTGCCTCAAACTATAAGAAGACACTGACAGTGAACCCTAGATTCTACTTGTCCCCACTCGACGCGGCACACGTTCCTCTACTTCTGCGGCACCCGCTCACTCAGTTGTTCCTGCCAATCCCTCTCCTTCAACTGTCATTCACAACACTCCAGGTATCAATGCTCCTTCCTCATCTTCTGCTCCTCCACCCACCTGTCCCTACATATCACCCGAGGAAATTCGTCATTTACCTCACTTTTTTGAAACCACTGACGACCAAATTAATTACTCTACACAGTTTGCTAGTCGAGAGATCGTCCTCGGTCGCCCTTATGATCTTGACCTCACGAACCAACTTGGTGTCACACCTTTCTTTGACTGAATAGGGTGTACGTCTCTTCTTATTACACCCTATGTATACTATCCCCATTTGACATGCATGTTCTATGCCAACATGTCATATAACTCAACCACTTCCACCACTCTCGAGTTCTACGTCAATGATGTGACTACTCATCTCACTGCCACCTTCTTAGCCGTAATTCTCGAGTTTTCAAACCAATCATATGTTGTTGTATTCCCGGGCAATTCAAGGGCGACAAACGGAATCTTCACCCCTTTCAATAAAGTCAAACATTGTACAATGATCCTTCTCTCACTTCCGCTAAAAACCTGTCCTTATCGAACTTCCCCCCATACACCGTGTTTTGCATTTAATTCTCACCTATAACCTTACGGGCCGCTCAGGCGCTCATGCTTCTTTTACCTATCTTGACATTATATTGCAGGTTAAACAAGGCATCCGCAAGAAACCGTCGCGTTTTCATGAACACTTCCTCTGTCCCTCTTTGACCCATGATTTATAGTACAGATAGACTAGTAGAAGATAACTATCACTAAAAGGCAAACTAACCACTTAGAAAATAACTACCACCAAATAAGTAACCAACCACTCTTATCCCTTTTTAATTGGAGCACATTTTCAGAAGTTAGAAACTTCCTGAATTGAATCAATCATTAACTCGTCTTCACAAATATTGTTAGAAGTTAATGATATTTAGTGGCATTTAACTAAAGACAAAAGACATGTCACTAGTGAAAATCATCTGTTGGTGCAAACATTGTCCCTCTGACTCAAGCAATTGGATACTTGAAAATTGCGAAGAGTCATGTCTTCCAAAGGAAAAACCCTTTTTTTTTGTTTACTATCGATAGACTTACACTATATTTTTACTATCGATTAGCCATCGATTGGCTGCTATCGATAGTATTGCACTCTTCAAAGTGGAAGCGTTTTTTACTATCGATAGCCAGCCTTTCACTATCGATAGCCTTGCTTTACTATCGATATGCTTACACTCTTTAGCTAAAGTATTTTTACTATCGAATAGCCATCAATTGACTTTAGCTACCCCAAGATAACATAGGAGTGCAATAAAAAGAACATTTTTTTCCACTATCCATAGCATTGCACTCTTCAAAGTGAAAGTATTTTTTGCTATCGATAGCCAGCCTTTCACTGTCGATAGCCTTACTATTTGTCACTATCGATAAGCCATCTATTGGCTTAAGCTGTACCATCTTGATTTAGCACACACCAGTACCAAGATAATATTTTTTATCGATACACCAGTCACTATCGATAGGCTTGTACTATTCTATCAATATACACTATCAAAGTGAAAACATTTTCACTATCGACAGCCTTGCACCCTTTCAAGGTGACAGTAAATTTCACTATTGATGACCATTCCAAACAATTATAATTAACCAATTGAGTGGTTCTCTTGCAACCAATTGAGTGGTTTTTTCCCTCCCTCAGAGAAACTTTATTTAACAGACTACTATGCACACATACTTAACAAGAATGAACATATGGTCATAGTATCATGGTCTTTATCAAAATGAACTTTGCATGTAAAATAGTATATAAATTATGCTGATTTGAAAGCCATAAAATCAAAATAAATCATTGGTGTGAACCGCAAATCCGAAGTGGGAGTTGCATACCTAAATATGATGGATCCAAAAGTTTTCTAAATATATTTGTACCTTGGTATCCATGAAATTTAGAGTGATCTCTCATAAAAAAGTGGCTTTTCAAAATATGTATCAACCGTGCCGTTATCTCTCTTTTGCCATTTTTAATATGATGATGAAACACATTGTTGGTTTAGAGCCTCTAGTGACTTGTCATCATTTTTCTTGATATGCATCAATTGCTCTTTAGTAATTTATGGAGCATCGATATGCCCAATAACACCATTGGTATATTCTTTTGGTGTAGAAACCATTTTATGGAGTTGTGGAGCATTGATATGCCCCACAGTAACGCCATTTTCTATTTTCTTTTGATGTAAAAAATTTTAATATGCCCCACAGTAACACCATTTTATGGAGTTGTGGAGCATCGATATGCCCCCTAATAACACTATTTCTACTTTCTTTTACAAAAGTTTATGCCAAAGATGGCAGAAAAGCTTGCTTTTTTGACAAACTCAACTGCATTAAGTTGGGATTTGTCCATATATGATGAGTGCATATAATCAATACACTAAGCCATTATCATCAATCATATTTCAAAATTCGTCTTTAAACATTCTCCCACTTTATCTAGAGTATATCCTGAACTATTTGTTACTGGTGCAATAAATATTTTTATTGATCTTACTATCTTCTTTCAACTGTAATTAGGAAAACAATTGAACAAGTGGCTGAAGTGGACACAAAAAAACGCAATAAAACCTTTACAAGCATCACCTTTCGAGTTGTACACAAAGAATATCTTCTCCAACTAGCTTTGTCTATGTATAATACATCGACATTCTTTCCAAGCAAGTGGAACGTCAGAGAAATTGAGGATGTTTGACTCCAAAGTTATCCAACAACAATGCACAACAAAGGACAATATAGATTTTGTAAATTTCACAAGCACTTTATGTATAATGTAATAACTAATGCACTAGCCGTTACATATATCAAGTGTCAATAATATGTAAAGTTTTTGTACATTTTTTTTTACTTCTAAAACTTCTAAGGTATAACATATACAAAAGCATATTCGGCCTTACTAGTGTATATAATTAAAGGGTTAATAGCGAAAATATACCTTAACATATGGCACGTTTGCAAATTATATCTCAGACCTTTGAAAATAGCTTTTCTATCCACCAAACTATGACTAACGTTGCAAACGTTTATCTTTCGTCCATTTTTTTCGAAAAATCTAAGGTTTGCAAAATTATCCCCCAACATATTGAGGGCATATTGGTAAAATTGCATGAGCATGTTTTGGAGGGAAAGATTGCGGGGCAGTAACATAAGTGAGTCCAGACTTTGTTTTGGGTTAACAACGTTTTTTGTAAAATTATACCTTAATATTTTTTAAGGTTGCATTTTTATACCTCGACAAAAAGTGACATGACCAAAATATTCTCGCAGTTAACGGAAAAATTAACAGGGTGTGGGCACCAAAATTGTGTCATAATTTGGTGGATAAAAAAATTATTTTAAAAGATCTGAAATATAATCTTCAAAAGTGTCATATGTGAAGGTATATTTTTACTATTAACTCATAATTAAATGGGATTGCGGTCCTTCTTTCAATCTTCCCTGCAAGATAGAAAAAAGGACCTCTTGTCCACTCACACTACCGACAAACCCAATATAAATAATGCATTAGTGTAGATTATCCTTCCTCGCAACACGTGATCCACTCTGTCCACTCCTTCTACCAAACACACACACACACACACACACATATATATATTAAGCATAACTTTATTTCCCTGCATTTGCACGGACAAAGACAACCTTTTGAAGTAACCCAAAAAAAAAAGACAACCTTTTGATGCAGCAGCCTACAATCTTCACGTGGTCCACTCTGTCCACTCCTTCTACCAAACACATATATATGAATCATAACTCTCTGCTTTGCCTGCAGTTGCATGGACAGAGCCAAATTTTTTGATGAAGCAGCCTACAATCTTCACGTGCCAACAAATTGTGGTCACCCATGTACTTAAAAGAAAACTTTCATACGTTATTCGAGCTGCTAGTTGATTATTACTCCCTCCGTCCTTAAAAGAGTGATCTATTTTACTTTACACATATATTAAGAATTTAAGTTATAGTGTGTCTTTTCTATTTTATCCTTTAGAGAGAATGGGGAAGAGAATGAGCCATAAGAGAGAAAATTGATCGGTAGAATGTTAACTGTATAGAGAGAAATAGAATAAAGAAGTGTAAAGTGGTGGGCCAGGAGAGAGAAAATGAGTTGGTAGAGAATTAAATATGGTGAGAGAAATAGAATAAAAAAAATATAAAAAGGTAAAGTATGTAAAAATACCTATAGAATCTTTCTTAATTTGGAAGTGATCACTTTTTATAGGACGGTCCAAAAAGAAAATATGATCAATATTTTAGGGACGGAGAGAGTATAATTTTCTGTGTAAAGATAATAAATACTGGTTATATATTTTTAGTAATTTTTATTTAAAAAAATTTTAAAAAAAATTATTGAAAAAGATCACGATCGCAGTACTTATTTCATATAAGATTGATTATCGCTAAAAAAAGTAATTTGACCCTAAGTTAGAGTCGATTTTAGGCAAGTGTGCAGATTATTCTTTCCATATTTTTTCGGTTAACTTTTATAGTCCTTATGTTTAGTCAGGCTTTTAAGTTAGTTTTCTATAATCATGTCACATGCCCACTTTTGTTAAGTAATGGTTGGGATTTTTAAGGTTTATTGAACTTGATGTGGTTCTAACAATCTTATAAAAAAATTTATATCTCGAGATATACTTAATATATTTGACTGAATTTTTAGTCATACAAAGTTAAGACTCCCTACTGAGTATGCCTCAATTATGCAAAAGATAAGTTCCCACCGCAGCTAAACAAATGTTAGCCAAATAATTTCCGTTACAAAATCAAATTTCAATAATTGAACGACTAATTAACGTCAGACCTAAGCAGAATCAAAGTCATTCCCACCCTCTTAAACAAATTCTGTGATATTACGTCAAACAGAAGATATGAAAATCTTGAAGTGACCTTACAATATATTTCCTGCAACAATCAGACAGGAATTATTGATAGCGCAGGCCCCATCACTGTGCTATAAACGGAGTGACCTTACAATATATTTCCTCCCAACACGTGAAGCACTCTCTCCACTCATTGTACCCGACACATAATAGTGTATTGAGGCTTGAGCTAACAAAAATGTGTTTTTTATATCAATAATTTTATAGACATATTTGTTCAAGTGTTTTGCCTCACGTAACCTCGTTGACCAATAAATACGAGAGAGTTTAACTAACAATTTATAATCTTAATAAATGTATGTATCTTTCTGCCACTCATACTCTATTTTTATCACTAATATGTCATAATACTAAGAAACATGTGGATATAGATAGATATGTGAATTTTTTATGTTCTCGTGTATCAATTTTTTTTATAATTTTTTTTTTCGCTAAAAGCATAAATTAAATTGTACAAGTAGTCTAACAAGCATGTGCGCAAAGCGTGGGGCTTTGACTAGTGTTAATAAATGGGGTTTATTGATAGTGACGAGGGGTCCAAATGTCAAGGCTTTCAACGTATTCATTGGATCTACGGGGCTTCCAATATAACGCATCCTTATTGTCGGTTTTCTTTTCTCGCAAAACGCGAACCTCTCTGTCCACTCGTTCTAATAAGTACTATATTTCTCTACTTTCCGAGCATTTGCAAGTTTTCTTCCAAGTAGATCGGTTACCACACTTTATTGCTACGTGAAAATCGTAGGCTTTAATGAAACGAAAATACTTAGTGTAAGCCGTTCTTTAGTCAATTTGTTATCATCAATTAAAAAGTTGTAAAATTAAAGAAAAAAGAGGCAAGTAATTCGGAAAAAAAAACATAGATAGCCTAAATTTTTGGTAGATAAACTTTAGCAGTAGACACCACATAAGGGGTTTAATTCCTCTCTTATCTTTATAATAACTAGTTTTTTATCCCGTGCGATGCACTCGGGAACAGCAATTAGGATATATGAAACTTGCAAAGAAAATAAAGGAAGGATATTAGGATAGTTTAAGAGAAAAACTGATGGAAAATATTGTGTTTTCTTAAACAATAAAAATGAGTTAAGATTAAAAAATAATATATAGAGAATTACTTTTGTCAAAATTTAGAAATTAATGAAACTGTAAAGATATAAATAAATTTTTTGAGTAAGGCATGTTGACATAGAAGAGAGAGAAATATAAAATCTACACAATTGGTTGAATTTTAAATGAAAAAAATGAATTCAAATAAAAGAGAGAGAGAGAGAGAGAGAAAGAATGAATCCAAACCATTATTACAATGGTAAGTAAATTTAGAATATTCTAAAATTTTAAGATAGGAAAGTCCACATGGAGAATTAAGAGAGTGTTCAAGTAAGCGATGACTGAACAACATTCTCTCAGCTTCGGCTTTCATATATAAATAATTAGATTGGCAAGGCCTTCAAGTTAAGTTTCTATAAACATATGATTAGTCCACTTTCTTTATTTAATGATTGACATAATTGATTTCAATGGAACTTGCCCTATAAGAATCTTATAGGTCTTAAAACTTACTTAATATATATTTGAGTGGTTCTCATATCATACAACTTTAGACTTTTCCGATCTTTTCAACAATGTGAAGTACACCTCAAACAAACATACAACAGAAGAAAATTAAGTTCCAATTTATCCCTTATGTATAGCCACTAAAAAGTCATTTAAGGAATTCTGCGAATTCTAGCTGGTACTATCAAAGGATGCGTATATAAAGAGAAAAATAACTTCGTTTATTTACCTATATGATGTACCATTTTATGTGATGATCATTACTGAAGTTTTGATTGACTGTGCATAAGGCTCTTGAGAAATTGTAAGGAGCAAAACATTACGTTCGAGTTTCATTATAATTTTAAAGCTTTAATGAAAAGAAAATGCATATTGGAAGCCGTTTGTTATCATCAATTAAAACGTCCTATTATCTAATTTTTGTAAGAATCAAAGTGGCTTGCAAAAATGTTAGGGGTCTCAATGAGTTGAGAACGTAAAACTAGAGGAAAAAGAAGGAAGTGATTCCGTAAAAAAAAAAAGGTAACTTAAATTTTCAGTTGATAAACTTTAAGAGTAGACACCACACCACAATTTTGTGATAGCATGATGTGGTAGGGGTTAGTTTTGCCTATATAGAGACGTTATATCACTTGGTAAGTTTTATAACAGTCCACGTACACTAGGGCATTGTCATCATAGTTATGAATACCGCACCCGTACTAAAGTGCGTATCGTTTTTTTTCATAAATGATATGTACCGGTACCGGTACCGTCTCGATACCGTGTAAAAATTTTCATCAATAATAAACATTTGTAGTATTCATTCAATAGTTAACTAACAAAATATACATATATTTTTTTACTAACAACTTCTCTAGAATAATTTGTTTGTCCTATAGAGCTTGAATTGTGTTAATTTTCAAATAAACAAAATAGCTTATTCAATTGAATTATCTCCTCTAGGATTATCCCCCTTTTCAATAATACTTTTCGCAAATGCTTATGTAATAATAAGTTGTTTATTCAATAATAACGCCTTCGGGTTCAAGAATAAGCTGTTTTTGTGTGTGTGCTTGCGCACATGTGTGTAAAGCAGTACGCCATATAGATGAAAAATATATTCAAAGCTTCCAGGCATAAAGTAAATCAAAGTAAAATGAATATTATGAGTAAGAAGTTACAAAAGATTTGATTGGTATAAAAGGACTTAGAGTGTTTTTCTATTTAGTCTTTATATGGTTAATTTACAAAAATTTACACAAAATTTGTTACTTTTACATTTTTTAATGAACCGGTACAAAACATAATATTTCGGCCGGTACGTATTTCTCGATCAGTATCACCTGTACCAGCCGGTACAATTGGTACAGAGCGGTATTTTGACTGGTATGAAATTTAAGAGGTAATGTACTAGTAGAAGGGAAAAACAGTACGTACCGGCCGGTACCGATCGATATTGATAACTACGATTGTCGTAGGCATGTTCATTTCTTTCACTTGGCTTGCTTTTGACCTTAGTGAGAGTCGATTTTGGCGAAGTGTGCGGATTAGCCCACTTTGGGGGTTTAGCTCCTTTCTTATTTTTATAATCAACTTGATATACTTTTAATGGTTGGTAAGGCCTTTGAGTTAAATTCCTATAACATATCACATACCCACTTTCTTTATTTAATGATTGACATAATTTAACTTTACCGACAGATTAATCTTCCCTAAGAGCTCACATTGATGGGAAGGTTTGACACCTCGATGTCAGCTCTTCGCCACCTGGGGCTATAGTATGTTCCAAGGGTTGGGCCGTTTTGCCCATGGAATTTTCCGCAATGGGCGAAAGTATGACAGAGCAATGCCGCGTGGACGCAATACTAAGATTTTTAGTTTCTTTGAACAAGTAAAGTAAACCTCAAACACAGGCCCGTATGTTTACCATATTCCTTTTCTATTTTTATTCTGTGTTTTCATTTTCATAATTTTCGTATTCAGTTAGAAAAAATGCTCCTGTACTTTTACCATTTTCATCAAAAAATTTCATCTACATTGGGTTAAGTTTTGGTGAGAAAAACTGAAAATTTTTTGTCACTGTTTGAGTAATTTTACCCAAAGTGAAAACAAAAAATGGTAAAAATACACAAAATTTTATCGTCATTGTAAAAAACAGAAAACGAATATGATCTTGTTTATCATCATTGCAAATAACTTATTCGTATGCCTTCACAATCAGTCAAATCCATCCCATATAAGCTTTGGAATGGTCAAAAGCCAAATTAGGATAACTTGCACCCATGGGGCTCAGCAGGTTATGTTCACAGTACTTCTCATAAGTAAGGAAAACTAGGGCCTAGAGATAAAAAGAGTATCTTCTTAAGGTATTCTGAAAACTCTAAAAGCTATGTGATGTATGGTGAACATCCAAATGTGACTACATAGAATAGTCGTTTAAGGAATTCTGGGGAGAGTTACTGCAAGTCTCTGATCAAAACTTTCTCTCTCTAAAACTAAAAACTCTCCCAACTCTCTCTAAGAACTAAGACCCATCCCCACTTCACTACATGTAAGCGTGCGTGGGACGGCGGTAACGGCGGCGGTGGCCTGTCTCAGTGATTTTTCTTGTATGTGTGTGGTGTGTGGTCATTTTGAGCAATCCTTTGAGTTCGCCGGCGACGGATATGGTGGGTTTCACTACAACAAAACTACTCTATGGTGACAAAAGAACCTAAGGTATACAAGGAACCGTAGGTACAAGTCCACTTAGACCTACGGTTAATATTGAACCGTGGCCGATGGTGCTACTTGAAATTGGAACGCAATTGCAACGGAGCTTACCGTGGGAATTGGGTGGAAAATTAGGAACAGCCGCACATCGTTGGTGATTGCCTCTCGCAAACGCAAAACCCACGGCTAATTACCGTCGGGATAAGGGTCGACGATCAGGCGGGAGAATTTCGCAGGCAGATTTTTGGCAATTGGAATTGCACAAAACCTATCTCGAATGAGATTTTGCTGGCAATTGGAATTTCGGTGAAGATCAACTTCTAGGTATGACTTTCTTCTCTCTTTTTTTGGTCGATCACTCATACCATACTGAAGATCTTCTTTTCTCTTCTTTTGTCGATCACTCACATCATTCTGTACATTCTTCTACTTTGAATTTTGCGCAACACAATGTATGGTGAAACAATTATACCATTTCTTTTTATTTGGGTTTACACCATACACGATTTTGATGCTAGGTTGAACCCTAGATTCAATTATTTGGTAGAAAAGCTAATTGATGGTTTGGAATAATTAGAATATGTGTCAATTACAAAGTTTTGTGTCTAAAATCCAAGCTTTTTCACATTTGCATCAATAGAGTCTAGCTAAGAGTTTTCAAAAAAGTCTTGTTAAAGTCTAGATTGTCTTATTAGCTGGTTAAAACTCCGGGTTATGTAATTATGGAGTCATTGCTATGATGGGAGATCACTTTAAGAAAATAGAGTTTTGGTTGCACTATAATAAGTACTGGATACTGAGCTTGAAATTTTTTGGCACAATGAGGTGTATTTGGGGTCCTTGAATCTCTATTGTCTCATTTTTCTGCCCGGTTCGTCGGTTCGATGTTATCATAACGCACCTTGTGTAATGTGGTTCATACTTCACACAAGATGGAGCATATATTACTACATCTTTATTTGCCTTCATTTGGTTTTCTTGTCTGATTGGCTCTATGAGTAGCATGTGTGTAGCTCTGGAGTGGCTCCATTATCATGCTTCATAAGTATCATTCTTCATATTCCCATGAGTGGCTTCATTTTCATGTTCCTGAAGTAGTATTTGTCATAACCTCACAAGTAGCTCCATTATCACGCTCCATGAGTAGCATTTAGATAGCCTAGAGAGTGCTTTTTATCATTTTCTGCCATTAGATAAAATTTTCGTCATTCAATTACTTCCAGTATGCATTATACCTTCGGTAGTGATGCAAAGAGACAATGGAGTGACATATCCACTTGCAGTTTTTTCCCCTAACTTTTCGCCTCATACGACATATAGTATGGTTTTGCCGCCATCAAGTGTTTTCTTATTCTTATTCTATTCTTTTAGTTTATGTTGGTATATTTATTGGGTGCTTTTAGGCACTAATCCTATCTACTGCTTGACTATTGACTAATCTTGGGATACGAGAAAGAAAGGAAGGTCATTTCTTTTAGTGGGGTGAGGGAGTTAGATATAGAATGTGGAGGAAGATCCTTTTTCTTGGAGAACCGTGAACACTGGCCATGCAAAAGTTCTAGTGTTTCAAGTTATGGTATGGATCCAAAATGGTAATAAATATTGCCATATGAGCTCCATGATTACTATCGAGATAGTTGACGTATAATTGTGGTCAAGAAGGTCCATCACGGTTTTTTCGTGTGAAAATAATGACTGGGAGTAGGCAGTAGCATATTTCTCTTGTGCTTTAGAGACGAGTTCCAGATGCATACCACTATGTGACACTGCTGACATGAACCCACATCATTATATCTCCTTTATCAAGTTGTGTAACAGTATAGCTTAAATTTTTTTTGAAATGAGGCTGCTTTTAGTAGTGAGCCCTTGATAGCATCTTACTAGGCATCGAGCGATCTCAGCGGGCAATCACCATCTGAATAGGTTCAGAGTTGCTTCAGTACTTAAAATTGGTGCCCTCAGTTGTGTGGCAAAAGAGTCTAGCTAAAAGTTTTCAGAAAAGTCTTGTTAAAGTCTAGATTGTCTTATTAGCCGGTTAAAACTCCGGGTTACGTAATTATGGAGTCATTGATGTGATGGGTTTCGTGAATTTTTTTTATGTGATTGCAGTTTTTCATGACTGTGTGAACTTGGAATCTGAAGTTAGTGTGTATCATCATATTTCAAAGGCATTGATCCACAATAAAGAGTGGTGCACCTATCATACCTTTTAACAAGGTATGATAGGTCATATGAGTACCAATAATATGGATTGTGTCTAGACAATAAAGGCTAAGGAAGAAGAGCACCAGAAGTGATGTCTACTTGAATTCCATAAGGCATGATTAGACTTTTTTCTTGTTGGAAGCCAAAAGTGTATTAGTATGAGGTGTCTGATCAAAGCTCCAGTGATTTGAGTCATAATCACTTTTTACCCCGACAATTATAACCATTCATTTTTGGCTTTGTTGCTAATTTACATTGCGTATATGTATTCTTATGTATGTATCTTTTTTTTTAGTTATGAGTTATTCGACTTGCAAAAGTTGATGCTATGCGGGTGTTTGTGCGTGTGTAGAGGTGAAAATGGAAGGGGAAGGGAGACTGTCGTAGGGAAGTACCGTGTGGGTGTCTTTGTGGTGTTTTGTGTGTATGAAAGGGGTTAAAAGGAAGGGGGGAAACAGCAGCAATGAGGGGCTGATGCTGCTGTGTTAGTGTGTGTGTGTGTGCTTAGGCATATAAAATGTGTTGTGTGTGTAAGGGGAAATGGGGGAACTTGCGGTGTACTGTGTGAGTTTTTGGGTGATTGTATGTATAATGCGGGGTGTTGATGGGTGAAGGGAAGTTTCTGTGCGGCAGCAGGTGCGTGGTGTTTTGTGTGTGAGATGTGAGGGTGGAATGGTGATGTGGGTGTGAGAAAGGGCTCCCTAGTGGCATCGAGAGTGCGTGAATTTCTTGGTGTTTGTAGATGTGTAAGGGGGAGGGGAAAATATGTTGGAAATGATGTGTGTGCCATTTGATATATTGTGGGTTTGCATGAGGGCGTTGATGTGTTAGGCATGGATTGGCAAAAATAGAAGCTAGTCAGGCTATAATTAGTCTTAGGTCGACGGCCTGACCCTTGTACTCAAATATATTTTGTTTTATTATTTTCTCTTTGTCATATTCAGTCCTATTTCAGTTATGATGTTAGGTTCTTTTGTGGCAGCGTTTGATAAGGGAAAATACGTTGGTGTATTTGGGATCCGTTGAAAGTGGGGCTTTGAACTATTTAGGCTCCACTGAAGGTACTTTTAATTCACTTACTATTTCTTACATGTACATGAATACCCATTAGAAAATTGATGTTTTATACTTGATGCCAACTTACTTTCAGTTAGCAATCTGATTATTGATATTAGATGTCAATTGATTATAGTACTAGCTGCCTTAATATTGTATTGTTAAAGTCTATAATATGTGTTTCTCTCTTTCTTCTAATGTGCACATATTTCAAATTTCATTCCATAGAAATGGCGACTTAATTTCATAGTATTAGCTACATGTTTGCGATTTTCTTGCTTAGAGTGTCAATCTAAGTTTACACACGAACATTCCTCATTACATAAGCCAAAATTGTTTCATGAGCATGTTTTGTTTTGACATGTGGAGAAAGTGGAGCAATCTAAGTATAGAATGAACTGGAATTCTTAGGTTAAATGGTCCAATTGACTTTCAATTAGAGAATTGATTTTTGATACTTGATGCCAATTGGTTATATGTTTTGGATCACATACTATTTTGTTAAGTACAATGAGATAAAAAGAACCAAAGTGCCCCAGTAAGTGGGGGAAATTCATGGACCCTAGGGACTGTGAATATACATTTGAGAGGAAATAGTGCAAAATTAGCGTAGGACCCTAAAGCTACACATTCCATACTTCAGAATTACTATCACAAGGTTTATGCAGCTAACGCAATTTTAGTTTTAAAGTAATTGTGTTGTGTTCCGAAAGTTAACATCTATGGTAGGTGAGTTTGGTATACCCATGACCTTGTTCAAGTAACTTATGTTTTCCTTTATTCACATATTTAATGATTAAGCTTCAACTAATTTATTACCTACATGAAGGAACCTAATAGCGACACATGAAGAGGGTTCAAGCACATGTTTTAATGTTACTCCTTATATGTGTAATGAACTTGTTATTTCCCGAATGTTCTAGATCTTATTACTCCTGATTCACCATTAATACCACTGCCAAAACCAATGTTGTGACGTGAACACCATTAATCATATACATAATAATGCTTCCTAGTCATTTGATCTTTATCACTTATTAGAACTCATCAAATCTTATATAACCGATCAAACCCAAACAAGTAGATGACAAGAAAATTCTTAAATCCACCTTTGCCAAATCAGTGTTCACAAATCAACAGATTTGTTGCCCTCTACGTTGTGCTGCTCTCATTCCACTTCATCTCCACCATCAACCCCAATGCTTTGAACTTCAGGGCAAATCTCGTAGTGGTCCCAATTGAATCAACAGATTCCTGCATGCCGCACAATACGCACATCCAGCAGGGTGCACTGTTACTTGGACACCTGTTATAAGGGGGCAATTTTGCCAACCTGCTACACAGGAATGGCCCAGCACAAGGTGCAAGCTTGATGCTAGGAACATATTGTCATGTAATATCCACACCAATGTTGCCAACACTGACTAATACCTTCAAGGGAGATGACCCAACGGGTCACCGCAGCATGGGAGCAGGCCTGAGAGGGCTTTCATGCCTAGCTTGGCTTGGCTGCATGATGGTCATATAGTACTCCAGTTTTATTCAAACCATTGGTGTCTCATGTGGGACATCTGGCTGAGACGAGCTAATATGACTTCCACAACATTTTTATTTGTTGGTCTTCCTGGAGGGACGAGGGAAAGCTGTAGAGTTGTGTGCCATGATGAGTAAAGTAGTGTACTGTAGCCGGCTATCCTGTACTGGAGTGGTTGCTCTGAGACGCACCAGTTGTTATTATTCATCTAGAGACTTTAGACTTAAGGGCTATTATAAATCTCTACCTTTTACATAGAAGGTTCAGAATGATGCTATGAGGTCATTTCCCTTATCTCAATTTTCAGTGTTTTTCTCGTTGTATTATGTATATGCCCTACAAGTACCTGCTTTGATGTGTATGGACAATTTGTCGGCCATAATAACCATTTTTCATGGTTTAGGTTTCTTCTCTACACTTCTGTCATGGTATACTGAATGTGCCTTCCAGTATACTTTCCTATTATCATTTTTCTTTATCTTCGACGAATGGCTTTTCTCTCTTCCGACGACCTTTGTATATTATTCGTGTCTGCATTTTTTGATGAAACATTTCAGTTACAAGTTGTACATGCCTATTTGTGTATTGACTCTTGAAGGTACATGAGTGGTCCTAGTGTTTCACTAAAGAGAAAGTGGTTCAAGTAATCCACCGGAGGATAAGAGCGGCCAAGTGCACAGCTGTTGTCTTGTATAATGTGTTTATACAAAATGTGATTTGTTGTAAACATCCAGTATTTTTGAAAATAGGCTCACTGGATGTTGCTCGTAAGAAGAGATTTTTGTTGTTTAGGGTTTTTTCTATAAGATACTTCAATGTGCAGTAGCATTAACATAACTACATTGGTAGGTTCTTTCCTCGGCTTTAGTTGATTGACTTCACAATTGGAGGTAGGGATTTTGAAATGGAGTTATGCAGTGATTAGGGAGCTTTGGGTAGTTTTATGCAAATACATGTTTTAATAGGGTATATGGTGGACTACTTTTTTCAGAACTCTCTAACTACAAAGCAGCATGTCAATAATTTTGCACACTACAACAAAACTAAGCTATAGTGACAAAACAACCTACGGTATAAACGGAACCGTAGATACAAGTCCTCTTTAGACCGACGGTTAAGATTGAACCGTGGCCATTGGTTCTTCTCAAATTTGGAACCCAATTGCATCGGTGCTTACCGTAGGAATTGGGTGGAAAATCAGGTTACGTTGGAGAGCTTTGGCGATTGAATCTCTCAAACGCAAACCCCACGGCTGATTATCGTGGGGATAGGAATTGACGATCAGGCAGGAGAAATTCGCGGGCATAATTTTGGCAATTGGAATTGCACAAAACCTATATCGAATGAGATTTTGGGGGGCAACAAGAATTCAGTGAAGATCGACTTCTATGTATGACGTTCTTCTTGCTTCTTTTTGTCAATCACTCACACCATGCCGATCTTCTTCTCTCTTCTTCTATCGATCACAACGTATGGTGAAACAATTATACCTTTTATTTTTATTTGGGTTTGATATTAGTTTGCTGATTACACAAAGTTTTCTAGCATGAACTAGAAATAGGTTGTGGTTTGAAACAATCACAACATATGCTGATTACACAAAATTTTCTATGCGTTTTTTGCATGAACCAGAAATAGGTGGTTTGATATTAGTTTGCAAATTTTTTAGATGAAATTGCTCGGATTGGCAATTTGATTGCCCATTTTGATTTGGGTTTGTTTTGCCTTGTCAGTTTTAAGCTGAAATTTTGGCTAGTTACCTAAGTAAGTACCATGCTATTTTCCATTTTTGTCAATTGTTACTCAATCCCGAATACGCTTGGTCATCAGGAGACATGTAAGCCAAGATAAGGGTGATTTCTTAGTGATACCGTAGTTACATGGCTTCCAGTGTAGCAGACTAGGGGATACAGTGTGCGGCTTTATCGACCTGAGGGCCTAATCTAATTGTTGTACTTAACACTTTGAATATAAGTAGAAGATTTGATTAACACACAAACACAATTGGAATTGGCAATTTTAGAATAGTCGTCGTAGTTGGAGCTTTGGGCTAATACGTATCTTGTAGTTCATCTGGTTTGAGCTAGGCCATAGTAACTAGTACTCAACACCAAAATTAAGTGTTTAGACTTGAACCCAAGAAGATGTGGTGATAGGACTTTTCTGAGCTATTATATTGTTATATTTAGGTTTTCTTGACATATAAATTTAGTTAGTGTAATGTTCATATTGCCGGTGTTAGCCAATGTTTTGAAATGCGTAATTGCATGCATACGCCACTGTTAACAAATGTTGAAGCTTGAGTTTTAGATATCATGAGAGATGTAATGCTTATGAATCGAGAACACCAATTCTTCTGTATAGTTTCTTTGAAGGACACATAATATGCAGGAAAAACAAACCATGATTGTATATCCCTATATTTGTCCATGCCATGTTCCAATTGTATGACATGATCACTGCACATTCAATTTCTTTCAGTATTGGCAACATTGCATGAATGAGGACTCTATGATTTAAGAAGAGGGCGCTCTAAGGAGTAACCAGTTGCATACAACTGCATCCCTCCTCTGTTTTCCATCATGAACACCAATTCTTCTGTATAGTTTCTTTGAAGGACACATAATATGCAGGAAAAACAAACCATGATTGTATATCCCTATATTTGTCCATGCCATGTTCCAATTGTATGACATGATCACATCACATTCAGTTTCTTTCAGTATTGGCAACATTGCATGAATGGTTTCGCTATGATTTGAGAAGAGGGCTCTCTATGGAGTAACCAGTTCCATACAACTGCAATCAGTTATAACCCTCCAAGATCCAAGAGACCTCGTATCTCATTGAGTCTAGTAGGATTTTTAGAAAAGTCTTATTCGACTCTAGGTTTTTCCAGAAAAGTCTTCTTAGCTGAAATTAGATCAACATTCTGGGGCAATGTTGGCAATTTTGATTGGTGTTACGTTGCAACTCATGCAACAACTTAGGTTGTGCTTAGGCTTTGAAAAATTTTAATCAGCTTTCTAGCTTATTAGCTTAATGGCTCTGAAAGGTTGATGCTTACGCCTTCACACACACACACACACATACACATTCACTCTCACTGTACTATGATTTGTTTAGTTACACACTGTGGTGTGCTTTAAGTTTGCTAGAATCTCACACACTGCTCAATTTGCTTAATTCTCACACACGTGGAGAGAGTTCAATTTGCTAAAATCTTACCCACAGAAATACAAACACATAGAGAGTTCAGTTTGCTGAAATCACACACACATGCACCACATGCACTTAGTTCATTCTGCTGAAATCTTAAACACACACATTGTTCAATTTGCTGAAACCTCTCTTTCACACACATATATAGCTCAATTTTTTGAAAATTTCATGCAAAACAATGCTGAAATCACAGACACATACTCTGCTATTGGCTGAATCTGCACTTACAGAGCTCAATTTGTTGAAATCACACACTCAAACACACACATACACAACTTAATTTGCTAAAATTGGCTGAAGCTTGGAGTAGATTGTTTGTTTGAGCTATCTTTATGTCTCCTGATATGTATGTATGATTGGTTGGTGGCTGTGTTGATCGATCTCCACATATCTTGAGTGACATTGATACCATATGAAGTTTTGAGTTTATAAATAGGCCCTTGAAATGATCTGCTGTAGTACATATGGCTATCGTCTGGCGAGAAATTTTCTATCCTATGTGGTAGTTAATTTTATTTTTGCCTTTTCTCTAAGAAATGTTAGTTTGTAAGAAGCATGCCTTGCAAAATATCAAATTTTTTTCTTCATAGATAGAGATTGTGTATCTTTAGATTGGAGTTTGAAAAAGTTTGGATGTTTTCTCTAATTTTTTTTATTTTTTTTATGATGTTTCATCTAATGGGATGCTTGTGTTTTATTTACGCTTATAATTTGCGGACGCTTTTGGTTTTCTTCTCTTCACCTTTCCTTATTTTGTTGAGAACACTTAATTCAGGGTGCATGCTTGTTATGATGCTTGCATAAGGCTTAGGTTCTTTTGTTGCAGGGCTTGGCTTCATAGGGGAAAATACATTATTGTGTTTGGAATTCGTTGAAAGTGGGGCTTCAAAACATTTAAGCGCAATTGAATGTACTTTTAACATAATGTGTATGCTCTTACTAGCTTTTGTTGATTGAGTATTGATGACGCACATGCCGTGCCTGCGAATTAGGGATACTTACAATATAACTACTTGTATCTAGTTAGGGGTAAAGCCATGGAATTGGTTTTAACTGTCAATTCCTGCCTGGTTGTAGTGTTTGTGTTTTTCTTTCGACGCTCTCAGCTATGATTTACCTGGACCTTTTGAGTTATCGGAGAAGGTGTGTACAAGGAAGGAGTGTTTTGACTTGGTATTGCTCAACAGTTAGAGCCAAGCTAGTGGGATGACCTGATAATGTCATTATATGATAAGTTTAAGAGAGTCCAAATCAGTTTTTTCTACTTGTAAAGATCATCCCATTGTTCTTATATTTGTTTGCTCTTTGCAAATATTAGCAGAATGTGCATGCTCCTACTAGCTTTTGTTGATTGAATGTTGACGATGCACATGCCTTGCCTGCTAATTAGGGATGATTACAATATATATCTCCTTGACTTAAAATATAACTCCAATTATTTGGTACAACCTCTCAATCATTGATGATGCTTTGTTTCATTTCGTAGAATGATTATGATGGCGAGGAGGAAGATGCAAGCCCTGCGAATGAGGACTAGTTCCCATGAGTTGCTCGTGGTTCGCAACTAATGTGGGTGGATGTATATAGTACCAGCTTGGACATGATTATGACATGGAGATAGCTTTTGAAATCAAGTGCTAGGACATGAATATGATATGGAGATAGCTTTTGAAATTAAGTGCTAGGACAGGAATATGATATGGAGATAGCTTTTGAAATTAAGTGCTAGGACAGGATTATGATATGAAGATAGCTTTTGAAATTAAGTATTGGGATTGACACTTTTGTATGGAATTTGGTGCACAAATTATTGTTATATAACATTACACTATTTATGCAATTGAAAACATCTTTATAATCTTTTAGTTGCAGAACATGTTTATGATATTTCAATTGTATTTGCAGGTTATTGTGATAAAACAAGATCCAGCATTCGATTAAAAGAAAAAAAAAGCACATGTACCTACGGTATAAACTGTAGGTAAAGGTTTGTGTTCTATTTTCTGGGCATTAATCCCTATGGTTTAAACCGTAGGGAAAGGCTTAAAAAAGGGCCATGGTTTAACCTTAGCCTACGGAATGTACCGTAGGTATAGCTTAAGGTACCTATAGGGTAAGCATATCCCTACGGTCTTGCCCGTAGGCATAGCATTCAAAAATAAAACTTATTCCTACGGTTATATAATAGGCTAATCCTCCAAAAACCGTCGCTATAAGTGGGTTAATACGAATTTGGCATAGATATATAGGCTACGGAATAATCGTAGGGATAACATTCAACCCCGTAGGCATAGATCTAGGGCATCGCCACTTACGCCTACAGAATAGTACCGTAGGCATAGCATATGCCTACGGTACTCGGCACCTATGCCTACGGTACTATACCATATGCATAGCTGGTTTTTCTTGTAGTATTGTGGACAACATCTTGTTTCCGGCTGCCTATCCTCTGAGCTATGTGATCTGAGGTAGGAAGATGTGTTTATATTCTCCGATCTTGCCAATCTCACCAGATCTAATAGATCACATAGATCTATTAGATCCTTGATCCTCTCGTTCAACATAACCTGGCTGTGGATGGTCTTTTTAGTGCCATTTTGGAAAAAAGATTGATTTTTTGCACAGGCTCCTGGCAACGATGGTCGGAAAATGACTAGCGGTAGCCAGATATCTCGTCGGCAGTGGTTGCTGATTTCTTACCGTAAAGTGAATTTTGGCTCTAAGGGGTAGTGAGTGCAAGGGGTGTTTCCAGTTATAAGGGACTTGTTGTAGAGGTTTCTTAGGCTCCTTTGTGTTTTCCGGTTAACCTAATATCTTTTGGGGTAGGAAAGGTTGGGGGGGGGGGGGGTTCTCTGGGCTGGGTTGTTTGGGTTGGGGGGGGTGGGGTTGGGAAAAGGATATTTTCTGTGTACTGCTTCGAGGGCGGGGCGGGGCGTGGAGTCTAGGTTGTAATTAGTTGTGTCTTCCCTTTTAGCGGCTGGTTTATGGAGGTGGTGGTGGTAGGTCACAGTGGATTTGAAGTGGCGAGTACTACCTTGTTGGGACATACGACCATCCACTGGTTGATGGGATGAAGGGTTTCATCTTGTTTTTGCGGCGGCTTGTGGACTTCCCTAGTCATATTTGTCTACATTAATGTTATTGTAATAGTCTTTTCTTAGTTCTAGTTACAAGTGCAAAGCCGAAATGACTAATCAGTGAAAGAAACTTGTAATCTTTACTTTATCAATATCATTTTTTCATTTACCAAAAAATAAAAAAGATTTTGGGAGTTTTAGTTGGTACCATCAAAGGAATTATGGATATTTTATGGTAGTACTAAATAAGCAATTTTTAGTACAAACTAATTATGATTCAGGTATTCCTAAAATTATCAAACAATGAATATAAATATCATTTGACATTATGAATGTATATACATAGTATCTATTTAATAAAATGTAATTTTTTTTACTTGTGTCATCAATACAGTTCTTATATAATATATATAATGTATATACATAGTATCTATTGTACATAATTTTAAACCCTAATCTTGGAATCAATGTTTTCTTTTATGGACCTATTTTATCTCTTGACAGGCCCAATTTAGGCTCCCCGTCTCTCTCTCTCTCTCTCTATCTGAAAACAAAGTGATTGTCTTGTGCATGTGAATAGAGAACTGATCGTGGCGTAGAGGTGATGGTGCCACTAATTGGTACATGTCGAGGTGGTGCGGTGACGAAGATTATACGAATGGTGGTGGGACGTGTCATGGTCGAAATAGTGGTCGACGAGGCTGTGATGATTTTACTCTTCTCTGCACCAGGTGCGGGTGCATGTGTATGAGTGAAGAATTGGTGCTGGCACCGAGGTGATAGTGGCACCGATCGGCAAAAGTGGAGGTGTGGGTGATGGAGTTGGTGGGTGACGTTGATTGGACGAATAGTGGTGAGCGACAACCGTGTTACAAAACGCAGCAACTACGAAGCAATATATTGAAGAACAAAGAAACGAGAAAATTAAAAAAAAATAATTAAATGCACAACACAAGAATTACGAGGTTCACTAATATGGCTACGTCTCCGGAGTATGACCAGATTTTGATTTCACAATTCAACAGTGTTACAACCAAAATCCTAACCCCCACTCTTTGTTGTGGTTTTCTCTCTTTCCCAAAACAATACAAGACCATGTATATTTATTTAGAGCTAAGAGGTGATCTTTATCTAAATAACCAATGTGGGACAAGACACTTATATACTTGGGCTAAGTTGTGACCTTCTTTCAATAAGCAATGTGGGACAACCTCACAAAAACTTGCTTTCGGGTCACTACCTCATTGTAACAATGTCTCTGGATTGAAATCAGGCTCTACATACAACACTCTCCCACTTGGAGACTGATACAACTCCAATGTTGAAACTCCACACAAATGCTGGCCATACTCATCCAAGAAGCAACAACGAAGACTAATCAAAGTTGAGCATAGGCTCAACTTTTGCCTGTCAACCACCTTCGTTAACATGTCCGCGGGATTCTTGTTGCCTTCAATTTTCTCCAAGTTCAGTTGTCCATCCTCTAACAGAGACCGTATAAAGTGATACCTCAACTGAATATGCTTGGTCCTCGAATGAAATGCTGAGTTCTTGGCAAGATGTATTGCACTCTGACTATCAGTCCATAGCTTACAATCTACTTGCCAATATCCCAACTCTATCAACAACCTCTGAAGCCAAATTATTTCCTTGCTTGCTTCTGTCACAGCAACATATTCTGCTTATGTTGTAGACAATGCAACAATCTTCTGTAACTTAGAGATCCAGCTTACTGCAGTCCCTCCTACAGAAAAAAACATATCTCGTGGTTCTTCTCTCGTTGTCTCTATCACCGCCATGGACTGCATCTACATAACCTCGCACATCTATGTTATTACCCTCAAAATATAAGCAGAACCTGGATGTTCCTCTTAAATACCTGATAATCCACTTCACTGCTTGCCAATGTTCCTTTCCTGGGTTAATTTGGTCACAACTCTAACTGCATGAGCAATATCCGGCCTTGTACTAACCATGGCATACATGAGACTTCCCACAGCAGAAGTGTACGATAGTTGTGCCATGTATTCTTCATCCTCCCTATTCTTGGGACTCAACTCCTTTAAAAGCTTGAAGTGGGCTGCTAAAGGAGTCGTCACAGGTTTAGAGGCATGCAAGTTAAATCTCCTCAAAACCTTCTCAATGTACTCTTCCTGTGACAACCATAACTTTTTCTGTCTTCTGTCCCTGGTTATCCTCATGCCAATAAGTTGTTTTGCCTCTCCCAAGTCCTTCATAGAGAAAGTACTTGCCAACTTCTTCTTGAGTTCATTAGTCCTTCCCATGCTTGAACCTGCTACAAGCATATCATCTACATACAGAGTTAAAATAATGAAGTCATCACTATTAAACTTCTGAAAATAAACACAGTGATCAGAGTCACATCTAGTGAAGTTTGTCTGCTTCATGAAACTGTCAAACTTCAAATACCACTGTCTTAGGAGCTTGCTTTAGGCCATACAAGCTCCTCTTCAACCTGCAAACTATTCCATCCTTACCCTTGACTTCAAAACCCTCTAGCTGATGCATGTAGATTTCTTCCTCCAAATCCCCATGGAGAAATGTTGTTTTAACATCCAGCTGCTCCAGATGTAAGTCCTATATAACTACAATGCTCAATATCGTACGAATTGAAGTCATCTTCACAACAAGAGAGAAGATTTCTTGGAAATCAATACCTTTTCTCTGGCGATACCCTTTTACAACTAGTCTTGCCTTGTATCTCTTTGTTCCTCTAGCTTCATTTTTAATGATGTATACCCATTTATTGTACA
The DNA here is from genome assembly GCA_033065855.1 of Escallonia rubra. NCBI lineage: Eukaryota > Viridiplantae > Streptophyta > Magnoliopsida > Escalloniales > Escalloniaceae > Escallonia > Escallonia rubra. The sequence goes on from JAVXUO010002537.1 coordinate 111,177, forward strand.
TTACATTTTTACCTACAAGGACCTTTACCAAATCCCAAGTTTGGTTTTGCTCAAGTGAAGCCATCTCATCTTTCATGGCTTGCTCCCACTGTAACCTGGATTCATCCTATATCGCTTCTTGATAACATTCTGGCTCACCCGTATCAATGTACAAAATATAATTGAGTGGAAGACAAAGTCTGTCAGGAGCTTTCCTTACCCGACTACTTCTTTTGATGTTAAGAGTTTCAGGCACTTGTTGTTAATCACCAGCTCCAATTTCAGTATCAGTTGTCTCATCAAGGACTTCTTGACTTTCTATCCTAGGTATCTGTCCATCTTCTGGTTCACCAAGTTCCATGTATTCCTTGTCTTCTTTTTCAATTCCATGTTCTTGTAACCTATGCTTATACAACCGTGATTCATCGAATATGACATCCCTACTCTTGATGATTTTTTTATGTTCGTAGTCCCACAAACGATAACCATATTCATCCAATAAATACACACTTCTGAGATGTAGAGTCAAGTTTCTTCCTCTCCTCTTTATCAATATGAGCATAAGCAATACATCCAAAAACTCTCAGAAAAGAATAATTTACTGGTTTACCTGACCATTCTTCTTCAGGAATACCACCATTGAGAGCACTGACAGGACTTCTGTTAATTAAATATACAGAAATATCCACAGCTGCTACCCAGAACTGTAGAGGTAAATCAACATGTATCCTCATACACTTTGCTCGTTCCATGATGGTTCGATTCATCCTTTCTGCCAAGCCATTTTCTTGAGGTGTACTCTTAACAATTCTTATTAACCTGATACCGTTATTGGAACAATATTCTTGGAACCCTCCATCACGATACTCACCCATATTGTCAGATTTTAGGCATTTTACCTTGTTCCGTGTTTCATTCTCAACAAGAGCTTTACACTATTAAAAGTGTGATAAACGTCGGATTTTTCTCTGATGGCATATATCTCGGTCTTTCTACTAGCATCATCTATAAAAGAAACAAAGTAGAAATTACCTCTAAGAGATTTTACTATAGCACGTCCGCAAACATCTGTATGAACTAACTCCAGTCTTTCAGTCTTCCTCTCTTTACCATCTTTTCGAAAACTGACCCGTTTTTGCTTTCCATAGACACAACCTTCGCAGAAATCCAACTGAATGCTCTTCATCCCTGGCAATGCATTATTTGAGTGCAGAATTTTCATACCACTCTCACTCAAATGTCCTAACCTGTGATGCCATAATGTGGTTCTCTGATTTTCTGTAAAAGCCAAAGAGATAGAGTGGTTATGGGTACCTGAAATAGTATATAGGGTTCCTACTCTTTCTCCTCTTGCTACCACCATTGACCCTTTGGTCACCTTCCACTGTTTTTCACCAAATTCCACAAAATAGCCTTCATGATCCAACCTGCTGACGAATATAAGGTTCTTCTGCAGTTCTGGAATATGTCTAACATCATTCAAAATTAGGGTTCCTCCATTTGACAGTTTAATTTCGACTTTTTCCTTTCCAACAATGCTACACCGATATCCATTCCCGACAGTCACATGTCAATAATCACCATGAACATAATCACTGAAACAATCCTTATGAGGTGTACAATGAATCGAGGCTCCCGAGTCTACATACCACACTTTGGAATTATCATCCACTGTTGCAGAAAGACATAAATCGTCATATGTCCGTTCGTTTGAACTTACCATGTTTGCCCCTTCATCATCACCTTGTCTTCCACCTGTTCCTTTTTTCTTCTTTGGTTCTCTATAATCATTCTTTTTATGACCTTCCTTATTACATTTCCAGCATACTATGGTTCTCCGCTTGCCTCTTGATTTTGATCTTCCTCTTGTAGGACTTATTCCCCTGTTATTCTGCTTGTTATTCTGTCTACCTCTGGATTCCACGGACAAAGCAGTACTAGATGATATACCATCATCAATTGTCTTTCTCCGCATTTCATCATTCATCACAGAACTCACAACATCATTAAGTGTTAGCGTTCCAGAAATAGTAAAATTACTCACTGTCGTCACCAAGTTATTTCAACTATCAGGCAGTGAACACAGAAACAACAAAGCCCTAATTTTATCATCAAAATCAATGCCGACAGATTCCAATTGATTTGTAACGCCATTAAAGTCATTTAGATGATCAACAACAGAACCATTTTCAGACATCCTCATATTAAACAGTCTCTTTATAAGAAATACCTTATTTGAAGTAGAAGGTTTTTCATATAATTTCTCTAACGCTTTCATCACAGCAGCAATAGTTTTCTCGTTGGAGATATTGAATGCTACTTGTGGGGTTAGGCTAAGTCTTACTGTAGCCAACGCCTTTCTGTCCAAAATCGCCCACTCATTCGCATTCATCGCTTCAGGTTTTTCTCCCACCAGCGGTAGATACAGATCCTTCTGATACAAATAGTCTTCAACTTGCATCTTCCACCACTAAAAATTCATGCCATTAAACTTTTCGATCTTTCCTTTACCTTCTTTAGCCATTGCTTCCACTCAAACGTAAAACCTACGTGAGTAAAACTCGAACCCAAGCTCTGGTACCAGGTGTTACAAAACGCAGCAACTACGAAGCAATATATTGAAGAACAACGAAATGAGAATTTTAAAAAAATAATTTAAACGCACAACACAAGAATTACGAGGTTCACCAATATGGCTACGTCCCCGGAGTATGACCAGATTTCGATTTCACTATTCAGCGATTTTACAACCAAAATCCTAACCCCCACTCTTTGTTGTGGTTTTCTCTCTTTTCCCAAAACAATACAAGACCATGTATATTTATTTAGAGCTAAGAGGTGATCTTTCTCTAAATAACCAATGTGGGACAAGACACTTATATACTTGGGCTAAGTTGTGACCTTCTTTCAATAAGAAATGTGGGACAACCTCACAAACACTTATTTTCGGGTCATTACCTCATTGTAACAATGTCTCTGGATTGAAATCAGGCTCCACATACAACAAACAGTGACTATACCAATGGTGGGGTGTGGCTATGATGATTTAAGCCTTCTCTTTACCAGGTGCAGGTTGTTGTTTAACTGGTGCGTGTGGTTGGGTTTGGAGGTGTTGGAGGTGATGGGGTCTGGTTGTGTTGCTAGTGGTGCATTTGGTCGGTGATAGGCTGTGGTGAATTATAGGCAAATTTGGCAGAGGGGTGGGGGTTCCATGGGCTGTGCAATTGGTGAGGGTTCGATGATATCAGAGTTGTAAATGTTGGGGTGTCTGGGTGGTGGTGGGTGCTATCAAGAGCGAAAATAGGTAAACATACAAGGAAGATGACGACGTTGGCGTCTTGCCGATGGTGCTGCGGCTGCTACTCTTGGAGAGGAAGAGATGAGAAAAAGGGTTGACATTTGAAAATAACCTTCTTAGTCATGGGCAATAAAGTTATTTTGTTAAAACTGTTATGTATTTCAAGATTCTATTTGGTCTACGGACACTAATACTATTTGTCCAAACTAATGGATACACATGTAACCTTATCCTAACCTCAGGAACCTGGGTGCAATTAACCTTTTAATAATTTCACTAAATGACTAATGTCACATGTCAATAGAATCAAAATTGTGCTTACCCCACTTAAACAATTTTTTGTTTATTACCGGGCAACTATAACACTAAAGATATGAAAATCTTGATGTTATTTGAACATATAGGACTACACAAAGAAGAAGAAGAAGAAATTCTTTTTGCTCCTAACTGAAACCTAATCAAAACCATCAAATTAAACACCTCCGGCCTTTATGACAATGCAAAGTATGCCTCAGACACACATCATATTAGTAAGAAATTAAGTTCCAAAATTGACACATCTAGTCAGGGAATAGTTGGTTAAAGGAATTATGAGAATTCTAGCCGGCTCCATAAAAGGAATTATGCTTATCCTATTGTTGTTTTAAAAAAAGAAGTTAATACAAAAATTGTCCCATGAGGTTTAGACGTATTTGCATTTCGCTCTCCGTGTTTGTAACTTTTGCAATAATATTTTCTAACGTTGATAAAAGCATTGCAAACGACTCCAAAAGGGATAAGGTATTAATAGACTGTTCTATCCGATTATTCTGGAATTCTTATTTGACCAAGGGAATAAGGTGATTTGACAAAGCCAAACTGTAAATCAGTAGAACATCTGAAATCTTTGTTTTCTTAAAACACCGACAATTGCCAACCAGTGGCTAGAGTGCCGGTCGACAATAAAGCATAGTTTTTTGCCTACCAGAATGTTAAAGAAGCGTTATTAAACTGAAAGGGACTTGATAAGATTTTTTGTGCGGTCTGAGGTGTGATTGTTTCCTATATATGCCTTCTCCTGCTATTATTTTACTCTCAAAAGAGCAGTTGATGATGAAACACGTCGATTGGATGATTGGTGTAAATCATGAATTTTCAATTGTCGACAACTTAAGTGACAGTACTCTTGACACACTTGGCAAAATGACATTGTACACATGTAATGTTGTGGAAAAGAACTGGAGGATCTTATAGCACGGCGGGAAGATCTGTTGCAGCACAAGAAAGAAGCCTGGACCTCATAGAGGCCTTTTATATAGCCAGAGAAAGAGGGGGTTTACACAGTTTTATTAGGACTGGACTGCCTTAATGGTAATTAGTCATACAGGACTTTATTGTACGGCCGTCTCTAATAAGCTAGAGTCCAAGCTATTAATGATCAGTAGGACGCAATAAAAGCATTACAAATGAAAAGCTGGCAACAGCTTCTTTCTAATGTTATCCTTTTACTTTGTGCAATGCAATGTCAAAGTGGATAATTCTTTTACTAAATCATCCAAAGCCAAGGCAGAACTTCCACCTTCTTTAGTTGCATTTAGAGCTCTTTCACGTAGTTTCAAGGCTTCAGCCTTCTCAGACGCATTACCGGTTACTGACTCAGCCAAGGCATGTGCCAACTTGACCGAGTCTGGAACGGAACTCATGCCGTCACAAACTCGGATCGCCGCACCCAATTGGTCGACCAAGAGCTTAGCATTGACAAAATGGTCAGCCTGCATGGGCCAGACGAGCAGAAACACCTCATTCAGTAGCCCCTCCAGGGCCGAGTTCCACCCGCAGTGAGTCAAGTATATCCCAACCGCTCGATGCTTGAGGATCGCCACCTGAGGAGCCCACCCCCTGATCACGAGGCCCCTTCCTCCCACCCGATCCTCGAACCCCTCGGGGACTTCACCGTCACCGTTTGTCTCTTTCAGTCCCTGCATTGGGCTCTTCACGGACCAGATGAAACGCACACTGCTCTCCTCCAGAGCCGTCGCCAGAGCCTCCATCTGTGGCTTGGTCAAGGAGATTTGGCTCCCGAAGCCCACGAAGACGACGGATTTTTCAGCACGGCACGAATCGAGCCACGCCAGAACCTCGTTGGCCGGCACGGAGCTGGACCCACCTCGTTCGTTCAGGCCAACCTTGCTGTGCTCGATTGGAAGCAAAGGCCCCACGGCCCAAACTCTATCGTGCCCCATCATCTTTCTTAGCTGCTCTAAGTTCTCACTCTCCAACTCGGTGAAAGAGCTGAGAATGAACCCCCAACTCCTCACGTTAGCCACAATACTGTGGGCCATGGATTCTGGCAAGTACTCCTCTGTTACCCGACCCAGATTGCACCACGTCTCAATCAACCCGCCCGAGTTTATCGGAGCGAATCCGATACGTCGGATGCCAAGATGACTGGCAAGAGACTGAGACCAAGTACTGTGGAAAAAATCGGTAAGAATGGCCACAGGGGGTGATGGGTTGGCTTGAAACCAACGTAGAACAGGATTGTAGAATTCAGACATGGCCGTGAGTAACTCAGGAACCATGAACACGGGGAGCTCTTTCATGTCCTCCACGCCATCAGGGATGGTGGGGTGAGGTGGGAAGGGGATGACGAGGGTTTGGATGGAAGGGTGCACTGAGAGTAGAGGCTGCAGCTGAGGGAGGATCTTGGGTGTCACCAAGACGGTGATGGTTAACCCCCTTTTGGCAAGCTGGTGGGTCAAGTCTAAGAGTGGGAGCATATGCCCTGGGGCTTGGTATGGGATCACCAAGATGTGAGTGCCATCTTTGGATCCTGTCATCCAATTCATTCCTCGCTCTCTTTCTCCCTCTCTGTCGGTCTGTGTGCGTCGGTGTGGAAGATAACATACACACCGATTATAAAGCAAAGACGTTTCGTCCTTATATACACATGGACTACTAATATGTGCAAATTGAGAAATATAAATCATAGTGTTTCACCCAATATTGCATTTTAAAAGTTAAAACCTTAATCACCCCACAAAAGCCAAAACAGTAAATTATCTTTTTGACCCCTCATCTTTTCACTATTTCATTTTACCGCCTCATATATTCAAAAAATTGAAATCGATCCCTCTCAAGTTTAAGAAATAAAAACTCTACCCTAGATTTTAGTTTAAAGTTTAGAAAATGTCTTTCCTAACTAAAAGTGAATATGATCCCCCAAAACTAGTATCAATGCCTAGACAGATCAATGCACAATAAGATTTTGAAACCCATATTGAAATTTTCTTGTTTATTAAAACATATAACTGGAACTGTACATTTAAACCATGAAGTGGAAAAAAACTGAGATCATTGGATTATTGAGTCAAGCAAAAAAACTTTACGAAATTTAATTGAAGTACATGAATTAGAAACAAAGAACCATGTAGTGTACTTAGATAACTTCCTCAAAAACCTTGAAAGTTATAATAGTACTAAACACTATAACATTGCAACTTCATATGTTTTTGAAGAAATTATAGCATAGAGTGGTAATGAAGATGACTGAAAACCCTCTAAGAGTGGTGTAAAAAACGCCTCAGATCCCTTACAAGGAATGGGTGTAGAAGGTATATAAAGATTAATAAATGACTGCTTAAACAAAGTAGAGAAAGAGAAGGCACTAAAAAGCCAATGACTGTGGGAATAGATCCAGTTGTTTTCAAAGAACAACAATACAATCTGGAGGAGAAGAAAGGTATATATGAGGTAAATAAAGCCATTGCTGATATGCACTATATATGTAGGAGCATGGGCCAGAGTCAAATCTAATATATATATATATATATATATATATATATATATATATATGGATCGTGATCCATTGCTAGCGCTAGCAGGTCCGCTATATAATGTAGCGGACGTAAATTATCGTCCGCTATATTATATAGCGGACGGCAAAACAGCGCTAGCAACTCTGCTAGTGCTAGCAACGGATCAGCTCCCTATATATATATATATATATATAATTAAAAATCTAATAATGCACCTATAAGAGAAATTCATGAATTTATTTGATCTCAAGCCCGGAAGAAATGACCATTATTCAAGGCATACATCTTGATATTGATTGCCTTTCAAATGCAGAGGAGGCAACTGACAATTGGGCACAAGCCCTAAGAATTGTCATATTAGATGGTATATTAATAGAGAAGCATGCTATGAAAAACTTCATCCTAGCCACACTGCGAGGAAACACAGCTAGATTTTTGAATAACATAGCAGGCAATGAAATGATAATTGAAGCACAAAACCAACTTAGCATTTCTAGAGAATGGATAATGTTTACGTACATCGAAAGCCTCAAACGAAAATTCTGTAAAATATCCAGATTTGCAGTAAGGATGCAAGTAGATCAGGAATCGATAGATGAATTTGAAATGAGCTTTTCGCGCCTCGCCAGATTTGCAGTAAGGATGTTGCCAATGGAATGAGACAGATGTCGGAAGTTTGAGTGGGGCCTCAGGCCTGGATTGAAGGACATAGTGATTTCTGCTCGATTAACGAGCTATATGGAATGTGTAGACTTGGCACGTGTTTTGGCGCAATCCAAGGCCAATAATAGAGAAGGTATAAGCAAAGACAAGGTGGACATAAGAGAGATAGGAAAGAGTTTTCCCAGGGCAGATTTGTAGGAACCGACAGGCATCAGTAATTTTTACAGTCAACACAGCAGAGTGCCCAAGGCCCGATGATGGAGCAGAATAAAAAATTCAGCCCCGCATTGGATAAGAGCTTTAGACCTGAGCATAGTTTTGGGATTCGACCAAGGCAGAGTATCAGGTTTAGGGGAGTTCAAGGTGTAGCGCTCGATCAGCTCGGAGTACTAGATTTGGACCATCGCAAAGTTCTGGAGTTTGACCTTCACAGAATACTGGTCAAGGTGGCGAGTCAGCTTTTCCGACCACCCCATGTGTCATGTGTTGGAAAAGTCAGGGTGGTAAGTCATGTTATAGATTTACCGGAGGATGTTTTAGGCGTAGACCATTGGGTTCAAGACTGTCCATTTGTTAGAAATAATTTGTCAACTTTCCATCTTGCATCTATAGTTAGTGCATCAACAAGCAGAGGTCCTTGTCGGAAAAGAGGACAAGGTCGACTGGGGTAGTCTCAAGTCTGGCAAGGGTAGAGGCCCGGGACATTAGCCAGACTTTATTCAATGTCTGCTCAGGATGCTACTACATCCGGTGACGTGGTGTCAGGTACACTGCAGGTTAACCCATTGGATGCTCGTATATTGTTTGATTTTGGAGCGTCATATTCCTTTGTATCCCTTGCTTTTACGCGGCGATTGAGGGTGAAAACCCATGCTTTAGGAATTTATCTTGTGATAAGTACTCCATTGGGAGAGTCTTTGACTGTTCTATGGTTCTCTGTGATTGTACTATCCATCTTGGGATACAAACTTTGATATCATACTAGGCGGGATTGGTTATCCTCTAATTACGCATCCGTAGATTGTTAGAGGAAACCCTAGTAGTGTTTGAAAGTTCATAAGGGATGAGTAGTAGGTAAGTTAGTGATTTGATTTATGAGTAAGAATGGTGCTTTTTGAGAAATGACTGGTGTTAAGATTGAAAATTGGTTTGAGAGTACAATAAGAATTATGGAATCCTACTTGGTCATCTCGTTCATTTCTTTGTATGTTGAATTCAATTGTGACATAATTAAATGCCAACTTTCTCTAAGACGTCGGAGAAGATGTCATCCATACTAAGTCGTCTTATTTATTCTCTAGGATATTTATCTGCTTCTTTCGAATCTATTTGGACTTGATGGTATAGTATCTGACCCACTAGCCATGGGGAAGCTACAAATCCTATTAAGGACCTATAACTCCTTGTGATGGTAATTGCTTCGAGTCATTGAGTTGATTTTGCTTCATCATACCTATACCATTATTTACGTACCGTCATTTTTATGGAATGTTATAAAATTGTATTGTGAATCTCGAGAGCCAATAGGGATGAATTTGTTAAATCTTTTTTCGTTTTGATTGCCGATTGTGATTATTGTTATCATTTGACCCCTAAATGCTTGATTGAGATATATGTTTGTTGTGATTGGCATTAGATGTTTTGTTGTATAATCATCAATGTTTCTTTATGATTAGTGTTTGTTTAGAGTGTTCCAAAATGATAACATGTTATGATTGTTATTCATACCTAATCTGATTATCAGCATTCTACTGTATTTTATTCTCAATTGAGTTTGAAATTGACAACATGTTATGTACGTGTATCTTTACCTGATTTAGGATTTGCATAGTTTTACCTACCTTAATATGAGATTATGTAGACTCCTAGGTCTCAGATAATCGGTGAGTGAGAGTAGGCTTCGAGAACGTGGATTAGGTTTTGACAACTTATTTGATATTTTAGTATGAGATTGATGGTTGAACACACGAAAATAGCCGCATGTTACTTGCCTTTAAAACTGAAAGATTTTAAACGTGTAACCAAAACAGATGATCAAAGGATAAGACTATAGATCTTTGGTAAATAATATGATTGTGAATCATGAGTGATTGATAATTTAGAGCCTTAAACTCTAGTGAAAGTGCCAGACATGCGAGTGCAAAATCAAATTTTGCACTATGTTAAGGTAACACATATCTCCGTGATGAATTTGGTAACAATTTAGACTCGTTTGATTTAAGACATCAGAGTGCACAACGAAACCGAAGTGGTTATAGTTTTTTCATCTTTATGTGGATGTAAGTGCTTATACGAATTGGTTATCCTATCCATTTTAGCTTTGGCGGGGTGCAAGTCATGTGTGACCATAGCCTAGTACTTTAGTACACCATGGGCTAGAACTTAAGCTCGTCATTATTAAGTAGATGATGTAGATAACATAGTCTTTGATATACTGTCAGCATAATGCAGTGGAAGGATGATGAATTAGAGTTTGATTTAATTCGTTCTATATGCGTTGAATTCAGAGCGGTGTAGATTTAGTTCAGTGAGTTTTGTAATAGCTAAGTCATTGTTCGTGAAGTTCTGGAATAGTTAAAGTGAATTGATTGCCTGACAGGGTTTCAATTTAGCATCACGACTTAGAATTTAATTGTTGCGCTTGGGTATTCGTGAAAATGAATTTGGGTGCGAAGGTTCGATGTAGCTTAGCTACTACGTGGTAGTTATCAGAGTTACACAGCGAAAGCATAGTGCCTAAATGTTATAGGTATTTTGAAACCCGAGATCAAATTTCGATGACGAAATTTTTATAACATGGGGATAATGTAATACCCTGTACTTTTTGTGCGATTTAAAATAATCATCTGCGACCCGAAAAAATAAACAGACGATAATTTTGAGCAATGTTGTGGTATTAGTAGAGTATGGAAGCATAAAATGATTTTGGGGTCAAAATATAATTTTAAAAACTTTTGGGGTCATTTGGTAATTTTGGAAAACTTTGATGGCTAATTTGCAAATCTGGAAAGTATGCATTAATGTGTCACATTTGTAGAGAAAATGGCCTTGGAAGTGCCACCTCCTACTTGTGCATTTGCTGACTAATGCAATTTAATATTAAATTAAGGGGAGTTAAATGAAAAGAAAAGATAGAAAATAGAAAGGAAATTTGGGGAGGAAAGTGGAAATAAGGAAACAAAAATAGAACAAACAGAACAGAGAAGGGAAGAGAATAACAGAGCAAGAAGAGGAAGCAGAAAACAGGGGATTCGGGCAAGGGGATACATAGGGAGATTAAAGTGAATTGGGGGAGAATCTTTAGGTAATACTCTTCTCTCGTTTTAGTGTGTGTGTGTGTGTTCAGTGTGTGTTTAGGGTGAATTCAGTGTGTGTTTGGTTACGAGTAGTGGGGTGTTCATGTCTATGTGTGTGTTCTTGTGTTTATGAGTATGTGCAGCTTAGGTAGGTGTGAATTGTGTGTTTTTTTCAGCATATTAGCGTGTCTTCAGTGTGTGTGAGTGTGTGTCGGAGTAGGGGAGAAGGGTCGCAGTGTGTGGAGTGTGTGTTGCTGGGTTTAAGAGCCTCGGATGTGTGTGTTTGGTGAGGATTTGCATGTGTAATATCTGTAAATGGTGTGAAATCTTTGTGTGTAGAAGGTAGTGGGTTAGTGTGAGAAGCTGTGTGTGTGTGTATCAAACCATAGTGCAGTGTGTGCGTGTTACAGAGATTGTGTGCATGTGGGTAGCAGGGGTGTGTATGTGTTCAGTAAGTGTGGTGTGTCGTTGTGCAGTGTGGTAGTGCGTGTATATGTGTTTTAATTGTGTGTAATTGTGTTTAAAGTATGTGATTAAGGTGAGGGTTTGTATGTTTAGTTGTAGCAGCATGGGTGTGTGCGAGAGAATTGATTGTGCGGCTCGGCAGTGTAAAGAAGATGATAGTGTGTGAGTTGAAGGTGAAATAGTGTGTCTTTAATTTGAATAGTATATGTAATTGCCACTAAAGATAGGGAATTATTTAGGCAGTTTTTACGAATTTTTATAAATAGTTTGGATCATATTCTGAAAAAGTCCAAACAATAACCCCCGTTATTTTTATGAGACGTATGCCGTGAAAAAATTTGGGAATTTTCGGTATTTTCGAAGGATGCTAAATTAGGGTTTTGATTAAAAAGAATTCTCAAATTATTTGATAGCAGTTTAAGTTATTTCAATCTAAAAATTTCAGGAAAACCTTATATTACTATTATGTTTAAGTATCTAAAATTCCGTGTCATTCCGAGGACGGTAGCTATTTTTAGCAGAACCAGCTTCTGAGCACTTGGTCCGAACACCGTTTCGAGATTTTTGGTTGAAATTTTCTTAAAGTACTTTTGAACCTAAAAATGACTTCAGGATGCCAAAAATAGTGTTTTAAGTTGCTTTTGAGATTTTTCCAGTGCCGGGAATCCCCAGAGGGTATTTTGGCAATTTATCACCCAGGTGGGGTATTTTGGTAATTCTACCCTATAAAATGTATTTTGATTAAATTCCTATACAGTAGGGATATTTTAGTATTTTACTTACGAGAAGGTCGTTTTGATGATTTAAGTATGAGATGTGTGTTTTTGGTAATTATACACATAAGGAGCATTTTTGTAATTTTATATACTCGGTGAGGGGCCATTTTGGGAGTATGTGTAAGTCGGTATAGAATCCATACTATCGTAGTATATACTGTATACTAATAATTGTATTGTTCCGTTTAAGTTAAAGCAAAAGACTTTCCGTTTAGACTAGCTTAGCTTCGGATCCAAGTAAAGGTTTCTATATGAACTCCTGGGTATGGACTCTTGTCCGACCCCTAATTTCGATAACTTGTGTTGGTAAGTACTTTTTCGATTTGCTTATGGCTATTTTCGAACACTGAGATTTGCATTGTTTTGCATTCTTTCTTCTGAATTGTTGTGCCTAAATTTGATAACTGTTCGTAATCGTTCTTGCTATTTCTTTGTGGCTATTCTTGAATCCTGAATAATGAATTGACATCAGTGCGTTTAAATGTCATCGAAATCCTAATTAATTTCTTTTATTTGAATTCATGTTGATGCTTATTTTTATTGCATGTAAAACATGGAATTTCTTGTTGATTCTATGATTGTTGTCTTTTGTGTTGACCTGGGGGTCTGTTTTGTGGTGAGGCGTTATAAAGAAGATGGTACGTTCCTGCGTGGAACGCAAGCTAGTACCTAAATGGATCAGTGTCATACATCATGCATATGTACAACATATTATGCATTGCCTGAATGGCTTTGCATATTGTGCATTGCCTGAATGACACTGCCTCTGCCCAGGATCCTTTTCTTGTGAATTTGTATACATTGTATCTTACAATGATTGTTTTGGAAATGATTAAAAATGATTGTCTCAAACGGTTTGTGCTTGTTTGAAACCTCTTCCTAGATTGTCTTTGAACTCGTTTTAAAATCCTTTGGAAATCATCATTGTATTTTAAAATGATGGCTGTGAAAATGATCTTTTAATGATCGTTTTGGAATTTGTTGTGATTGTTAATGTTCATTTTGGTATCTATTTATGATTAATATTGATCATTTTAGAAATCATCAAACTATTTACGATCGCTTGAAATATTTTGAAAAATTATCATCAGATGAACTCTTGAGTTGTTTGTAAATCCTTTGGTTGTCCTTGAACGACCTTACTGATCTCTCAAAAGCTCACTCTTCACTTGATTCCCTTCTAAAGGTAATGCTCGTATGTAGAATGCTCGGGATAGAGTTTAGAATCTGTGTCAGACTCCAGAGAGCCCACCACTATGAGTCGGTATTGTTAACTTGTTCTATAGAAACTCGAGTTTGTAAAGAGCCTATGTTTAATAGTTTAAGCAAAGCAGTTTCGTAATCTTGTATTTTGAAGAATTTGAGTTAATGTCTAATTAAATGCTCAGAAGTATGTGTTATTAAAGAGGATTTGATAGGTTTGATATGATGTAGTAGGTTAACACTTTGAGAGTTCGGGGCGATGTAGCTCTGAATTTTTGGGATGTTACATCGTTACACTAATATACTACTCCCTCCGTCCCTTAAAAAGCGATAACTTTTATTTTGCACGCATATTAAGATAAGGGATCACACTTTATATATTTCCAGTATTATATTCATTTCACTACATTTTTGTTTCATTAATGAGGAGTTTTTCAGCATGTGGGGCCTGCCTCTCTATCTCTGCCCTTCTCTCTTTCTCGTCCGCATCCCTTTTCCTCCCCAATTCTTTCAAGATAACCTGTAAATCCATGTTTTCTCTCAACTCCATGGACTTTGCAACGGCAATCTTCGCGGAGGTTGATGTGGTATGTGAAGCATAGATGTTTAGAGACAAAAGAAATTACAGTAAATTACAAAGCCCGTTGATGTTCTGATGAGCCTGTTCATCGAAATCAAGTGATGAAGAAAGTAAAATATGGCCAAAGAAGATAGATTTTCTGCCCTAATTTTACTATGGTGAGTGGAGATGGAGTAAGGAGAGAGAGATCGAAGAAATAAGACGAGACCCGGAAGATTAGAACGTCTAAGCGAACGCTCGAACGCCTAGGCGAACGCCTAATCTCGCCTCTTCAACCGTCACATCGCCTGGTCAAATGCTACCTCGCCGCCTCATTCACACCTTCGTCTCGCCTCACACCGCCTAGGCGAACCCCCGAATGCCTCTGATTACCTCCTTGGGAAAATTGGTTGTGATTGATGATGCAGGGGACGATACTTGTGGTTGATAATGGATGCAGAAGGCACGGCGACAGCGGCGGCGTTGATGGGGGAAGAAGACGACGACATCTGGCAGTCATGGTGGTGGAAGAACACAGTAACAACGGTGGTGATAGGGGTCGTTGGGGTTGGAGGCAACCATGATCGGCGTCGTCAGGGTCTGCGGTAGTGGTGATCGGGGTTGTCGGTGTTAGCAGCAAGGGTGATCGGGGTCGTCGGCAGTGGTGATCGAAGCTCGGAGGGGGAGGGAGATGGAGAGGAGAGAGATATAAAGAGAGAGGTGAGTGATAAATGTGACAGGTGATAGAAAGAAAAGAATAAATTTAAAAAGAGGTAGCTAAGGGCAAACATGTAACTTCACATAAAATTATATCCCAAAATAGAAATGATCGCTTTTTGTGGGACAGCCAAAAAAGGAAATCAGATCGCTTTTTAAGGGATGGAGGGAGTAATTTATTAGAATTTAAAGTTGACAATTGTGTCCTTCAAACTAACTATCTCATACGAAGATAAAAAAACTCATGTATCTAGAAAACAAAAACAATGAGATTTAGAAGAAAAATATTATGTTACACTAAATTTTAAGCTTATTATAATTCGTAAAATGTGTATATATTTACGCGTAATATAATCATTGCACGAAATTGTCTATGATATACATCAAAAATCAATAACCAAATTATAGGACATTTTTCGCTTTGATAAAACCGTACGATCAACAAATTGATTGTATAAGCATATATGAGATTTAAAAAAGACATCACATATGTAGTAGGAAAAAAAGGTACAATTAAATCAAATTATTCTTAATTATCAAATTTAAGAACATTTAAAATATATAAGATGCAAACTATGATATGTCATCGAGTTATATTCTTATTGTAAAATAAAATTATAAACATTATAAGCGTGTCTAAAGGTCTCAAATATTATCTGAATGAGGTCCTTATTTCTTGATAAGTTAATTTTTCGTATCAATATGCCTTATATAATTCAAAAGCTAATTCTAAAGATTTTGAAACTCTAACTAATCAATGAATTAACTTTCTAGGACTTAATTTATTACTTAAAATCACTCTCTAATATAACATATTAGATTTAGAAAAGAAAGAAATGATCTTAGAATTGAGATAGAGATAAAAATAAAATAATGTAACATTTAATATATATTAATTTTTTTAATATATGCTTAGCATAATAGATGTAAACATTTATCAATATGATTGTTGGCACCAAAATCTTGACAAAGGGACTTGCTAAAACAAAGCTCAAATTTTGGTTTCTTCAAATAGGTCGGCTTTCAAAAGTCCAATAAATACTGAATTGGGCTGGCCATGGCCCAATTGAGCTAAAGGTGACCATATCAATGGATGAGGTCTAATTCTCTCAAAAATTGGATGAAATTATATTTTATTGAAAGACTTGGAGATAGGAGATAGCAACTAATATATCAAGATATGCTTGATTTCATCTACACATGGATTAACTTGAAGTGAAGTGTCTTCAAGAGAGGGACACGTCAGACATTTAGAGGCCCTCTAGGCAGAAGCCAAGAAAAAAAAAAGAAAAAGAGTCAGGAACAAAGAAACAAAAGAGAGAGGCTGCTTGCTTGCGGCAGAAAGAAAAAAAAAAAAGAGGGAAGGAAGGAAAGATAAAAAAGGAAGAAACCAGCCCAAAGAAAAAATGGGGTCAAGGTGAATTTGCCCATTGCTTTTCATTTCTTATTTTTCTATTACTTTATTTAAATTTCAAGTCTACTTCACGATGTATTAAGATTCATGAAGAAATGAAAGTTTTTGTATATATTTTAGTTTGTTATTTGTGTTGAATTTGTTATTTGTATTTCTTTAATTGGAGGTTGTCGTGGACCTAATTAACGGCTGGTTTAGCCATATGGGAATATGAATTCACTTTACAAAATAGTAAACATTGATATATATATATATATATATATATTCGACGTAATTTAGTGACACAATTTTTTACGCTAATCAACAGCGCGAAAGTAATGTGTTATCAATGATATATAATTATTAGATACTTTTGGCAAATAAAAAAATTTGACGGTATTCTTTGGGTAGGACCATGTCTAACATGCCCCTACTGCCGATCGTACTCAATCAACAGATAACTGTATAATTATTAATTAATTAAAATTACAATAATGATACAATTTATTTGTAAAATCTGATAGTTGAAAAGAATTTAAAGCTATATACTAACATATATATAGATTTTACCATACATTCGGTAAACAAGAACTTTTAATAGTGTCTTACAACAAAATAAATGGCTATATAATTTCAGTTAATCAAATATCTAATATTAAAGCATATTAATGAATCTAATACTTATAAAGAACTAAAAACAATATACTAAACATATTAATGTCTCTAAAGGTCTCCAAATATTATCCTTGATGGGGTACTTATTTTTAAATTAACTTAAATTGCAGAAGTAATGCAGACTATATTAGTAAGCCTTATATAGTTTAAAAACTAATTTTAAACAATCTAAAGCTCTCCTGAACTGATATACTACATTACTAGGACTTAGTTTTTACTTAGTGTCCTTAAAATCACTATCAAATATGAAAATAAAAATACATATTTCTAAAAAACAAAAAAAAAAGGAGATTTTGATAAAAAAAATAATGTTAAAAATGAATTGCATTCATTAGTTTTATAAGTTATAGTACTCATTTTTAAAAAAAAAATACTTGCATATTGTGTAGCTATGTAATTGTACAGAAGAAATGATAAACGAATATAGTCAAATATTTGTTATTTTATAGTGCCCTAACGACCACTAAAAAGACTCTAATTTTAGTTAATTAGCTTTGTATGATAAATAAGAATAATTATTAAATTACAGGTATTAGACCTTAATTTTGACTACAAATGAATTAATCTCTGAGCGATGATTGTTGTATGAACTAATGGGAATTAATAGATCCAAAAATCATAAATGACATGTAAGGGTATACTTAAAAAGTTAATATGCTTTATGTGTATATCTAGCATATAGCTTATTACAATAATTTTGGTAAAAAAGTTACAAGCAATATGCTGTAATTGGTTCTCATGACAAAAAATGGCTCTATAATGGTAATCAGGTAAATAAGAACAACAACAATAAAGCATATTAATAAATCTAATACTTAAAAAGAATTTGCATAATGCATGTGGGATAGCATTGTGGTAGGTGACATTAAGGCCTAAGGGTGTGTACTATGAGAAGAAGTGTAGTCCACTCACACTACCAACAAACCCAATATAAATAATGCATTCTTATTGTAGATTATCATTCCTCGCAAAACGTGAACCACTCTGTCCACTCCTTCTACCAAACAGATAATATAATAATTACATTTCTCTATTTACCAAACATTTTCTTTTTTTTTTGAGAAATTAGTAGAAGTTTTATTTAACAGTCAAGTTAAGTCACACAACGTGGGGCGACTCTCCCACTTTTCAAGTATTTGCATGGACAAAGTCAACTCCGGGCCATAGAATATAGTTGCTGAACTTTTACCGAAAAAGTCTGTAGTCTTCACATGGCAACAATTTTTGGTCATTAATGTACTTAAAGAAAACTTTTATACTCCTTATGTATCTAAAAATTGATTATATTTTCTTTTTAAACTTTCTTGAATTTTTTTTTTTACTTTTTTTTTAAATTTTTTTATAAGTGTTTTTCTTTTCATATTGTCTCTTTTACACTTTTTTTTTATTTCTCTCTCCACATTTTACTTTTCACCAATTAATTTTCTCTTTCACTTTCTTAAACTTTTTTATTCTATTTTTATGTTCACATTTAACACTCCACTAACCCATTTTTTCTATCATGTCCCACTTTCTTTCCCCATCTCTCTAAAGGGACACACAATAGATGAAATAAAATTTTAATATGATTCCGTGTCAAAATGGAACAAAATTTTTTTATTTTTTTTTTAGACAGGGGGACTATATTTTATTCGAGTTACATGTTGAATGTTATAATTTTATGTTTAGAGTAATAAACATATGTTCTATATTTTTAGTACTTTTTATTCAGTAATTCTAAAATATTTAATTTTATTGAATAAGATTGCGGTCGCAATTACTTATTTCATTTAAGAATGAGTCTCGCTAAAAAAGTAAAGTGACCTTAAGTGAGGGTCAATTTTGGCCAAGTGTGCAGATTAGCCCACTTTGGAGGTTTAGTTCCTTCCATATTTTTACATCTGACTTTTTTACAGTAGTTTTTATGTTTAGTCAAGCCTTTAACTTAGTTTTCTATAAACATATATCACAACCACAAGGCCAGTTTGGTTAAGTAATGGTTGCCATAAACCGGTTATAGCAATCTTATAAGAATTTCAAAATCTCAAGAGTTACTTCATATGTATATTTGAATGATTTTTAAATCATACAGAATCTTTTTTTTTTTTTTGGGTACAAAAAAGGCTGGACCGTAAGGCTCTAATCCAACCGGCAGAAAGTATTACGCCTCGGGAACGTACAAGGCCGCCCACATACATCTGAGCCCTCGATTCCCGCACCTATGTCGGGGCTGAAGCGCACAAGGACCCGTCTGTGGAGCACAAGCATGTCGATGACATAAGTTTACCACCAACAAGTGCGGCGGGCAGGATTCGAACCCAGGTGAAAAACCTGGATTGAGATCCTGGGGACCGCTAAACCAACCATTGTCGGTTAAATCATACAGAATCAAGACTCCTCAAACATACATACAAAAGATAACTTCTCACCAACAGATGTTAGCCAAATAATTTCCATCACAGAATCAAATTTCAATAATTGAACAGCTGCTAATTAATGTCACACCTAAACAGAATCAAAGTTATCCCCACCCTCTTAAATAAATGAGTTATGTGATATTGCGGTCCCCTTTCCTATCTTTCCTGAAAGTACAATAATCTTGAGATTTGGACTCCTCGCCACCGTAGAAAGCATTCCTTTTGTAGATTATATTTTCTCGGAGAACGTGAATCACTGGTGTCCACTCATTCTACCAAACACATAATATAATAAGTATATTTCTCTACTTTCAAAGTATTTGCATCGACAAATCCTACTCCCAGCCAGAAGCTTCTTTTTTTTTTTTAAAGAAAGTAGAAATATATACAGAGTATAACAAAATCAAGAAATATAGGAATATGTTTCGGCAGAAGAAAAAGACCTAAACAGTGTGTGAATGACAACCCTATTCAATAAGTAAGTTGTAACACCCCGGAATTTTCGGAGCGTTAGCCAATCAATCGATTCATTCTCAATCGTCCAATTATCTCAACTCCACTAAGGAAACCCCAATAATATTCACATCAAAGCTCTACAATAACTCAAAATCTCGGCTAATCATCCTTAAACATAGAGAAGAAATTAAAGTTCTTAATTTATTAAGTTACACACTAATTCCCTAGCAGGGGCTTAAATAAACAAATAATGAAAATGCTAAACAAACTCTATGATCAGACATAAACAAATCCCGAAATTGTACTGACGATTATTACCTGCAAAAGGGAACATAAAAAGGGGTGAGCTTTCGGGAGCTCAGTAAAGTCGCTCGAAAATTCAGAAAAGGGAATACAATGATTATCAGATTCACTTCAAATGATAAGGAAGAGATTCAACTCAACCCCTTAAACCAGATACAGATAGTAACAATTTCAATTACACTAAAATGATGCAAATGATATTGAACATGAGTGAAATGCAAAGTCACACAGGCAGTACAGAGTAATCACTTAGCAAAGCCACAGAGGCAGTGCTCACTAATAGTGTGGTTACACATGCATATGAACACTAGGTAGACCATTAAAGTACTAGCATCTCCCGCAATAACAGACCATCCTTATATCACTCCCGATACAAACCATCCTTATAACTCCTCAATACACTAACTCATGTCAATATGAAGAATACAATAATCGATAATACAATGAATAAATTGATACTCAACGAGTAATAAATACTGAGTATCGAATAGGATTTTCAATAAACGTGTAAGGCTAAAAAACAGGGTATTAAAGACAAATGATGCAACAAAGAAAATGATAACAATTCAGAAAAAAGATTCACGAGGACAAATGGATGAAATTCCTTACCTCGATCCAAGCGAAACAAAGCTACAACGCCTTCGATCAAATTTCACTAAATTAACCTACATTGACAAATCACATATCTGAACACTATTCACACTACTATTTTATAAACCTAATATAACTACCCACAACATACTCATTCCTCAACCCGGAACGACACAACTCAAAGCGGGTCCCACACACGGTCAACCTAACAAGAAGACCCGTCACACTCCTCGATAATTAAAAATAACCCAGAAATATTATTAATTCTCATTAAGCATTCTTTATTGCTGAATACAGCATATGAAATAAAAGTAATTTTTTTAATATTTTCAAATTAAAAATAATTTCTTTAAATACAATAAAAGCCCATAAATTGCCGTAATTTCTTCAAGCTGGAAATAAAGATGCATAATTTTTTTAAGAACCATAAAAAACGTATTAAAATTATAGAAATTGATATTGGAATTTAAAACGCATTAAAACTATTTTTTTATTTTTCATTTTTTAAAATTCAATGCGATAAGGAAATAATAACAATTCAACTCTAAAAAATCACCAAACTTTTACTGGGACTTATTTACACTATAAAAACATTACTCTAATTTTTTTAGAACTTTTTCATGAGTTTTAAAGACTCCAAAAGATTTTACATATCTGAAATTTCAGAAAATATTAAAAATACATACGTTTTCAGAACATTACAAAATTTTGCCAGAAATTCTAACTTAGCCTAAAGTATTCTACTCTAAATTTTTACATGCTAACAATTATTGTGTGCCTCCCAATACATGTACCGAACCTAACGCTAGTCAGTGGTACACCTGTGCAAGCACAGGGTACCACAGCTGCTCACTAACAAGACCCACTTCCACTATTCCCTTCCTGTTCTCTACACTCAGCCCCTACATCATTTATAGACCCACAAACCTCACATTTGACGGTCACCATGTTTACACTTAACACACAATACAACCTATGCACTCACATACTAACACACTCGTTCACACAACACACGCATTCACACACCTGTATACAAACACTCATGTGCACATCACTTACACACGCACACACACAGAGTTGCCTCTTGGCAGTTTCACGCACCCAATTATGAACACAAAAACACACACCACTGCACACACAATACACACACACACACACACACAAATACTCACAAACCCATTCTCACATTCACTCATGCATACACTCATATACGCACAAAATACACATACACCCACTATAATATATCACCTCCCACACCTATTCCCTCACGGCAGTGGGTCTCCCTCTTCTTTCTTTTCTTTTTACACACTCACACACCCTAGTTACACACACACACACACACACACACACACACACACACACACACATATATATATATATATATATATATAACCCTGGGTTGGAATATTACCAAAAAGCCCCCTAACTTTTGTTAGTTATTCTAATTTTTAACTTGAAACTTTCTCCTATTAGAAAAAGGCCCAAAATAATTATTTATGATAATTTATGTGATAGGAAAATTTGGAATGGGTTATTACGCTACCCCGCTTCATTAATCGTCGCTAAAAATCGTTAATAAATACACCGGTGCTTAATAAATAAATAAATAAAATCGTCACTAAAAATTTTAAGTTTGCCCCTTAAAATTATATCGGGTTTTTTTGGGACATTACATAAGTAGATTAAAATATAAATAAAAAAGTAGCAAGGAAAATCCAAAAGCACAATAAAAAAGTTGAAAACCTACTCATATAACTAAAATAAACTCTAAAAAATATTAGAGGATACGTGACATATGCGGTCACAAGATCAAGTACTATTTTATAGGTACCTTGTTAGATGAAATAAAGTTTAGAGAGGCTTTTTAATATCCCCAAAGATCGGTCTCATAGCCTAACCATCATTCCTAATTCGATTAGGATTATGAATCTGTGCTTATAGACAGGCGCCTCCCCTAGATAGGCGAACAATAATTACACACATAAATAACGTGTTTTGTGCTTTTTTAAATGTTTCTATCCTGTAGCTGGTCTGATTTTAAGTATCAGAGAGAATTCCCGCCGCAACTCT
This sequence comes from Escallonia rubra, assembly GCA_033065855.1. Taxonomy (NCBI): domain Eukaryota; kingdom Viridiplantae; phylum Streptophyta; class Magnoliopsida; order Escalloniales; family Escalloniaceae; genus Escallonia; species Escallonia rubra. Next base: position 133,814 of record JAVXUO010002537.1, read on the forward strand.
TTCCAGCGGTCACTCGTTTCCGTCTTGCAGGTCATCGTTCATGCTAGCGTTCCCGATTAACTTTTTAGCAACGACACCTACAATCTCTAGGTAGCAGCAGGTAACACCCCAAGTTTGTGTTTTCTTTTTTAGTTTATCGTAATTCATAATTTTGACTATTAATCCGATTGGTTAGGGGTCTTCTAGTGATATTAAAATTTATGGGTAAACTTGGGAAAGAAAAATAGATTAAATTCAAGGAGTTTTTAAGCAAATTTTCCTTTTTACGGTTAATATATAAAGGTTAGCTTAATTTCCAACCATCACAGAAAAAAAATTGGCCAGCCTCTTTCACGTGAAACCAGAGAGAGAAAGGTAGAGAGAAGGAAGCACCTAGGGCGAGAATTTTCAAAGTAAATCCCTAGTCTCTTCTCTCTAATTTTACGTATTCGTTTGGATGTTTTAACTTATGATTTCGGGTGTGTTTTAGAGGGATATTAATGTATAAGTGCTAGGATTTTGTGTTTCATAGGGTGAGATGTGGGTGTGTTTGAGAAGAAGGCTGATGTAGAGCAGCGTAAGAGTGAGTTAGGTTTTTGTCAATATCTCTTTTATTACTAATCCAATTGATGAACTTTTACACATTCTGAAAACCTTATTTTGTCCACTTCAACTATTAGTATTAAGTTTTTTCAGAATCTTACATTTTGATATCGAAAAATGACCTTAAAGTCAATTCACGGTAGAAGTTCAGAAATTTTAGTTTCTGGCAGCTATTTTGATTTATTCTAAAACATTCATCACTAATTGGTTTTTTTTTCTGAACTTTATATTTATAGAAACCTCATAAAGTTTTCTTCAACTTTTTATTTTTGAATTTTCAGAGATTCGTAGTATTTATACTCCAAAATAACTATTGAACAAAACTAGTCTGTGCATAAATGTGCTGTTTCTATTAGCCACTTCGATTTGCTATAACAAATTCATTACTCATTGGAATTTTGTGATTCTTATATTTCGGAAAACCTCAGCAAGTCTACTTTAACTTCGTAGTTTTTAGTTTTCTAATATTCGTTATGTTTCCGCCTCAAAATGGTCAATATACAAAACTATGAATTGCTAAAAAATGTTGTTTCTAGAATTACAGACCAGTCCATTGTCTAAAACCTTTTAAGCCATTTCTGAGCATATTTGGGCAAAGTGCAAACCTAAAACCCCACTCATTTTTGTGAAACCTTCGATTTAGAATTTTATAGAATTTTTCTAGGCATGTGAAGGGCCTGAAATTATTTTATTTTTAAAAATAGGCTTTTGAATTATTTGACACAGTAAACAAAATTATTTTTAGTAAAATTTTTTACAATGATCTGATCTTATTGAGACGCTTGAGCGTCTGAAATTTGATGGCATTCCGGCACCGTTCGATACATTTTTGAAATAGGAACCTTAGCGCTCAATGTAATGAACGGTTCAAGATTCCGAACGGAGAATTCCCAGAGAGGCCCTCTTTTGTCTGAAAAACATCCCTAGTCGTTTGAAAAGAATTTTTGGGTTATTGTTGAGTCTCGAGGAGTGTGTCGGGTTCTTCCGGTTAGCTTGGCCGTGTGTGGGACTCACTTTGGGTTGTGTCATTTCCGAGGTTAGAAGTGAGCATTGTTTGGGTAGTTGATATTAGGTTTATAACATAGTAGAATGTGTTCTGATAAATAATAGGCCTAATTTAGGTTAATGCAAAGGATTGTTGATCGAGGTTGTTAAGCTTCATTTGCTTGGATCGAGATTAACATCGTATATCTTATTCTAAGCTGTTATCGAAATCCATTGAACTCTGATATTTTTATTGTCATAAAAATGTTTTGAAATTGCCCATGAAACCCTAACTTGAACTTTAAAGTGATTGTTTGAAATTCCTTATTAATTCTCATTTGTTTTATTCGATCATCATAAAACATTTGAATTGTGTTTATTTCTTCTAAATGTTGACATGGGTTAGTAAATCTGGGAAGTTATAAGAATGGTGCGTATTGTTGGCATTATAAGGATGGTCTGTTGGTTGGGTTGAACTAGTATCTAAATGGACTAGTTAGTGTACACATACATATGTAAAGTGTATCGAGAACTAAAAAAATTTGGGGGCAAAAATGTAAATTTTTAAAACTTTCAGGGTCATTTTATAATTTTGAAAAACTTTGGGGGCGTAACAGTAAATTATATTTTTACTGATAAAAAAAATTAAAGTGAGTGATAGTATATGTTTTTAGTGATGTTTAATTAAATTAATAGAGATGCAAATAAATTTGGGGTTTAGAGGTAATTAAACAAAGTTTGGCTTATTTTGTAACTATGGAAATTTTTGGGGACTAAATTGCAATTTTGAAAAGTATGCATTAGGTGTCAAATTGTAGAGGCTAGTGGTGTAGTGACTAATTCCATTTTATTATAAAATATAGGATATGATAAGTCTTTAAAGGAGGATTAAAAAAAAGAAATTTCGGGAGAAAAAGAAAGAAAGAAACAGTAATAGCTTGTTTGCGAGTTTTTTTTAGGAGAGAAATGAGAGGAAAAGAAAGGAAAGTGGCTCATTTCTTTCCTTTTCTCTAGTTTGTGAGTTTTTTTTAGGAGAGAAAAGAAAAGAAAAGAGAGGAAAGTTTGGACCTCTTTTGTCTCTAAAGAGAAAAGAAGCAGAAGCAAAACTGGGAAAAATAACAGAGGAAGAAGAGAAGGGAAATAGAAGGAGAGAAAGAAGAAGAAACATGAAGAGAAAAGAGAGAAATAAAAAATCAAGACCCTAATCAAGGGTAATCTTTCTCTCTTGCAATTTAAATTGGTTAATTATATGTGTGTGTAAGTGTATTCATGGTGTATGTGGGTTGTAACCAGCTGTGTGTGCGCGCGCGCGCGTATGTGTGTGTTGGTGTGCAAATTGTTTATGCACAGGTTTGTATAGGTGTTGGGAAAAGGGGGTGGGGTGATGGTGTGTGTATTTCTGAGTGTGTGAGGGGTTTTGTGTATGTGAAAGCGGTGAAGGGAAGGGGGCTGCTGCTATGTTGTTGCATGGTGTTGTATGTGTTCGAAGAATTTAGGTGTGTGTATGTGTGGGTTTTAGGTGCATTAGTGTGTGGGTTTTAGGTGTAGTAGTGTGTGTATGTGTATTAGTGTGTATATCAGTGTGTGTGTGTGTGTGTGTGTGTTATACTGAAAGAGGGTTTGTGTGTGGGTTTAACTGGAAATAGGGCCTGGTGAGTGGATGATGAACAGTGGACGAATAGTAGTCAAGTAGGATTAATCAAGGTCTTGAGCTATAAACTGTCGCTAAAAGATGAATTTATTCCGGCAGTTCCTTTTCCATTTTTAAAAACATGTTTAAAAATTTATTTGGATAAAGTGTAAAACAGTAACCCCTATTATTTTTACAAGATCTACAATTTGGAATGTTTTGGGAATTTTCTGTCTCCGCGAAAGACGCTAAGTTAGGGTATTGATTAAAAAGAATTATGAAATTATTTAGCATAGCAAACCAAGCTATTTTAATCTGAAATTTTATGGAAACCTTAATTTACTGAGATGTTCCATTTTCTAAAATTTCATACCATTCCAAGGCCGTTATGTATTTTTAGCCAAATCGGCTTTTGAGCGCTCGGTCTAGACACCAGTTCGGGATTTTTCGTGCGAAAATTTTCTAAAATAGTTTTTAGCCCAAAAATTACTCCAGGATGCTAAAATAGTTTTAAGATGGTATTTTGGTAATTTACCATGTCACGACCCGAACCCACGAGTGAGCCCGTGAACCAGGTCTGTGACCGACCGCATGCCCATTGGGCTCCCACCAAGTGCTCTGCTAGGCCTTATTCACTAAAACCAATACAACAACAGTGGAAACTGAATCTTATACAACTCTAGAAATGAAAACTTCAGTTCGTATTCAGCACAGGATTTTGAATGTGATTATAGTCGATAACTCAGCCCGGTGATGTCACCTGGGTTGAGGGTGTCGCAAATTTTTATGTCACAATCATTGATACGATCAAATCTTCATGTTTAGTTACACAAAAGCGGAGTGATAAAGATGTTTGCAATCAATCTTCGAAGTATCCTTTATAAAGATTTTTGAAGCGTTCCGTTAAAGATCTTTGATTTGCTTATCTAATTGTTCATCACTTGAGTATAGGATTGGTTCTAACGCTTCATGAAGTCGATGTGTATCAGATAATATAATCATCAACTTTGGTTATCATGAAAACCGGATATAAGTTTAGGTTAAATAACCGTAGGGCTAACAGTTTCATGTTTACACAAAGATAATAGTCTATTAACCTTCGACTCCTATCTACTTTCAGCCAAGTCAACTTTTGGCTTATTGTCGCCTAAAGGCTCAACCATTTCTAACTCTATTTGGACAATTACCTCAAAAAATTTCCATAACTAGCTTCCTTTTTTAAAGTTTCTCTTTGATTTAGTTCCATGCACTACAAGAATCTACCCCTTTAGCGACCGCAGCGGGCGATCGCAAAAGGGGTTTGCGGTCGCTAAAACGGTCGTTATAGGTCCAGTCGCTAAATTTTAGCAACCGCATTTACTAATCGATCGCTAATTCTAGCAACCGCGTTGACCAAATTTAGCGACTATTTTGGCGGTCGCTAAATATTTTTTATAATTTAAATAATTTTCTATTTAGCGACCAATTTCTCCAATTTAGCGACTGCGCCCTGCGGTCGCTAAATGTTTTTTTATTTTATATTTATTTTTCTTTAGCAGCCGCGATGTATAATTTAGCGACCGCAAGGTGCGATTACTAATTTTTTTTTAATTTTGAAATATTAATTTAGCGACCTTTTGTTTTGTTTAGCAATCGCGATGTGCGGTCTTTAAACCTGGGCTTTGCTAAAAACAATTACGCTTGTTTTGTCCAAAACACATTCAACCAATCCAATACCAATTCAACAACCTTTTCCAAAACCGATTCAACCTATCCAAAACCAATTCAACAATCGGTCCAAAAATAGATTCAACCTTTCAACGCATTCATTCAAAACCAATTCAACCCCCTGTCCTGCAATCATTCAAATAACTTGTCCAAAACCTATCTACTTTACACAATAAGACACAAGTGTCGCATTCATTTGAATACTTCAATCGCAAAGCATCATCAAACTAGAATATATGCATTAAAATCAAGTATATGAACCAAAATTAGAAAAATGAGTCAAGTATATGAACTCAAAGCTATACAAGTACACAATACATAATACCCCAATCACTATCACTAGCTGGCAGATCGACCAACCCCGTCATCATCTTCTTCATCCCTTGTTGAAGGCACGTTCGATCCAACAATGTCTTCACCGCCCTGAGAATCACCGGCACTAGGCACAATATCGCTCTGTACGAAGCCATACAAATGATTTAACATAATATATACAAATCAAGATCACAGATAGAATGACCAAAATACATAACTACTTGAGAAAATTGGTATTACCTGAAGTCTGGGTCCAAGCATAGTAAAACCTTCTTGGATCATCTTCGTAATTTTTACTTCAAGAAGTTTGTCTAAGCGCTCTTTATCCGTCACTTAAACCTGAGGACCGTTACAACTGGTCACGCCTGATGACTGAGCTCTGCCTAGCAACGAACGTGCGGATTGACGAGGGAGGCCGACCATACGGTCATTCTTAGGACCCTCTGTGGCTTCTGACCACAACCAATAAGGATACAATAGGAATGCAAAAGTAATACAAAAGTTGTGTGCTCACCGCAAACTACTCCGCGCTCTCCGAAACCCACTTCCCATCTTTATTTTGCGTGTGTGCTCAAAGCTTTGGAGCATCGTAGGGGGCCTTTTTGTAGGGTCATCTTTTCTCAACTTCATTTGGTGCATAGCATATGGACGGGATCTAGCACTATGCTTCATCTTCTTCTCAGTACTCGCCATATCCTTGCCTCGCTCACTCAGCTTCACCCATTCTGCTGTACACCAATGATCCACCAGTTTCCCCCACATAGATTTTGAGAAGTACCCTGGGTTGTGGAACGTCTTCCTCCTCCTCGTCATCTTCGTCCCCTTCATCTTCATCGTCTTCTTCTTCATCTTCAACTTCTTCCTCAGAATTGTCATCATCATCATCACGGAGGGCTTCAGCATCGACCTCTTCTCCAGCATGGCCTAAATCACAAAGAGGCTCATCAACAAGATCGTTATCCTCCTAAAGCGATATCACTGTGGGAGCATCATCCTCTTGGTACATCTCAACGAACACATCATCATCAACAACAAAGCCTCTTTTGGTCTTTATAACAGTATGCCAATTTGGGTCCTTCCTTGTCACACCATTTGCATGGAAGACATGCGTTGCTTGAGCTGCAAATACAAATGTTTCATATGATTTGAGCCTTAACCTCATCTTAATGTCTACAATCCCATGTCGACTAACTCGGATACCAGTTGTAATGTCAAACCATCTGCACTTGAACATTACCAGTCGATTACCGCGGCCATAATAATCTAGTTCAACAACCTCCTCCAACTGCCTATAAAAGTCACGCTCACTATCATTATAACAGTCGGCTTTGACTAAAACTCCATTGTTTAGGGTTTGTTTACTAAGGTCAACTTCCATCATGTTAAACCTAAACTCGTGGACAATATACCCTTTATAACACAAAACTAGTTTACTAGGGCCAGCACCAGGCAATTTGAGACGAACATCAACTCCATCCTGGGGGGTCTACAACAACAAATAATTTGCATAGAGTGTTAAGTTATTACATCACATATACCATCTCACTATATAAGAAATGAGATGTGGTTTTAGAACTTACGCGCTTTCGGAACTACTCAGAGAACGAGTTGTTTCGCATTTTTTCAAGTTGTCCATATGATATCCCAAGGTTTGAGAATAAGACTTCCTCATCGTATTCATTGTATGTTATATAGCATCATCATTATATTATGTTCTTGAACAATGAGAAGGAAGATATATATACACAACTACTTACACTATAAATGGTGCAACTTTATTGCAATTCATGAGAGCATACAATGTTGTGGCAATATACTCTTCCTTGGATAAATATCGACCACTCCTTGCTCCAAATGCACGACCAAGATGCATGAATATGGAAAGACGCTCATCGAATTCTATGTTGACACTATTGTCATTGCGACCAAGCCGATTCATCTTTGTATCAACATCAGTCTCAAAGTAAAGGGAGCAAAACTTGGTAAGTTCCTCAAGGATGTAAGTCTCTGCAATTGAACCTTCAACGTGGGCTTTGTTACACACCTTTTTCTTAAGGTCAAACATATACCTATGTAAGAAATAATTCATTTTCAGTAAACAACGCATGTGTGTAAGTATGAAATACAATTTAAAGATGGATGAGTGACATAACCTCTCAAATGGATACATCCACCAACGCTGCCCAGGTCCGCCCACTCTAGCTTCATATGTTAAGTGAATGATCAAATGCTCCATCAAGTCAAAGAATGATGGGAGAAATATTTTCTTTAACTTGCACATTGTCTCAACAATATTTTTCTCAAGAATCTTAACATCACTCTTTCGGAGCACCTTTGAGCACAAATTGTGGAAGAAATGACTAAGTTAAGTCAATGTTTCATTTACTGGCTTCGGTAAGAGGTCATGAAAGACAATTGGTATAAGTATTTCCATGAATACATGACAATCATGACTCTTTAAAGCATAAAACTTACAATCAACAAGGTTGCAACAACGTGATATATTAAATGCATAGCCATCTGGCAGCTTCGGTAGTTTAACCCACTCGCACACCCGTTGTATCTTCTTTTTATCCAATGTATATATTGCTTTGGGCAAAACCAGTTTATCATTAACTATTCGTGGATGGAATTCACACCACTCGCACACCTGTTGTATCTTCTTTTTATCCAATGTATATATTTCTTTGGGCAAAACCAGTTTCTCATTAACTATTTTTGGATGCAATTCACGCCGTATACCCATCATCTGCATAGCTCTGCGTGCTTTTAGGTGATCTTTTGAACTGCCCTTGACATTCATGACTGTATTAAACTCATTTTAAAAAACATCAAGATTGTTGCGGAGAAGGAGGGTCGGCCAATAAGGCGCTCCCAAAAGATGCACATTTTCTTCTAGTTGTGTGTTTTTCCAAAGCCATGAAGTTTTACACTGACATCACGTTTTCCAAATAGTACCGCATCCATGTAAAGGTCCTTTATGCACATATACACTTCATCCCCAAACAATATGTCACGTGTTTCAACGTGACGCTCCACAGTTTTATCAAACTTATCTTTTTGTTTTTCAAATGGATGATTAGGTGGTAAGAATTGTTTGTGACACCCCCAAAAGGAAGCCTTCCCCCGGTGCTTTAAGGTGAAAGCCTTACTTACTTCCATACAATAAGGACATGTCAACCTACCATGTGTACTCCACCCACACAACAAACCGTATGTAGGAAAGTCATTGATAGTCCACATGACTACTGCCCTGAAGTTGAAGTTCTGTTTAAGAGATGCATCAAATGCTGGGGCTCCAACTTCCCACAGAATTTTTAACTCATCGATCAATGGCCGCAAGTACACGTCTATATTTTTACCCGGGCTCGTAGGCCTAGGAACGAGTAATGATAAAAATGTGAATTGCTTCTTCATGCGCATGACTGGAAGAAGGTTATACGGGACAATGATCACAGGCCACGTAGAGTAAGGTGTGCTAGAGTGCCCAAAAGGATTAAAACCATCAGTAGCGAGGCCAAGTCGTACATTTTGAACCTCTGCAGCAAAAGATGGGTGTCTGCAATCAAATTCCTTCCATGCCTCTCCATTGGTAGGGTGTCTCAATAAATCGGGAACTTTGCTGCGGACGTTGTTATGCCATCTCATGTATTCTGCTGTTTTAGAAGAGTAATACAATCTTTGAAGCCTTGGTGTTATCGTAAAGTATCACAATATCTTCCATGCTATCTTCCTTTTCTTCCCACTGGTTGGTTTATACCTTGCGTGGCCACAAACCGAACACTCATTCAAGTTATCGTTCTCTTTATAGAATAAGTTAAGACACAATCATTATTGCATGCATCTATCTTCTGGTACGCCAAACCAAGTTTCATCATCATTTTCTTAGCACTTTAGTACGTGTCAGGCAACTCCTCATCCTCTGGCAACATTTCTTTATTAAGCTTCAGAAAAGCATCAAAACCTCTATCACTTAGACCATGCTCAGACTTTAAATATAGCATCCCTGTCACAGCAGATAATTTGGTGTGCTTTGTACTTCCATTCCATATTGGTTCCTCAGAGTCTTTTAACAATTTATAAAACTTCTGTGCACTCGGGTTTGACTCTTCTTCCACATTAGGATTCTCGTTGTTAAAAAAGTTGTCACAGTTAGTCCCATTGGGCCCAGCTTCCATTACCATAGGTTACTATTGAGAAAATTCCGGATCTCAGGGATTGTATTGTCTGAACTCAGTGGGCACCCTCAGAATTGGTTCCTCATGCTGAACCCAATTCGTATAGTTACCCATAAAACCTCTACGAAAGAGATCATAAGTTGTATCATCAGGGGTTTTCCAACTTAACAACTGATCGAAAATCATTGCACAATCGTGCCGTCATCCACAAAGTTTCGTTGATTCAAAGCAAAGGGAATAAACCCATTCACTCCATATCTAAACTCTTCCAATACCCCAATCCCACTTGGAGCAATCCTCCGTTGCATCCAACTTTTATCCACTAACATGATATATATCTCTCACTACCTGTTGATCAGTGTTAATCGGTGTTAATTAGGACGAATTAGGCTAATCAGGGCTAATTCGAGCTATTTGGGGTAATTTATAGTTAATTGGTTTAATTAGAGTTAACAACCGTCAATTACACTTTAATTAGGATTAATCAATGTTGATTAGGACTAATTAGTATTGATTAGGGCTAATTAGGGTTAATCAGTGTTAATCAGGGCTAATACGAGCTATTTGGGTTAATTAGGCTTTAATTTGGATTAATCAGAGTTCATTATAGTTAATAACCGTCAATTAGACTTTAATTAATTAAGATTAATCAGAGTTAATCAGGGCTAATTCAAGCTATTTGGTTGAATTAGAGTTAATAACCGTCAATTAGGCTTTAATTAAGAGTTAACTAGGATTAATCAGTGTTGATTAGGGCTAATTAGGGTTAATCAGTGTTGATTAGGGCTAATTAAGATTAACATGTGTTAATCAGTGTTGATTAGGGATGATTATGCTAATCAGTGTTGATTAGTGTTAATTAGGACTAATTAGGGTTAATCATGATTAATTAGGGCTAATTAGGCTAATCAGGGTAATTCGAGCTATTTGGGATAAGTTATAGTTAATTGGTTTAATGAGAGTTAATAACTATCAATTAGGCTTTAAGTATGAGTTAATTAGGATTAATTAGTGTTGATTAGGGCTAATTAGGATTAATCAGTGTTAATCAATGTTAATTAGGGTTGATTAGGCTAATCAGGGCTAATTCGAGCTATTTAGGTTAATTAGGCTTTAATTAGGATTATTCAGAGTTAATTAGAGTTAATCAGAACTAATCAAGGCTAATTCAAACTATTTGGTTTACTTAGAGTTAATAACCGTTAATTAGGCTTTAATTAATAGTTAATTAGGATTAATCAATGTTGATTAGGGCTACTTAAGATAAATCAGTGTTGATTAGGGCTAGTTAGGATTAATCAGTGTTAATCAGGGCTGATTAGGCTAATCAGTGTTGATTAGTGTTATTTAGGGTTAATTAATGTTAATTAGGGCTGATTAGGCTAATCGGGGCTAATTTGAGTTATTTGGGATAATTTATAGTTAATTGGTTTAATTAGAGTTAATAACTGTCAATTAGGCTTTAATTTAGAGTTAATTAGGATTAATTAGTGTTGATTAGGGCTAATTAGGATTAATAAGTGTTGATTAGGGTTAATTAGGGCTAATTAAGGCCCTATGAGCTGAAATCTACATATCAAACAAGCATATGAGCTAAAATCTACATGGGAGGCCTTATGAGCTGAAACAAAAGAAAAATGGAACATACTTGGAATTCTTCAACAAAGTTGACAGAGTTTTATTATTTCTGGTCAGTAATGGTAATTGGACATCCTTCATCTTGCCAATTACACCTTGGTTTCCTCTGCCATGAGAGCCTAACTAGAACAAAAGGTTATGAATTAACCTGACTAAGCCATGTATGACATTGACTTCATGATCATTTTCTAAGAACAGTGATCGACTCAAAAAACCTTCACTTTTGATTTGATTGCCAAACACAGTGGCCTGAAATTTAGCTTTGTCAAATAACTAGACTCGTGATGATGCAAATGTTTCAATAGCTCTAGTTTACGGAAGCAGGAAGTGTCCACCAATTCTTCCATCATATAAAACATTACTAATAATTACAAAAGTATTACAAGTTAATACATTGGATTGAAAACATAGGATTAAGAAATGAAATAACGGACAACGGAAATTAACAGAGGTTGCCAAAGCTAAACTCAATCTGACCAAGCAGTTAACTGGCCCTTTCATTCTCTTAGCCACTACTTACTACTGCAAGTTGTAACAATCACCTCGATATAGCAATCAATTGCACATTCTGTAACTGAACACAAGAAGAGTCAATCAAACACAAGAACACAATATAATAAATTAACCTCAAAACAGCCCAAAAAAAAACACAAATCAAGAAAAGGTTACCTCCATAACCAAGGATTAACCTCTACACTAAACTAAATATCAAAATTAAAAAAACTAATGTGTCGAAGAATATGCAACCTAAATCAGAGGGAGTAAAGCCTTTTGACGTTAAGCCACCAGCTCATACCCCATTCAAAGCACCATAAGGAAGCCCTATAACAAGCTTCAGGTAGCAGGCATTAACCTGAGGTAAAGTTTCCCACAAAATTGACCAAGAGATAAAGATCCTACATACTAGTTCCAGTTTGACCAAGAGAGAACGACAGGCTTTCTGGTTTAGAACAACTGAATGGTATAACAAAGAACCCAACAATGATACCAGGTGAATTGCAGAAAAGTTTATACAATATAAAGCATAACATTGACTCTTGACATGACTGAAGGATTCTTTTTTCTGCTTCAAAATGACCTACGTAGATTCAGGAGAGTGGTAATGGTTGGATGTAATCCTATTGTTACCAAAATAAGTAACTACATATCGAGATTCAGAGTCAAAAAAGGTTATAAGTAGAAAACCTTCTATGTCCCAATTTTTCCAACCAAAAGTTGACGAAATAACAACGGAACAGAGTGGTCGAAGTGCTGAAAATCTTTACGCCCTCCAATTTCTGTACTCTTTGACCACAGTGAGCCATCTCTTTCACAATGTTGTCTTTTACAATCACACTCTAGGATACTCGACTGATAACAGCTTTGGGCAAAATAACAAAAAGGGCAAATTACACTTATATCCCTGAGGTTAGGGTATAATTACAGTCAAGGACAACAAGTTTCAAAATGTAACATTCCGTGACCAAACACTTTTAAAATGTATCAGCCGTGTCCATCCGTTAGGGTTCCATCCAAAAATTGTACTTTTTGTATGATGTCATCAATATGTATTTTTAAAATGACGATACTACCCCTTGTACTGTATATATTGAAAAATATTTGTTTATTATTATATATAATTTATTTATCAATTTTAGTTTTAGGATATTCTTGAAACCCTAATTTGCAAATTAGGATTTTCTTGAAACCCTAATTTGCAAATTAGGATTTTCTTGAAACCCTAATTTGCAAATTAGGGTTTTATGTTCTCTTTCCCATTGCTTTATCATCAATATTAAGAATTTCTCAAATCCCAGTGTATCACCTTGCAAATTTGCAAATTAGGATTTTGTTGTAACCCTAATTTACAAATTGGGGTTTTCTTGAAACCCTAATTTGCAAATTAGGATATTACTGAAACCCTAATTTGCAAATTAGGGTTTTTTGAAACCCTAATTTGAAAATTAGGGTTTTTGCAAATTAGGGTTTTGTTTGCAAACCCCACCAAAGTGGCCGCGCCGCCACTATCGCCGGCGCCAACTCCCGGCAATCCAAACCTAATCATCTGCCTCTACCACACTGAACTAGGCCTCATCGCCCTCACCTAGTCCTGCAGCCTCTACGGCGACATCGACGACTGTCGAATATCTTTGCGGCAGGAGGTGCGGCGTTGTGGTGACGGGGAAGGGGAAGGGGGAGGGTGGGTACGGCGACGGGGAAAGGGAAGGGGAAAGGGAAGGGGAAGGGGAAGGGTGGGGGCGGCGCCGGGAAGGGGAAGGGGGAGAGGGGGTGCCACGACCGGGAGGCAGATCGCGAAGTTGTGCTGCGGGGCTTTGCGGCGGGAGGTGAGGCGTTGCGGTGACGAGGAAGGGGAAGGGGGAGGGTGGGTACGGCGACGGGGAACGGGGAGGGCGGCGACGGTAAAAGGGAAGGGGGGAGGTGGGTGTGGCGACGGGGAGGCAGACTGTGCAGGGGTGCTGCGGGGAGTTTGAGGCAGAAATGGGGTTGGGGTCGTGGGGGGGTGGGGCGGTATTGGCGCTTGGGGGGGGGGGGGGTTGAAGAAAAGTAATTAAAAATAAGATGAAATAATGGCACTAAAAAAATTAAGATTCCAGCTTAGGGGCAATATAGTCTTTTCATTAAAACCGTTAGGGTTTTTAAGATTCCGTTTGGTCAACGGACATAAGTGTAATTTGTCCAAACTATTGTCCTCGCCTGTAATTATACCCTAACCTCAGGGATATAAGTGTAATTTGCCCTAACAAAAATGATTAGCAGCCTACTCTTTTAACTTCCTTTTCATCTCTAGTCAGCCAAGAACATGTATTTATACTTTATGCAAGGAGATGACATAAATCAGAAAAATTGAAACCTAAACCATGAAGTGTGATTGATGTAACACACCTGGCGCCGGCGTAGTGCATGGGCTTGGTGGCGGCGTAGTGCGTGGGCTTGGAGGTGGCACAGCCGACAACAGTGGTGTCCAGGTGGCTTCGCGGCGTCGTGGGCTTGTCGACTGATTTTTGGCGAGGTGGGCTTGCAGGAGTGGGCGGGGTCGCAGAGAATTGGTCTTCGGCGGCGGGTTTACAGTGGTTGGGAAGATGGGAGGCAGCAGATTAGGTAGGAGAAGAGAGAGAGAGGCTGACGGGTGAAGGGTATTAAATACTCCTAAGAGCGGTCGCTAAACGCAGTTGATACTTTTAGCGACCGCTGAAGCTGTCGCTAAAGTTAGCGACTGCTATAACTGTCGCTAAATACGGTCGCTATATTTAGCGACTGTCATAACGGTCGCTAAAACAAATCGTTAATTTAGCGACTGCCATAGTGGTCGCTAAACGTGGTCATTAAATTAGGCGCTAATTTTTTTGTTGACCCTGCCAGATTTTGACTAAACCTAGCGATTGCCAAAAATAGCAGTCGCAAAATGCGGTCGCTAAAGACCATGTTTCTTGTAGTGCTGGTATATGTGCACTTGTGTCGACCTATTTTGACTCTCTTATCTTGTAACTCTTTTTTCATAATGGTAGCAAAGTTCCTCTAAAACTCTTCATTTTACGTTTTCAATGATATTTGAAGCAAAAAAGGGCAGGTATCACATGTAGATGGAGATCTAGAAGACAATAGTGCTCGAGTTACTAGTAGTTTTGTAGTAAAGGGATAAGGTTAATTGGAGTTTTCTATTTGATGATTCTGGAATCCTTATTTGACCAAGGGGATAAGTGATTTTGACAAAGCCAAACTGTAAATCAATAGAACATTTGAAACCTTTGTTTCTTAAAACACTAGTAATGGCTAACCAGTGGCTAGAGTGCTAGCCGAAGATAAAGCATAGTTTTTTGCCTACCAAAATGTTAAAGAGGCGTTATTAAATTGAAGGGGACTTGATAGATTTTGTGTGCGTACTGAGTTGTGTTTGTTTCATTTGCCTTCTCCTGCTTTTATTTTACTCTGAAAAGAGCAGTTGATGATGAAACACGTCAATTGGATGATTGGTTTAAATCATGACTTTTCGATCGTCATAACTGTCATTGCAACGTCGACAACTTAAGTGACAGTACTCCTAACACACTTGGCAGAGTGACATTGCATACATGTAATGTTGTGGAAGAGAACTGGAGGACCTTATAGCATGGCGAGAAGATTTGCGCAACACAAGAAAGACAACCATTACCATACCGGAGGGAAGTCCGGTAGACGGTGCTGGATGCCTAAGTCAGTTTCTGCAAGGGAGAAACTGAAGGACAAAAAGATATGTTAAGGGTTCGAGAGCTTAGCTTTTACCTGGACATAACAGAGGCCTTTTATAATTCAAAAAAAAAAAAATAGAGGCTTTTTATATAGCGAGAGAAAAGGGAGGTTCACACAGTTATGATAGACTGAACTACTTTAATGATAATCAGTCACACGATTTTATTGCACGACCAGTCTCGATAGCTGATCATAAAGCCACACAGGCTGTTACCACGCATGTCACAAATGCCACCCCACAGGTACGCAACACTGCAAATGAAAAGCTGACAGCAAGTTCTTTCTAATGTTGTCCTTTGACTTTGTCCAATGCAATGTCAAAGTAGATAAGGGCGCGTACGCTTACCTTATTTCGTTTTCATATTTAGCAATGATGATAAAAAGATGCATTTTTCGTGTACTTTTATATTTTTTCAATTCCGTTTTGGATACAAATATCCAAACAGTACCCAATATCATGAAAACAGCCTTGGGCTGTTTTCACCTTTTTCCAAAAACTGTACTCAATGTCTAGGAAAAAAAGCAAAAAAGTCAGAAGCTGCTCCATCCCTCTATCTCCTCCCTAGCACCATCGCTTTTGTCCAGATCCGCCACTGAACCACCGCAAAGAAAGGCACCATAGCCACCATCCCCACCACTCAACACTCAAACCTCGTATCCTCCCTAGCACCACCATGCACCACCCGACCCGTCACTGAACCACCACACAGAATCACACCACAGCCACCATGCCCACCACTCAACACTCAAACCTTATCTCTTCCAGCCATTTTGTCGCCACACAGCCACCATAAACCACCCTCCAATTGCAACCCACGATGGCCGATCTAACCACCGTAACCATTTCAAACAAAAAACATAGAGAAAGAGAAGTCTGGTAGGTGAGGAGCCTCGACGTCTCTGTGTATTCTTTGCGGAATCCATGAAAAACCGTCCATCTTGAAGAGATCTGGTAGGTGAAGCCCGGGCGTTCATCGATTGGAATCCATCTTGCAGTCTCCCATCCCGAAGCCCGTTTGGCAGTCGCCCATCTTGAAGCTCCGGTGTTCATCGATTGGAATCCATGTGTAGGGCGGCGGTAGATGGGGAAGATCGTTGGAAAGGGGCGGCAGTATACGGGCGGTGCTAGATCTTGTTGGAAAGGGCAGAGAATGGAGGGGGAAGGGGGAGGGGGCGGGGGACTTTGTTAGAAATGTAGGGTAAAAAGTGAAAATAAAAATGATATAAGTACACAAATCCGACAAAAAAAATAGCTAAAACGAATTGTGAAAATAATAAAATTACAAGAATGAATTTTCTATCTGAATACAAAAATCTTGAAAACAAAAACAAAATACAAAACGCGAAAAAGAATTGTGTAAGCGTACGCGCCCTAAGTCTTTTACTAACTCATCCAAAGCCAAGGCAGAACTCCCACCTTCTATAGTTGCATTTAGAGCTTTTTCTCGTAGTTTCAAGGCTTCAGCCTTCTCAGACGCATTACCGATTACTGACTCAGCCAAGGCATGTGCCGACTTGATCGAGTCCGGAACGGAACTCATGCCGTCACAAACTCGGATCGCCGCACCCAATTGGTCGACCAAGAGCTTAGCATTGACAAAATGGTCAGCCTGCATGGACCAGACAAGCAGAAACACCTCATTCAGTTTTCCTTCCAGGGCCGAGTTCCACCCGCAATGAGTCAAGAAGATCCCAACCGCTTGATGCTTGAGGATCGCCACCTTAGGAGCCCACCCCCTGATCACAAGGCCCCTTCCTCCCACCCGATCCTCGAACCCAGCGGGGACTTCCCCGTCACCTTTTGTCTTTCCTAGGCCCTGCATTGGGCTCTTTCCGAACCAAATAAAATGCACACCGCTCTCCTCCAGGGCCGTCGCCAGAGCCTCTATCTGTGGCTTGGCCAGGGAGATATGACTCCTGAAGCCCACGAAGACGACGGATTTGTCCGCACGGCACGAATCGAGCCACCCGAGAACTTTGTCGACCGGCACGAAGATGGACCCACCTCTTTCGTTAAGGCCAACCTTGCTGTGCTCGATTGGAAGCAAAGGCCCCAAGGCCCAAACTCTATTGTGCCCCATCATCTTTCTTAGCTGCTCCAAGTTCTCACTCTCCAACTTGGTGAAAGAGTTGAGAATGAACCCCCAACTCCTCACATTAGCCACAATACTGTGTGCCATGGAATCTGGCAAGTACTCCTCTGTAACACGACCCAGATTGCACCACTTCTGGATTAACGCGATCGAGTTATTCGGAGTGAATCCGATATGTCGGATGCCGAGATGACTAGTTAGAGACTGAGTCCAAGTACTGTGGAAAAAAATGGTAAGAATGGCCACATGGGGTGATGGGTTGGTTTGAAACCAACGGAGAACAGGATTGTAGAATTCAGACATGGCTGTGAGTAACTCCGGAACCATGAACACGGGGAGCTCTTTCATGTCCTCCACGCCATCAGGGATGGTGAGGTGAGGAGGGAAAGGGATGACGAGGGTTTGGATGGAAGGGTGTACCGAGAGTAGAGGCTGCAGCTGAGAAAGGATCTTGGGTGTTACCAAGATATATGGTGATGGTTAACCCTCTTTTGGCAAGCTGGTGGGTTAAGTCCAAGAGTGGGAGCATATGCCCTGGTGCTTGGTACGGGATCACCAAGATGTGAGCGCCATCTTTGGATCCTGTCATCTTATTTGTTGCTGTTAAAAACATGCTCCGCGTACATTGCGAAACCCGAGCCTGGACCGATGACCTGCAAGACAGAAAACGAGTGACCGCCGGGTGGGGTTCCCGGCAGAGAACTCTCCGATGCTTAAGTCAGAGCGTAGCTACATGATAATAACTCTGAAAAAGCATGAAAGACACAATGTGTATCTGTGTGTGTCGTTGTCCCATACCTGGGGGTAGACCCCTTTATATAGGGGTAGGAAGAAGAGTCCTATTAGGACTAGGCTGTGGACTAATCCAATCAGGATCGTGTTAGGATCTTCGAGGATCACGTCACGATTTTTAAGGACTTTTTTAAAATCCTGATAAGATAATCATCAATCTCCCAGTTTAACTGGGATTCGCCGGGTGTCCCCCAATTATTGGGAGTTATATTTGAGTTATATCATAAGCCCCTCACTTCCTTAGCCAAAATGTTTGGATGAGGAAGTTTATACCTGGTGTCTCGAGACACGCGTCAGATTTGTAAGGGATTCTCCATCCATAATTCAGGGGTAATAATATTTCTCTCCTCCATGTGCTCTGACCTAAGCGGGAGCTTAGGCTTTTGCCCAAGTAGGGCGCTAGAACCCTAGCTCTCGAGAGCTAAGTCTTAGAATGTCGCTTGAGTAGGCTATTCGGAATCATCTTTAGAAAGACGAATCATGGGATCTCGAGATCCTTTAGCGGCTGTGCCCCATGGTAGCCTCTCTCAGGAGAGGACACAAAGCTCTGCATGCAAGTTGTTGCATGTGCTAAGTGTTTGAATGTCCCCTCGAGGGGTCACCTCTCCTTTGGAGGGTGTTCATTTTGTGCAAGTGTGTGTTCTTGAGCTCGAGCCGACCACTTCATTCTTGCGTTTTACTTTGTCGAAAACTCTTATCATCAGCTAAGAGCTGGCAAAGAAGCCTCGCACTCACGCTTGGCTGGGTTTTGAATTGACAAAGAATGGTAGGGGGATGAAGTCCCATAGTCCTTTGCCGTTTCACGGGTTAGAACTGTAGCTAAACAGTTCGGATAGAACTCGAGCTCTATCATATCACCCTTGGGGGTGTTCATCCCTTGAGGGACCGCCCTAGAGGACTGGTGGAGCGCGGAGCTCATGCAACTACCCTCGAGGGTTTGACGGAATTTAAGAATTCTCGTCGTACACACCTTTGTGGGCGGATGGAGCCGGAGCTCATACAATTATACAATTACCCTCGAGGGTTTGATGGAATTTAAGAATTCTCGTCGTACACGCCCTCGGGGGCGGATGGAGCCGAAGCTCATGTAATTACCCTCGAGGGTTTGACGGAACTTAAGAGTTCTCATCGTACGCGCCCTCAGGGGTTTAACGGAACTTGGAGTTCTCGTCGTACGCGCCCTCGGGGGTTTAACGAAACTTTAGAGTCCTCGTTGTACGCGCCCTTGGGGGTTTTACGGAACTTGGAGTTCTCGTCGTACGCGCCCTCGGGGTTTTAACGAAACTTTAGAGTCCTCGTTGTACGCGCCCTTGGGGGTTTGACGAAACTTAGAATTCTCGTCGTATGCGCCCTCGGGGGTTTCTCGTCCTTGTTGTCGCGGTGCTAAATAAGAAGCCGCGGGTCATGGAGCCCGTAGTATGGTCGCTGTGGTGAACCTTTCTGTCTGATAAGACATAAGGCATTAAGCCTGTATAGGAATGATCTCATAAAATATAAAGCCCCCCGGCCTTTGAGAAGGCGTGAATATATAAAGACGGCTTTTAAGCCCATATGTAGGGCCCGGTCGCAAGAAGACCTGTACGAGCAATATAGAAGACCGTAATCCGCCTGCTTGACTAGACGAGCATATAGATCTAGAGGACACGGAGTTCGTCGCAGTTTATCAATATGCTGAGAAGCAACTAGATTCAGTTTGCTGGTCGCATGAGCTTGAGCTTGCAGTTGTACCGACATATTAGTGATGCTTATTAGCAGAAGCTGATGATATTCTTTGATTCACTGATCGAGGTCACTGTGTGACCGAACATCACGAGATAATAAGAAATGCCGAGTCAGCAAGAAGCTGCAGCAGAAACCCTAGGCGTGACTTTTAAGTCACCGGATGCTGTGAATTTGTTCCTTGCTTAAGAAGTGGTTTATACGTCACTATTGATGCTCGCATCCATTGTTTAAACCCTTGTTTTGATTTGGCTATTCTTTCCATTGACCGAAGAGATGCCTCATTGGTTCTGATGTGCTGACCGACGAGCTGCCGACGCGACCACCCGTTACGAAGGCAACCGCGACGAGAGTGGTGTCGTCATCTTGAGGAGCCAAATAAGATAGCGGCGAGTGGGTTCCTATCTGGACGGATGATGGCGGCTGGCGGAGTTAGCACCATGGCAGTGGCCGATGGAGTCTGTGCCGCAACGGTGGCCGGCGAAACAGATATCGAAGGAAGGTGCCGACCTGTACGAGATGGGCTTGATTTTGGCCCAATGTCTCGCGAAGAATGCTGACCGAGAAGGGTGACGGTGGCCATTGGGGTTTTGCGATGTCGGCGCTGCCTGCCGTAGTGGCGACGACACTGCCTGTCGCGACGGTGACAGTGCTGCTTGAAGCTAATGCAGAGCCGTGGTGATGGCGCAGATCTGGCCACGGCTGCTGCGATTGTGGTGGCGACGCTACTGCTTCCTCTATTTTTTTTGTTGTTGAGACTTTTGTTGCTGGTCCCAGCAGCTTTGAGACGCTGGTGACTTTGGCGGCATGTGCGTGGCCGGAGTTTTGAAGTTGTGGCGGTAGCCCACTGTCTGAATGGTGACGACGGTAGTAGTGGCGGTAAGGAGGCGATTGGGTCGTCGTTGTAGCCATAGGAGATTTCTGACAATCGCTTGTGGCGGCCGTGGTGGTCTGACGTTGCTTGGTGGACCCGAACAGTGGCTATGGCAGCCTTTAGTCACGAGGCTGAGACGGCGACGGGGCTACTAGTCTCGGTGGCGTCATGCTTCCACTGTTCATGGTAGTGCACATCTTGATGGTTGAGCGGGCATAGGGCTGCCCTTGTAGGTGCGGTTGATGGCGGTAGCTGTTTAGGTTTTTGCCCATGAGGGCGGCGATCTGCAGGTTTATGCGCGATGGCGCTGCCTGATGCGTGGTGGAGATCCCCTACTTTTTTTTTCTCTGTTGATACCGCGGTAGCCCCGCTGTAGCGGCGCGGCTGATCGTGGTGTCCATGACTCCATTGGCACAACCTTGTAATTTTGGTTGTGGCAGTGCTGCCTAATCACCGCTGACCGTGGTGGCAATGAGGCTAATCCTGCTCCCGCTTCACAGTAGAAACTTTTGATAAATATAAGGGCAAATTACACTTATATCCCTGAGGTTAGGGTATAATTACAGTCAAGGACAACAAGTTTCAAAATGTAACATTTCGTGACCAAACACTTTTAAAATGTATCAGCCGTGTCCATCTATTAGGGTTCCGTCCAAAAATTATACTTTTTGTATGATGTCATCAATATGTATTTTTAAAATGACGATACTACCCCTTGTACTGTATATACTGAATATTTTTAAAAATTTTAAATTAAAATTTCAAGCCTTGGAACCCTAATTTGCAAATTAGGGTTTACTTGGAACCTTAATTTGTAAATTAGGGTTTTCCTGAAACCCTAATTTCCGAATTAGGTCCAATCCCTCACCCCCGGTAGCCCCTTCCCTCCCCGCTGGCAACCCCTTCCCTCATTGCCGGCAGTCCCCTTACCTGCCGGTAGCCCCTTCCCTCACCCCGGCAGCCTCTTCCCTCCCCGCCGGCAGTCCCCTTCCCCGCCGACAGCCCCTTCCCTCACCCCGACAGCCTCTTCCTTCCCCGCCGGTAGTCCCCTTCCCCGCCAACAACCCCTTCCCTCACCCCGGCAGCCCCCTTCTCCTCTGGCAGTCCCTTTTGTTATTCGCCGAACAAAACAGATCCACCACCGGCAACGTCGCCGTCACTCTTCCCACTCCATCTCTTTTCTCCTCCCCCGCAGCAGGGGTGCGGCGATTGGGGGCTGTCCTTGACCCCGTTCATGCAGAAGTGACAGAAATGGGGTTGGGGGTTGGGGGGTGGTGGCACGGGGGGGGGGGGGTGGTGGCGCGGGGGGGGGGGGGTACTGGGTGTGGGGAGAGCAAGAATAAACAGTAAATTAAGTGGGTAATTTATTTTAAAGTCAGGAGCAATCAAGTCTTTTTGTCAAAACCGTTAAGTATTTTTGTATTCCGTTTGTCAATGGACATAAGTGTTACATTTTGAAACTTTGTGTCCTCGCGTGTAATTACCCCCAAACCTCAGGGACATAGGTGTAATTTGCCTTAAATATAATCTGAAAATTCTGAACTTTCAAAATTTTCTTTTGTGACGACAATTTACTTGGAGACCCGCAATGACGGCACTCGTGTTAGCGGTTCAGACACGTTGCCGACGTCGCTTGCGAAACGAGTGTTTGAATTTTTTTGAGGTCGATTGGTTAGGCTGGCTGGTCCCACGGATGACACCAATCTGTTGCTGCTAAAAACATGCTCCGCGTACATTGCAAAACCCGAGCCTGGACCGATGACCTGCAAGACAGAAAACGAGTGACCGTCGGGTGGGTTTCCTGGCGGAGAACTCTCTGATGCTTAAGTCAGAGCGCAGTTACAGGATAATAACTCTGAAAAAGCATGAAAGATACAATGTGTATCTATATGTGTCGTTGTCCCATACCTGGGGGTAGACCCCTTTATATAGGGGTAAGAAGAAGAGTCATATTAGGACTAGGCTGTGGACTAATCCAATCAGGATCGTGTTAGGATCCTTGATGATCACGTCACGATCTTTAAGGACTCTTTTAGAATCCTGATAAGATAATCATCAATCTCCCAGTTTGACTGGGATTCGTCGGGTGTCCCCCAATTATTAGGAGTTATATTTGAGTTATATCATTATTCATTCCTCGCTCTCTCTCCCTCTCTGTCAGTGTGTGCCCGTCGGTGTGGAAGATAACATACCGAGTACCAACTATACGTCTTTATATACGCATGGATATTAAGAAGATGAAGGGTGGCGCGGTGGATTTGGCGCAATCATTACAAACCAGGACCATGAGTTGTTGAACCTGCTGCATTCAGTTGCATTGAATGGCGCCAGAGTTTTCAGGATATGTGAATTAATTTGGATGTGAAAATCCATAGGGAAGGAATCTGATGACGCCGAACTCTTGTTTTTTTTATAGCAGAAGATTGGTGGCATAGATGTTATCGCTTTCATTTTCTATTGGTATTGTCAGACACATTGTACTTGGAAAATAGAAACACAAAATTCAATTAGCAATGAGCAGCAGGGTATGCGGGATCACGGACTTGCAAATTCAAGTACCTAGGGAAATAGATAGACCTCCGTAAAGGTGAGGAATCTTATGTCTGATGATGACAACTGGGAGAAGGAGGAGAGGAAGAAAGTGGATAAGTTGTGAGAGATTTTTACACATGGTCAAGAGAGTCAAATA
Organism: Escallonia rubra; assembly: GCA_033065855.1. Taxonomy (NCBI): domain Eukaryota; kingdom Viridiplantae; phylum Streptophyta; class Magnoliopsida; order Escalloniales; family Escalloniaceae; genus Escallonia; species Escallonia rubra. The sequence continues at coordinate 157,242 of JAVXUO010002537.1, forward strand.
GATAGACCTCCGTAGAGCCAGTACTTCACCGCATCAAATCGAAAACCTTAACAATTAAGGCTCTATTTGAAAATACTTTTTTTTTGCAATTTTCAAAAAATAAATAAAATTTAAAGTCCAATTTTTTTTTATTTTTTTTTACAAAAATAAGTGCGTGTTTAATAACCCAGTTTTTTTTTTTGAATTTTTTTTTTATGTTTGATTATCCAGTTTTTATTATTTTTTTTGTTGTGGTTTGCGGTGGTGGTGGCCGGAGGTGACGTCGGTCGCTGGAGGCCGGCGGTGGCTGCCGGCAGTAGGAGTATGGTGGTCTAAAAAAAAAAAAAACTGAAAACCGAAACTCATTTTTTGAGTTTTTAAAAGCAACCTTAATTTAAAAAACTTGTTTTTTAAACTGAAGGAAATTTGTTTTTCCAATTTCCAAAATTGAAAAAAATTGGAAAAAAAAGTTCTGTCAAACAGGGCCTAAGAAAACTCTTTTTCTCGGGAGTTTTTTCGATGCGTGGTGACGTGATAGCATAGATTTATGTCTATATCAAGTTTTCGTTTCGAATCTTTCTGGGTTTGGCGAGCTGGACGATGTTCGTCGTTTCGATTGATGGCAACCGGTCCATAGTGGTCAGCCATGTTTTTTCGGCGACGGTGATCGGTTTCTAAAATTAAAAATTTGTTCTAAAAAATGTAATAAAATACACCTTAAAGGTCGTGTTCGATACTATAAGATATCATATGTTAAGCTTATGTTTGCATACGTATTATGACCCACGGCTGCTAGTTTGTTTGCCAGGCGTAGATAAGTAGTGAGGTGGCCCTTAGCAAACCATGGGTACATAGCAACACGCAGAGTTTTGTCATCCATCTTCGTTTCAAGTACACAAAAGGCGAGGCTTCCTGAACCAAAAAGGATGCATTCATTCAAAACTAGCCCCTCTTTCATGAACTGAACTATCAAGAAGTCTCTTTGGTTTAAAGCTTTCAGCGTGGGGGCTTGTTTTTTTTTTTTTTAGAGAAAGAGTAGAAATATATACCCAGATATGAAACAGTCGGATATACAAGAGGGAAAGTAGTACCCTTCGTCAAGGCTCTTTCCAAGATACTAAAACTGACTACAATAAAAACTAATTACAACACACTGACTACACGAATCAAAAACACCACAAGGAGATCAAGCAGCATCCCTGCGTCGGACATGTTGTGTCTCAAAAACCCACTCCTGACAAAGCCCACCAGATCGCGAGACAAAAGCTGCTAAGGATGACGAAAGCCGGAGAGTACTGGCCTTTCCTTGGGTGGCTAGCACCGAGTGCAAACCCTTGCAGTTAGGTAGAACTGTACACAAAAAAACGGACGAAGTCGAACAGTCGTTAATTGCTGCTGTCAACTGCACCAGAAAGGAACAATTAGGGAAGAGGAAAATAATATGGTAGTGTTTTAGCTTTAAAGCCCAATTAAGCGCGATATTTAATGCTGACTGAAATGCATTAAATTCGTCCCTAGCTGTGAATGTATCAATGGTCGCACCAATTGGGGTCCATGCCCCGTTTAACAGAACTAACCCCATTCCAAAGCTGCAGTCAGCGGGTGAGCCAAAAACCGAAATGGAGCAGAAAACAGGGGAAGGTGGTAGCGGACATGCACAATTCTCCGAAAAATAGATGTAACATAACGGAGGATAAAATTGTTCGTAGCAATCAACGAAAGCCGATGGGCATTCCCGACCTGGGTCTTGCACATGGTGCCAGCGAGTGCGAAAGGTGGGCGTGCCAAAAATGCAGTGCAGTAAGGAAAGAGTCTGTGTGATGATTAGTCCATCACAAAAAAAATTGGCAGCGAAAATCGTTGAATTGCGGCCTACCCAAATATTCCAAAGGATAACTGCAATGCACACAATTCGGAGTAAGGCATTGCTGGCAGGAGTAAGGTTTGATAGCAGGCGACGAGCGAACCAGCGGGTGGCAGAGGTAGTAGGTCGCATGAAGGCGTTGCGACCTAAGAAGAATGTCCAAATGGGCTGAACTTGTTCACAATCAAGAAACAGGTGCTCAGGTGTTTCTGGCTGTGACAAGCATAACGGACATGAGACTTGTACCGGGCAATGGCGTTTAAGAAGTTCAAGCAATAGAGGCAGACGAGCGTGGCTGAATTGCCATAAGAAAATTTTGAGCTTTTCTGGGATCAGAAGTCTCCAAAGTCGCGACCAAAAGGTTGCGGGCAGCACAGAGGTAGAGGCAGGTCGTTTTGACAAAAAACGGTAGACCGCAGCAACCGGGCAGCTGTTGCCTTGACTAAAAGAACCGAATAAGCGGTCTGGCGTGCCTAACGGTAATAAGCAGAGCTGCAGAATGTTAGGGATGAGGGTGTCAGGGAAAGTGTGTAGGAGCTTATCTAAATCCCAGGTGGAAGTATTGGCAATGAACAAGTTAGAGATCATCAAAAAGGTATTAGTGCTAGTACGATATTGCTGTAAGATATTTGGCGGGGCGCAAGGTAGCCACCATTCCATCCATACTGAAATCGATCGCTCATCGCCAATCTGCCATTGCACTCCTTGTTTAAGTGTATGTTGCCCAAGAAGAACACTTCGCCAAATCCATGAGCAGGAACGGGGCTGAGTAAGATGTAGAAATTGGCGCCGAGCAAAATATCGGCCCTTGAGTACCCGAGCCACTAAACTTTGGGGATTGGTCCAAAGCTTCCAAGCCAGTTTAGTAAGTAAGGCCTGATTGAAAAGACGAAAGTCACGAAACCCTAGACCGCCGTGCTTTTTCGGTAGACACAGGGAAGGCCACGCTAACCAATGAATAGAGTGTCGCGTAGCCTCGCCTGACCACCAAAACCGGGCCAAAATTTGGTCAAGTTGAGTACAAACAGCCACTGGGAATTTAAACACAGACATGTAGTTAACAAGCAGGGAGGAGAGAACTGAAGTAATAAGAGTGGCACGACTTGCTTTATTCAGTAAAAGTCCAAGCCAATGTGCACAGCGGTCCTGAACCCTTTGCACTATAGATCGAAAGATTTCCTTTTTAGATTCTGTCACGTCTAGCTGAATACCCAAATATTTCCCAAAAGTTGAGGAAGCGGGAAACTCAAACGCCCGTTCGATAAGAAGTCTTTTTTCAAAACTTGCTTTAGGGCTGATGACAAGAGAAGATTTTGCCCAATTAATGCATTGGCCGGAAAGCTGATAATAGTTATGTAAGATCGTTTTAATGGCCTCAATGTCACGCAGCGCTTCCTTAGAAAGCCGCATGAAGATAAAGATATCGTCAGCATATAGAAGATGGGAGACGGATGGTGAGTATTTCCCAGCCTTGATGCCGTGAAACAATCCCTCGTGTTCTCTGCGGAGAAGGCTGACAGAGAGGATCTCCACACAGAGAAGGAAAAGGTACGGTGATAGGGGGGTCCCCCTGCCGAATACCCTGAGTGGGGTCAAAAAAGGATGTAGGTGCCCCATTAACCAAAATAGCATAGGAGACCGAGGAAATACATTGGAGGATCAGCTGAACCTAGTTAGAAGGAAAACGAAGGGCCAAAAGGACTTCTCTTACAAATTCCCATTGAACCCGATCAAAAGCTTTGCTCAAGTCTAATTTTAGGGCAACTAAGACAACCCCGCCTTTTTTGCGCTTCCGAACACAGTTAGTGAGTTCATGCACAAGAAGGACATTATCAGAGAGACATCGACCAGCTAGAAAAGCATTCTGAAAGGGAGAAATCAAATCCGGCATTATAGGTTTCAATCAATTGACGAGCACCTTAGAAATGATTTTGTAAACTCTGGTACAAAGACTGATAGGTCGATAGTCCGCAGGTGATTTAGGTGCCTTGATTTTTGGGATCAGTGCAATGTAGGTTTGGTTGACTTCCCGTAAAAGGTGTTTGGAGTTAAGGAAAGATAGCACACCCGAAGTGACTAACGGCCCCATAATGTCCCAACATTTCTTAAAGACCATCCCAGGGTATCCATCATGCCCAGGTGCCTTAAGATCTCCAATTAGAAAAGTTGCACGCTTCACTACCACCGGAGTAAAAGGTTGTTGGAGGTGACTAACATGACTCTGGGATAAGGTCGGAAGTCGTAAGTAAGACACATAGTCTCGAATCTGAAGGCATAGGGTCGGGTTTGGAGGGGGCGAGGCAAGGAGGTTAGAAAAATACTCAACCAGGGAGGAGCGAAGACCAGATTCACTTGAGATCACAACACCAGAGGCAGTCTTGATGGAAGAAATGAAGTTCTGACTCCTACGGATAACAGTTGAGGCGTGAAAAAGTTTTGTGTTGCGATCAGCCACCTCTAACCAGGTAATTTTGGAGCGTTGAGCCCAGAAAATTTCTTCACATTTCAGCAGGAAGTCCAACTGATGGCGTAAAGATGATTCAATCAGATTGCAAGATACCGACCTTGGCATTTGAGACTGATTGTCGACAAGCAACTGGTGAACCGTCTTAATTTGAGTGTCAAGTTGCCCAAGATTAGCTGAGCTCCAGACACAAACAGATTGAAGGACTTTGTCCAGTTTACGCATAAGCTGGAACAAGGGCGAGTCCGTTACAGAGTAGGACCATTGAGCTCGAATGAAAGATAGGCAGAGCGGCGAGGCTAACCACATGGCCTCAAATCTAGAAGGGTAAGGAAAAGCGGTACGAGAGGTTTTCGTGCTGCATAAAATGGGAGCATGGTCGGAACGCTAAATTGCTAAATTTCGGGCTAGAGCCGAAGGATGAAGAACAGCCAGGCCGATGAAGCAAGCACTCTGTCTAATTTTTCATAAACAAAGCCGTGAGTTGGAGAACCTCGTACCCAAGTGTAGAGGGGTCCATCACAACGTATATCAAAAAACCCAAACTGAGCTAAAAAATCACGAAAAGCCGAGCTACCCGAAGGGATGGCGATGCCGCCACTAGATTTTTCAGAGGAGTCTAACACCTAGTTGAAATCACCACACAAGAAGATGGGAACAGGGAAAGGCTGTAGAAGAGTGGCAGTCGAACGCCAGGTCATTGCCCTGAGCGGAACCTGAGGGTGTCCGTAGATAAAACCATACATCTTCATTTCCCCGGCTGGGTTAACGAAGGAAGATAATATACAGTTCACGCTAAAATGATGAATTGTTAAGGAAATCGGTCCTAGCCAACCAAGCCAAAGCCCGCCACTACGACCGATAGGGTCCAATCCCACAAAACAAGAAAACCCAAATTTAAGAAACTTAGAAGCAACTAACTTATAACTAGCCTTAGTTTCCATAAGAAAAATGATATCAGGTTTGTACAGCTTGATCACATAACTAGCGTGGGGGCTTGTTATGTGAGGGAGAAAAGGGGTGGGGGTGAAAGAATGAGAGGAAATGATGGGTCACATTTAATGACAAAGAGACAAAGTTGATTTAATGTGAGGAGAGAGAGAGAAAGGTGATTGATGCTGAGAGTTAATGAGAGAGAGGTGATTGATGGAGGGAGTTAATGAAGGAGAAGAATTAAAGAAAGAGAATTGACGTGTTATTAATTGGAGAGAGGAAGGGAATGTCGGTAGGGTATGCTGGCCCACGTGGGATAGAGAGAAAAAGAAGAAAAAGAGGGCGGGTAGTGGGATGCGCGCCAATGGCATGGGGTTCGGGGCGCACGCCAATGGCATGGGTTTCAGGGCGCGCGCCAATGGCGTAGTATTTTATGGTTTTGGTCTTCTATTATCAAGTTGATGCCAACGAAGTGGGTTGCAGTCGACGTGGAGGTGCCACAAGTAATACAGTTCAAGTCAGCTACTAAGTATGGTGATATGAAACGCAGCAAGGATGGAGCGAGGACAGAGACCAATGGCTTCTCAGACAGAACCTGAAGATGGCAGTACTGCGAGAGCGATGGCGCGAAGTGAATACACGACGACACCCACTTTTTGATGCTTAGGTCCAAAGTCGAGATCCTGTATGTTTCTCTCTCTAGAATTCGAGAGTGAGAAAGTGAATGGGAGAAAATGTCTGAAAATGTTGATGCCAAGGAAAGTGCGTTCGTACTTACATGGAGGTACCACAAAGGCTGCAGTCCGAGTCAGCTTTCAAGTATGCAAAGTGAGAGACAGTGAGGGCGGAGTATGGGCTGAGAGCAAGGCTCCCCAGACAGGCCGCAAAGGCTGGCAGCGCTGCGCAGGCAGGGCGATGATGAACAGGGCCGGCAGTTGACAGTCCGAGTCGAGGTCCAAGTCAAGGGTTCGATGTCAGAAGTTCAAATGTGTTTCTCTCACTAGAATTCTAGAGATAATAGGTTTTTAGAGAGAGGACGTGAAAATGTCAAATGAGACAGAGCTCCTTTTAATGAGCTCCAAAGTCCACTATTTATAGGCAAAAGTATGCATGTGTCATCAGCTGACACGTGTCATCCCCTGGGAGTGACACGTCACCAGGAGGTCCCAAAGTATCGATTCTCCGTTGGACTGTCGGTCCCCATATCTGCACTGCCCTGCCCGCGTAACATCTCTCTGCCTGTCTGAGAAGACTGACCACACCGCAGTAGCGTGATCAGAGTAAGCCCGTTGCCCCAGCCACCGTTCCAAGCCCTTACTGAATCCCACGAAGTGCGTCAAGAGACGCGCATAGAACCTGACAGCGGTGAAGGTTGCCCCTGTAGCCAACTGCCAGGCGGACTAGGCGAGATGCCCTCCAAGGACCTGCTCCCGTCCCAAAGTGACCCGGGGGTCATTGTCCTGGTGGTGTCGACGATGAACGGTAACACGAGCGGACATGATCGCAGCTCAGTGCTTAGAGTCATGCAAGTCATCCTAAACGGCATGGCTTTGTGGTAACGAGCCCATCCCACTGCGAGGGGTCCTCGTGCCAGAGCCCCCCATGTGACGGCGATGGCTTTGTGGTAACGAGCCCATCCCGCTGCGAAGGGTCCTCGTGCCGGAGCCCCCTGTGATTGTGACAATGATGGCTTTGTGGTAACGAGTCCATCCCGCTGCGAGGGGTCCTCATGCTGGAGCCCTCTTTTTGAAGGTCAATTTTGAAAATCATTCGCCCTATTTTTCCTTTTTTAGTTTTCAGTATATGGATTAATTATTGAGTTACAATGGCATTGTCTATAGTGGATCTCCCAGGGATAAAGCTTCTCTGGGCAAGACTGATAAGATTGTTCAAAAGGGGCCTAAATCTATTAACAAGAATTTTAGATAAAGCCTTATAACTAACATTCAAGAGACTTATAGGTCTAAATTGAGATATATATTGGGGATTTTCCACTTTAGGTATCAAGGTGACCAAAGCCTTACTATTTTTTTAAGGCATTTTTTAAAGATCAAAACACTATTTAAAAAAAAGACAATAACTAGAGCCAACAATGTCCCAATACTTATGATAGAATTGCCATTAAGGTAATTAGGCCTGGGTGCTTTTAAAGCTTTTATATTAAAAAAAAAAGCTTCTTTTATCTTAATTTCATTTATAGGTAGGTCAAGCATTCCAGCATCAATGTCACTTATGGTGGGAGAGCTGAGTTTTATATACCTAACCTGTTGAATTTGGGGTCGGCTTTGGGATTGACTGGAGAACATGTTAATGAAGTGGTTATTTATATGTTGTTCCAATTTCTCAGTGTTAGTTATCCAATTGTTGTTGGAATCTAATAAGGTAAGAATTTGGTTCCTTCTCCTTCTAGCTAAAGTAGAATGTTCCCAAAGACATTTTAATTGAACTCTCTAGCTTTAGTTTGGAAGAAATCTATCGCATTGAAAGTATTTTGTTTTGTTTTGTTATGTTTTTTTTAAGATAAGAAATATATACCATCCAAGGAACGTAGCATGAGATCAACAACCCTGATCTTCTGAGCATACATTGCACACATGCTATGTACAATATCAGAAACTAAGCTACTATCTGGTTCAGGTTACACATATTAAAAGGAAAGTTATGACACATGTAGATCACTGCATTTGAAAAGCACATAGCTTGTCTTCAACTCATGGCCGAAGTAGAGAACGAATTCCACCATTTGCGATGTACATAAAGGTGTGCGTGCGCTGCCTTGAAATCCCAAGCCAAATGTAAGACCCTGTTGCTTATCCCTAACGCATGAAATACTTACAGTATGTACTTTCTGACTAACTTTACACAAGTCAAAAAAGATAATGGCAACATGCGGCAGAATATAGCAATCACTTGAGATCTATACAAACAACAGTTGATTAGCAAGATATATATGTAAATGTAACATACGATGCAAGATCCGCCAAATAAGTGAATGTAGCAAAGCTAAAACATGTAAAGAACGATCATCTGCCGCATAAAGCGATCGCATGAGTGAGCCCAGAGGTTTATATTTATCAATGACCATAACCATGGCAAAACCAGACTGGTGTACTGAGAGTAGAGGCTGCAACTGAGGGAGGATCTTGGGTGTTACCAAGATGGTTATTGTTAACCCTCTTTTGGCAAGTTGGTGGGTCAAGTCCAAGAGTGGGAGCATATGCCTTGGTGCTTGGTAGGGGATCACCAATATGTGAGCGCCATCTTTGGATCCTGTCATCTTATTCATTCCTCGCATTCTCTCCCTCTCTATCAGTGTGTGTGCGCGTCGGTGTGGAAGATAACATACCGACTATAAAGCAAAGACGTTTCGTTATATCCACATGGACTACTAATCTGTATATATATATATATATATATATATATATATATATATAAAGCTGAAATCTTTGCTTAAAATTGTGATATGTAGGATTTTTAGAACTCTATCTTTGCGACACGTAGGATTTTTTTAGGAACCTTCTCCTTCTGCCACATAACCTTCAACTTTGCATGTGGTAGTTCCCTAACTTAATTGGTCTCTTCATTTATAGTCCAATTTTATTAAATTAGATATATAAAATTCAGGAATCTTATTTATTTTGGTGTCTTTTTTCTTTTCAACCCAATTTAACTCTTTCTTATGATTTATTATTAGAAAATTTGTAGTGATAATTTACCTTATATTTGTAAACTTTATAAAATTAAGAAGTCAATCATACACCTTATAAAACTATACCTAATCACTATACTTATATATTAGGCCCTAATTTTGATTATCTACACCTTATAGGATTCAAGAATCCTATTTGTTTTTATGTTCTTTTCTTTTTCTACCTTATTGTTTAACTATTTCCTATCATTTGTTATTAGAAAATTCGTAGCTATAATTTACCCTATATTTGTAAACTTTATAAAACCAAGAATCCAATCATACACCTTATAAAACGCTATCTAATCACTATACTTATATATTAGGCCCTAATTTTGATTATTAACACCTCAAAAACACTTGAAAATAACATGATTTTTAGAACTCTATCTTTGCGCCACGTAGGATTTTTTAGGAAAGCTTCAGTTTTACATGTGGTAGTTCCCCAACTTAATTGGTCTCTTCATTTGGAGTCCAACTTTTTTAAATTGGATGTATACAATTCAAGAATCCTATTTGTTTTGGTGTCCTTTTTCTTTTCTACCCTATTTAACTCTTTCCTATGATTTATTATTACAAAATTCGTAGGTATAATTTATCATATATTTGTAAACCTTATAAAATGAAAAAGGCAATCATACACCATATAAAACTCTACCTAATCACTATACTCATATATTAGGCCCTAATTTTGATTATTAATACCTTATAGGATTCAAGAATTCTATTTGTTTTGGTGTTATTTTCTTTTTCTACATTTGTTTTGGTGTACTTTTCTTTTCCTACCTTATTATTTAACTATTTCTTATCATTTATTATTAGAAAATTCGTATGTATAATTTATCCTATATTTGTAAACTTTATAAAACTAAGAAGCCAATCATACACTTTATAAAACTTTACCTAATCATTACACTTATATATTTGGCCCTTATTTTGACTATTAACACCTCAAAAGCACTTTTAAATAACATGATTTTTAAAACTTTATCTTTATGCCACGTAGTATTTTTTAGGAATCTTCTCCTTCTGACACGTAAGCTTCAGCTTTGCATGTGGTAACTTAATTGGTGTCTTCAATTAGAGTCCAACTTTTTTGAATTGGATATATAAGATTTAAGAATCCCATTTATTTTGGTGTTTTTTTTCCCTAGCTTATTTAACTCTTTCCTATGATTGATTATTAGAAAATTCGTAAGTATAATTTGCTCTATATTTGTAAACTTTATAAAACTAAAAAACCAATCATACACCTCATAAAACCCTACCTAATCATTATACTTATATATTAGGCCTTAGTTTTGATTATTAACACCTCAAGAGTACTTTAAAATATCAATATAAAATATCAAAAATATAAAATACGAAATCTTCCCTACTTAATAATCTTTATTATGATTTTAATATTAAAGAATTTATTAGTATTATTGATTACTACACGTAAAATTTGTTGAGCTCTTATATTTTTGACAAGTAAGTTTTTTAGAATTCTTGATCAGCAATTATATTAGAAATTCTAAGAGAATTATATGTTCTTTGAGATCGCTAAAGGTAAGTTTGAAAGTTATACCGTTAAAGTTTAACGTGTTGCACTCAGTTTTAACTAAAAACAATATGTATTTGGAAGAAAATAACTTGTGGCAAGCAAAGATTGAGTTGGAAGAAAATAAATATAAGGGTAAATGTGTTAAAAGAATTGTTTTCCTATTAATTGGTAACAATGGGCAATTATGATAGTTAAGGTAATGGGACGAGGGAGATTTTGGCAATAGATGTCACAGTATGACAGTAGTGGGAACTGCAAATGTGACAATGATTACGAATATGATAGTGGTAATTCTTGTGGTGGTAGTTGTAGCACTGTTAATGAGATTGAGATTTGTAATAGTTCTGACAAGCCATGGTTACAACGATACATGTAGTTCTCGAGATGATTGTGGTGGTGGTAATCTTAGAAGTAGGATTATAGTGATGCAGAGGTGATGGTAGTTGTAATACCCCGAACGTTGGTACTTTCTAACCGATTATTTCATGTCTTTAGTGACGGTTTTTATGAGCAACATGTAGCGTCGATTAGCGTGACTGAATTTTATCGGTAACTTTTAGCGACAATTTTTTTAGAAACCATAAGTTATAGTTTAATGATAGCAGTTATAGGTGATATCGATTTAGGTCTTCAGCGACAATTAGCGTTAATGATATTTTAGAAGCCTTTAACGACAATTTCGTACTTTATCATTAGCATTGAAATTATATTAATAATTTTTAGCGACGATATTTTTTTAAATACTTAGCATCGACGTGTGTTTTTAGCGACGAATTATTTTCCTTAGCATTGGTATACTTTTAGCGACGTTTTGGGAACCGGGATAGCGTAACATCAGTTAATAAATTTTCCTAACACATAATTATTGTAAACAATTTTATTTTGGACCATTTTTGCGATAATAAGTTTGGGTAAGAAGATTTAGCGACAATAAAATGAGTAGAGTTTTCTTTTTCTAGTTAGGGTTCTTTATTCACTTATATATATATATATATATATATATATATATATATATATATTTGGTTCAAATGAAATAGAATAACAGAGTTCAAATTACAAGCGCCATGTCCTAAACCTTCGGCATCATGCCGTAGCAAATAAAACATTTCTTCAAGGGGTTGCTCTAGAAATACATAAGACCTATCTTGGATGGCTTCCCATTTTGCCAGGAAGTCGGCACATCTGTTGCCTTCTCTTTGCACATGAACGAGTGAAGATTTGGTGTCATGTAGGAGAAAGCGGCAGTCTAGAATTAGACTGGATAAAGGATGCCAGACATTTTGTTCATTCGTGATGAGGTTTTTAGCTTGGTCTATGTCTGTCTCCAGGATGGCCTTCTGTATGTTTCTGTCTTTGATGAGTTGTAATCCTTTGAGAAGACCAAAGAGTTCCACCTCCAGGGCTGTGCTGCTTGGTAGATAGCCCATGTATCCTTCAATCCAGTAGCCTTTTTCATCCCAAATTAGGCCACCAAATCCGCCTTTGTCACCATCCTTCCTGCTTCCATCAGAATTTATCTTGCAAGTACCTGCAGGGGGGGAAGCCAGTAAATGAGTCTAGGTTTTTTCCTGACAGTTGGTTTGGCAAATGCTTTCCTCAAATCATTTGCAAAATCCAACATATATTTCCAAGAGATTTCATTACGGATGGTAAATCCCTCAATGCATTCTTTGTTTCTATCTTTCCATATTTGCCAGATTGTGGCAGTAAATAAGTGAGTCCAAAAGATACCAGCAAACATAGAATTGTTTTTTCGAGTGATGTTGTTCTTCAACCAGTTGAGGGTGTTGGGGTTATTGAACTGATTGATGTTATTATGACCAAGGAGGTTTTTCCATAGGGTTTGGGCTTTAGGACGGTCTCTAACATCATGGAGGGCAGACTCATCAGAAACTTTGCACCTTTGACATAGGCTGGAGCTGATGATATTTTTGGTGGCTCTTAGCTCATTGGTGGGGAGTCTGTTTTGAATGGTAAGCCATAGAAAGATGATGATCTTAGGGAGGAGGTTGAGTTTCCATAGCCAGTTCCAATCTTCACTGTTGACAGCTAAACTGTCCTCATCATGGATGAGCATTTTGTAAGCGCTGGCTATGGTGAATTTGCCATGAGGGTTGGGGTGCCAAGTAGGTTGGTCTTCTTCATCAGGGCTATATTGAGGGATGTGGATCCTGCATATTTCAGTTAGGATACTCTCATTGATAATTTTCTTCAGAGAAGTGATATTCCAAGCCTTATTAGTTATGAACTCCTGGACAAGGCAATTGCTAATTTCATCTCTATTAAGGCTGGTATTCAGGGTGTTATCTCCACACCACCAATCTTTCCAAAAGCTGACTTTTTTTTACCATTGGTGATATTCCACTTGATTCCATGTATGAGGTGTGGCACAACTTTTTTGATGCTATTCCAGATTTGTGACCCATATTTGGTATTTTCCCATTCTGTGAGCTTTTTATTTTTGATATACTTAGCCAGAATGACCTGAACCCAGAGGAGGTTTTCATTGTTGACAAGCTTCCAGCAGAGTTTCATTATGTTGGCAGTATTGCATTCTCTGGTTTTCCTAATCCCTAAGCCACCATGACTCTTGGGCATACAGGAATTCTCCCAGTTGACAAGGTGCAATTTCTTTTTAGATTTAGTGTCACCCCACAGGAAGGACCTATTCATCTTGTCACATTTATCAAAAATGGATAGGGGAAGAGCTTGAGTTCGCATGACATAGTTGGGGATGGCTGTGGTGACAGATTTGATGAGAGTGAGTCTACCAGCTAATGAAAGAAAGCTGGTTTTCCATCCAGCAAGTTTACTTTGGATTTTTTGTATAATGTAGTGGTACTTGCTTTTAGATACTCTTCTATGGATGAGGGGAATGCCAAGATAGGTTCCAAGATCTTCAGTCAGAGGTATACCACAATAGTTGCTTATATCAACAGCTTTGCTTTTGGGAATGTTCTTAGAGACAGAGTTTAGATTTGCTAAAATTTATAGTTTGGCCAGACATTTTACAGAAATTCTTGAGAATGTTCATCATAGAGTTGTAGCTTTTCTCATTATCCTTACAGAATAGAACTAGGTCATCAGCAAAAAAGAGATGGGATATGAGGGGACTTCCTCTGGAAGCAGTGAGCCCAAGTTTTTTGTTTTTGAGAATGGCAAGATTGATCATTTGGAAGAGTTTTTCCATGCATAAGACAAAGATGTAAGGAGATAAAGGATCTCCTTGTCTTATTCCTCTTTGGGGTTTAATTGGGTCTAAAGGTTGCCCATTCCACAGGATTTCAAGGGAGGATCCAGTGATCATGTCCATGATGAGATTAATCCATTTCTGGGGAAAGTTAAAGTCTTGGAGGGTTAATTTGATGAAGTTCCAATCAAGTTTGTCATAGGCCTTTTCAAGATCAATTTTAAAGATGAGGCCTCCTTTTTTGCCCTTGTTGTTCTTTAAGGAGTGAATGGTTTCTTGGGTAACTATGACATTATCAATAGTAGATCTTCCAGGAATATAGCTGCTTTGAACAGGGCTAATGATTTTCTTTAGAAGGGATCTTATTCTGCTCACGAGGAATTTGGCTAAGGCTTTGTAAGTCACATTGAGCAAGCTTATGGGTCTGAATTGGGTGATGAGGGTGGGGAGGGCAGTTTTAGGGATGAGGATGATGAAGGTTCTGTTGTTGTTACTGGGCATTTCTTCCTTGTCAAAACAGTTTTTGATGAAGTTATAGCAGGAATGCTCAACAATTTCCTAGTATTTATGAAAAAAGAGAGCATTAAGACCATCAGGGCCAGGAGCTTTAAGAGCTTTAATGTTGAAAAAAGCATCTTTAATTTCATTATTACCTATGGGTAGAGATAAGATGTTGGCCTCAGTGTCAAGGATGATGGGAAAGGCATTAGTAAGCTGAGAGGCAGGGCCAATGGCATTGTTATAGGAATACAAATTATGGAAATGTTCAAGAATATGGTTTTGAATTTGATTAAGTTCAGTTAAGCCAATTGATGTTGTGATCTTTTAGCGTTAGGATTTTGTTTCTTTTCCTTCTGGCCAGGGTGGAGATGTGGAAGAATTTAGTGTTTCTATCTCGTTGGCCAAGCCAGGAGATTCTGGATTTTTGAAGCCACAGAAGTTCCTCATGTGCCAGGGTATCAAGGTATTGATTCCTAATGTCTCTTTCCAGACATTGCAGATTATGAGAATAGTTTAGGGACAGGGCAGATTGGATTCCAATAATTCTAGCCCAGAGAGGTCTTTTTCGTTTAAAAATATTTCCAAAAAACTCTTTATTCCAGGTAGTGGGTTTATTTTGTAAGATGTTGATTTTGTCAAATATACTATTACTACCAATCCAGGAGCTATCAACAACATGCGTAAAAATATCATGAGATAACCAGGCAGCTTCAAGTCTAAAAGGTCTAGGAATATTAGAAGAGGAATGTTTGAGAAGCGTACCTGAACAGTTTACAGTTAGAGCACAGTGATCAGAGGAAGTTCTGGGAAGATTGTAGACCTGAGCTTCGGGGAAGAGGATGCACCATTCAGGATTAGACATAGCTTTGTCTAATCTCTTCTGCACGTTTGCCCACCCTTGTCTGCGATCGGTCCATGTGAGCTTCGGGCCATTACATCCAAGGTCTATGAGCCCGCATTTGTCGATGTTGTCTCTAAATTTTCTGATCCTGAGCGTCTCTGTGTTATCTCCTCGGCCTCTTCGTTCCGAAGTGTCGACAATGTCATTGAAGTCACCTCCAATAAGCTAGGGCATGCTATTGTTGGAGGCAAAATCGATAATATTGTCCCAAAGCAGATCTCTTTTCTTGGGGTTAGGGCTAGCGTAGACAGCAGAGTAAACCCATTCTTCAAAATTATTCTTGGACACGGCACAGTGAATGACTTGATTTGTAGCTTGAAGGATTGAGAGGTTGATATGAATGGAATTCCAGAAGATCCAGATTCCACCCATACGTCCTTCAGGGTTAACGATGCAAGAGGCACTGTAGCCCTTCTAATGGAAGAAGTTTCCCATGCGGTCAAAACTGACGATCGGTTCTAGGATGGTGATTATATCGGGATGAAATCGTTGAACAATTTCACTGAACTCATGTCTGAACTTGTCGTTACCCGCTCCTCCGCAGTTCCAGATGAAAATATCCATCGATTTAACTTTAGGAAGATTGGGAAGCTGGTCCTTTTTTGAAATCTGCAAGATGGACTTAAGCCTGGTTTCTTCTTGAATCGGACCTCTCACCAGAGTAATTTGAACCTGATGCATGTTGATCGGGTCTCCCCCATTCTGACTGACATCGATCTTCATTTAGACTTCTTCGTTCTTCCATAATACCCGTACTATGTGGAGTTCCGGTGTATATGGGGTTATTTCGAGCTTGATCAAGTACTGAATCAGGTGGTGAATGCGAATTGAAGCGTCGTCCATTGTTAGATGGGTCTGGGGGCCGAACGGGGTGTGGTGGAATCGGGGGGTTCACGGTGGGGATACTAGGGATTGAGTTACTGAGGGAGCGAGAGGGAGGGTGGCGGCTGGTGTTAGTGGTGGAATTGATAAGATATTTTGGGTTAGGGTAGACAATCTCAGGGGGAATGACATCGGTGCCCTCATTAAAGTTCATAGAGGGTTCAAGGGGGTGAGTGGCAGAATCGTTCTGCCAGAATCTGCCTTTAATGGGTTGACTTGGGGTGGACTGGGTGGCTTCTTCTCTGAAAGAGATAGGGCTTACATGGGAGTCTGACATTTCTGAATCTTGTTGGGCCTTATTGCCCGCCTCCAGGGTATCAGCAACTTGATTGGTTTTCCCAGTGATTGGGCTGGTTTCTTCTTGGTCTTGGCCCATGCTCTGGGGGTCTTTTCTTTTTTGTTGTAGTTTTGGTTCGGCCTCTTCTTGAAGGGTATCCCGGAGTTTATCAAATCTATTTGAGGGTTGGGTTATCTTTTGGGTCACACCTCTGATGGGCCTGCGCCCTATTCGTCTTGCGATCATCCATGGCCCATAGGTGTCCTCTTCCAGAGCAGAAGGCCAGGAATAACCAGGTATGGCGAAGCTCTCCAGCTCTGTTCTGACACCACTGCTATGTTCAGAGACCATTGGGTTAGAAATGTTACCGTTGCCTTCTCCGGGGAGTTGCTGGTTCTGCGCCGGCGGTAACAAGGTCCGATCACTGCAGATTTCTTTCCAATGACCGATCCTGCCGCATAGAAAACAAAAGTTATTTAGGTATTCATATTCGACGCGATATTTGTGATCGCGTAGCATATAAGCAGGAATTAAAGGCTTTGATAGATCCATTTCAACACAAATCCTAGCATATCTGCCTCTGGTAGATGTTGCTGTGTTCATATCGATTTTGATGGGTTTGCCAAAATTAATGGCGATTTTACGCAGGACTTTTTCTTCGTAATACTCAATAGGAAGTTCTGGTAGACGGGAGCCAAATGGCCGTCTTTATTTCCTTAGCTTCAGAAGGTTTGAAATCCGGTTCCCACTTTCGGATAGTAAGGTAATCATTTAGGATTATCCATGGGCCGCCATTTGTCACGTGATTGTAGTCTTCTGGGAAATGGAATTTGATGAGGAAGAATCCATCATCTAGGTCCACCAGATCAAAGTCACCTTGTAAGCTCAACAAATTCCTGAGTCTTGTGGTTAAAGCTCGAAAAACTATGGTTTTCCCAAGCAATTTGATGACGAGGCTTGATTTCCAGGGCTTCCTGATCTTCCTGATCAGAATCGAGGATAACTTTATTCTTGGAAGCATAGGATCAACATCCTCTTCTTCTGTCATATTTTCGTCTTCCTGCACAAGGTCAATGTTTTCATTTTCTTCCTCTTCTTCATCAGAGGTAATTTCCTCAATTTTATTATCAAAGTATACAGCTTTGGATTTGGGGGCTGAGACCGCATCCTTGTACGATTTAGGAATGACAGGGATTCCACCATTTGTAACCGGTTCTTTGAGTGAATTTGCGGCATCCGAGGGAAATACATTCGTGACTTCCATCACGGTTATGTGGCTACTTTTGGATTTCTTGCTGTTCTTTCTTTCTAATTCTTCTTCAGGAGAGGAAGGTCTTAGGGTTTGATTTACATCCATAAGATCAGGAGAAGGTGGTTGGTTTCCGTGTAGAGCATCGTGCTCTGTCGTGGGGAGACCAGCTTGCATCGCTGGTCGGGGAAGTGGGTACAGAGCATCGCTGTTTTTGAAGAACTTATAGCATATAGTAGTAGTGAAAGTGATAGAAAACCCTCTAAGAGTGGTGTAAAAAACACCTCGGATCCCTTACAAGGAATGGGTGTAAAAGATATATAGAGATTGATAAATGACTACTTAAACAAAATATAGAAAGAGAAGGCACTAAAAAGCCAATGACTGTGGGAATAGATCCAATCGTTTTAACAGAACAATAATACAATCTGGAAGACACGAAAGGCATATCTGAGGTAAATAAAGCCTTTGTTGATATGCACTATGTAGGAGCATAGGCCAGAGTCAAATCTAAAAAAAAAAATATTTGTAAAAGTAATAATACACCTATAAGAAAAACATTAAGCATGAATTTGTTCTTAAGCCAAGAAGAAATGACCATTATTCAAGGCATATATCTTGATATTGATTTTCTTTCAAATACAGAGGAGGCAATTGACAATTGGGCACAAGCCCTAAGAATTGCCATATTATATGGTAATTTAATAGAGAAACATGTTATGAAAAACTTCATTCGAGCCACACTGCAAGGAAACACAACTAGATTTTGGAATAGCACAGTAGGCAATGAATGATGATTGAAGCACAAAGCAAACTTAGTATTTCTGGAGAATGGATAATGTTTTACATATAGATAACCTCAAACGAGAATTCTGTAAGATATTCATAAATAATATAGGGATTAAAGAAAAAAATCAAATCAGTAGGTTTCCAACTCTATTTTATCATGCTCCCCTAACTGCACAATCATACCACCATCGCCACATTAATACCCATTTCGACCACCATACATGCTGCCACCGTCGCCTTATCCACCCAACAACATTACTCACAACCACCTGATATCGCCACCACCTAAAAACCAACACCAATATAACTTATGAAAACCAATCCAAGCACATATATTATAATTTCCTTTCTTCTCTCTCCCACGGATCCCTCTTCAAGCTTTGCTATAGTGGATTTGTAGGACTTTGTGGTGGATCCGCGTCAACTTTGTTGTTCAGTAAGTCAATGGTAATGTTGAAGGTGGATCTGCGAGACAACACCAGTTTTTGTCTCATCAATGGTGGCATCATTGTGGATACTTGTTTCTATAGATTGATGGTTATTACTATGGCTTTGGTGAGTGGTGATGTCAGGTAGTTGTGATGGAGGTGTTGGGTGGTTGAGGCGGGTGGTGACGATAGGTTAGTGGTGAGCATGACGGACCTAACGTATACTTTTTGGAGTCACATATTTGCAGATCAACGCCTTTGCTCTAGAAATTGATGGGTGGTGGTTTGGAAGATGGTGGGGATGGGTGAGGTTGATGCCATATGTGGTGGTGATGTTTTAGTTAGTAATCATGGTGGTGTTGTTTTGTGTTGTGAGCTGGCAGTCATGTATCAAACGAAGAAGAAGAAGAAGAAAAAGAGTGAAAAACTGATTTTGACAAACCTTGTACCAACCATCCAGAAGTTTTTGTCCAAAATAAAAATCACCCTCTTAACCACCACCATCCATCGGTCAAAGCCACCACTATTTGCAGACCCTTAAAAAATTCCCAAATTAAACTCCCCAAATCGAGCTCCCCAAATCCCTAACTCAAACTCCATAAATCTCTACAAATTAAACCTGCAACCAAATCGAACCCTAATTGCATATTCAATTTGGTGAGAGTGGGGATCGATCGAATAATGGTGGTTTGGTGAAAATTATGGATTGGGTTTCGTGAATGTGTTCTTCAATGGAGTAGTGAGAGAGAACATTGGATTTTTGCCCTAATTGTAGGTAAATTGAAGAATTTTGCCTTTGAGGGTGTTAACGTATAGCTGAGCACCATGAGGGATTTGGACAAAAATTGGGTCTAAGTACTTACTAATTGTATAAATAAACACCAAGAACCTGGTGTATGAAAAATTATAAACATAAGTTCTAATGTGATATATTTGTGTTATTCCAAGGTACCAAAGTATATTTAACTCTTATTTTTCAACCCACGGGCAAGCCACGGAAACTATAATGCTACCATGTACTCACTGGCCAACATGAATAATCGGTGACAACATTCCCCCTTACTCAATGGAATCATCAGAGGATTTTGGTTTTCTTTTCTAGGGTCTTCCAAAGATATTATCTTCATCAGTTGTTTGTTATGGAGATCAACTTATTTTTCCACGGGTAACGCATCAATATAGTCCATATAAAATGTCGGAGAATAAAGAGATACAAAGAGTTAGCTGATTCTCTTCTTATTGAAAAAGGAAGTCAAGAGTCAAGTCTGTAGACACTTCCAAAAAAGTGAGGGAGGCTGGGCTGATCTTTACGTAGGCATGCTAGTGACCATGGTGACCCCAAAATATCTTATTTATATATAATCAGTGTGAGGTTTTGTCTGTATTTATATGTATTAGATGAATCTCACCATAAATGAGGGGTGTCAGTGACCATGGCAACCCCAAAATATTTTATTTATATGTAATCAGTGTAAGGTTTTGTCTGTATTTATATGTATTAGATGAATCTCACCAATAATGTTTTGCATGCAAACTTATTTTAGTATTAACGTTGCTATTGAATGTCATAGATTGCTAAGAAGAATTTTGGTAATTTTTTTTTTTTTACCTTTTTGGTACAAAGGAAATTAGAAACAAAGTTTAATTACAGACCATTGATGCCTATTTTATCGGCATCATCTCTTAAAGGGTTCCTCAACCTCTCCAGTGGTTGTTCCAGATATTCGAAAGCTTTCCCTTGGTTAGCCCCCATCTTGGCTAGGAAATCAGCACAACTGTTACCGTCTCTTCGCACATGCAAAATATTTGTTTTGGTAGCTCTCAACAAGAAACTACAATATAGTATTAGATTTGCAAGTGGATGGAAAATGTTGGAATCTAATGTCAGTAACTCCTTTGTTGTTTCTCAATCCGTTTCTAGCACTGCTGCCTCTATCTTGTTGTCTTTGATCCACATTAATCCTTTTAGTATACCATGTAGTTTGGCTTTGAGTGCATTGCATATAGGAAGGTTTCCAATGAAACCTCCCATCCCGGTCTCCTTTTTCATTTCTGATGATTCCTCCATAGCCTCCCATCTCCTCTTGCTTGCTACTTCCATCTGTGTTGATTTGTAAATACCTGCAGAACGTGGATACCAAAGTATTATTCTAGGTATAGTAGATTTTCCTGTTTTCTTTCTCTCAAAAGCCATTTGTATTTCTTGGGCCTAATCCAGAGTATTCTTCCTAGACAAGTCACTGTTTGTCTGTACACCTTCAATGCTTTCCTTGTTTCTATCCTTCCAAACCTGCCATAAGTTAGCCGCAAAAAAAAAAAGCTCCAAGGAATATTACAAAACATATCATTATACTTGTTTTGGAGATTTTTACATAGCCAATCCTTCATAATTAAACTACAAGAATTAACCCATTGATGTTCTATTATCATTTTTATCCACATATTAATAGCTTTGGGGCATTCTCTAAATATGTGATTAGTAGTCTCTAGCTAATTCTTGCATCTAAAGCACTGTCCTTCATTGGTTATCTTCCAAATCATTCTTAGGCTATTGGGGTGCACTCTATCCATTAGGCTAAGCCATATCATTAAAATGATTTTCTGAGGGATTTTTAATTTCCATATCCAAGACCAGTTTCCTTCTCTTCTTTCCTCAACATTATTATCATTATTTATTAAATCATAAGCACTAGAACCAATAAATTTACCTTTGGAGTTGGCATTCCAACTAGGTTGATCTTCCCCTGTTGAATCCTACAGGCAGAAGTATTCTTTGAATTTCCATACTTTCCTCAGGGTTAACATATTGGTTCAGGAGACTTAGATTCCAACAATTGTTGTGGATGAACTCAGCGATCTTGATGTCGCTAATCTGATCACTGTGGTTTCTAGGCAAAGGTGCCCTGCCACACCTCGAATCTTCCAAGAACTCAGTCTTTTGGCCATTTCCAATAGTCCATTTGGTTTATTTTTTCAGATAAGGAACCCCTTGGAGTATGCTCTTCCATGTTTGCGATTCCTTTGGCAATTGCTCCAGTCTCTTAGGCTCTTATTTTTTTATATATATTTCTCTCTTATAACTTTAACCCAAGGCAGATTATCCTGCGATAGAAGCTTCCAACCCAATTTGACTAAAATTGGCCACATTCGTATTCCTAGCTTTCCTAAGACCAAGCCCTCCTATTCTCTTAGGCACATAGATTCTATCCCAGTTCATAAGATGAGCTTTCCTTTTTACCTCAGTGTCTCCCCATAAGAAACCTCTATTAAGTTTGTCAATTTTTTTGCAAATAGCTTTAGGAAGGGCATGAAATTGCATATTGTAAGTAGGTACCTGAGGTCACAAATTTAATAAGGGTGACTCTGCCAGCAAGAGATAGTAAGTTTATTTTCTAACCCGCAGGTCTGTTTTGGACTTTCTGAACAGTTTGATTGTAAAGGCTCTTAGATAATCTAGTATGGATCAAAGGTATACCCAAGTAGGTTCCCAAATTTTCAGTTAAAGGTATGTTGTATCTACAACTGAGATCTAAAGCCTTATGCTTGGGAATGTTCTTAGACATAAAAAGTTTAGATTTACTAAAGTTTATAGTTTGGCCCGATATATTGCAAAATTGATTTAGAGTATTTATCACCGTGTCACACTCTTTTTTCCCATCCTTGCAAAATAAAATAAAGGTCATCAGCGTAGAAAAGATGAGATATTATGGGGCCATTTTGGGAGGCTTTTAGGTGTAGCCAATTCTTTTTCTCATTACATTTAGTAATCATTTGGGACAACTTTTTAATGCATAAAACAAAAATATAAGAGGACAAATGGTCCCTTATCTTATACCTCTCTAAGGGCCAAAGGGAATTAAGAGGTTTTCCATTAAAAAGTATGGACTGACTAGATCTAGTAATAAGATCCATGATAATTTTAATCCACTTAGGAGGGAATTTAAAGTCTTCCAAAGTATTTTTGATGAAAGTCCAATCAAGTTTCTTATAGGCCTTCTCAAGGTCAATTTTGAAAATCATTCCCCCTCTTTTTCCTTTTTTACTTTTCAGTGTATGGACTAATTATTGAGTGACAATGGCATTGTCTATAGTGGATCTCCCGAGGATAAAGCTTCTCTGAGCAGGACTGATGAGATTATTCAAAAGGGGCCTAATTCTATAAACAAGAATTTTTTTATAGAGCCTTATAACTGACATTCAAGAGACTTATTGGTTTAAATTGAAATATTTATTGGGGATTTCCACTTTAGGTATCAAGGTGACCAAAGCCTTACTGTATTTTCAAGGCATTTTTTAAAGATCAAAACACTCTTTTAATAAAAGACAATAACCAGAGCCAACAATTTCCCAATACTTGTGATAGAATTTTCCATTAAGGCAATTAGGCCTGGGGGCTTTTAAAGCTTTTACATTAAAAAAAAAAAGCTTATTTTATCTCAGTGTCATTTATAGGTAAGTCAAGCATTCTTGCATCAATGTCACTTATGGTGGGAGAGCTGAGTTTTATATACCTAACCTGTTGAATTTGGGGTAGGCTTTGGGATTGACCGGAGAACATGTTAATGAAGTTTTTATTTATGTGTTGTTCCAATTTCTCAGTGTCAGTTATCCAATTGTTGTTGGAATCTATTAAGGTAAGAATTTGGTTCCTTCTCCTTCTAGCTAAAGCAGAAATATGAAAACACTTAGTGTTTCTATCTCCCTCCCAGATTAATCCATTTACCTCTAGATTTTTGGAAACATAAGAGTTCTTCATGAGCTAAGGTCTCTACGTACTGCCTACGGAGCTCTCTTTCCAAACATTCTAGATCATGGGAGTTAGAACTAGTAAGCATCGACTGGACACCTTTTAGTCGCGCCCACAATCTCTTTTTCCTCTTAAAAATGTTCCCAAAGACATTTTGATTGCACTCTCTAGCTTTAGTTTGGAAGGAATTTGTCGCATTGAAAATATTTTGTTTTGTTTTGTTTTTTAAAAGATAAGAAATTTATACCATCCAAGGAACGTAGCATGAGATCAACAACCCTGATCTTCTGAGCATACATTGCACACAGGCGTGCGTGCGCCGCCTTGAAATCCCAAGCCAAATGCAAGATCATGTTGCTTATCCCTAACGCACGAAATACTTACAGTATGTACTTCCTGACTAACTTTGCACAAGTAAAAAAAGATAGTGGCAACATGCGGCGGAATATAGCAATCTCCTGAGATCTATGCAAACAACAGTTGATTAGCAAGATATATATGTAAATGTAACATACGATGCAAGATCCGCCAAATAACTGAATGTAGCAAAGCTCAAACATGTAGAGAACGATCATCTGCCGCATAAAGCGATCGCATAAAGCGATCGCATGAGTGAGCCCAAAGGTTTATATTTATCAGTGACCACAATTATGGCAAAACCAGACTGGAAAGTCCGACACTAGATAACAATGTATATGCTTAACCAAAGGTGAGCAAGAACAATTACTTTGATGCTGTAATGCATAAACCTGAAGGGATATAGAGCGATGACAGAAGAGTTTAGGGTGCTTCATTCCCCTAAAAAATGAAGGAGTATGAGAAAATCCCGACCAAGCACTTGTATCCTATACAAGATGTCAAAAAGCGAGAAGGCAATCTGACGAAAAATACCCATATTCCTTCCTTTCCAAATAGACCAAAGCGTAACTGCAATCCACAAAAAACCTTGAAGTAAATAAGAATTCCGTAACGGAGGTTTAAAAAGCCAATGTCATAACCAATCAGGCACTTCAATTTGTGGAATCTCAAGGAAAGTAACACCTATGGGTAAAGCAACCAAATACCTCTGACTTGCTCACAATGTAAGAAAAGCTGACTAATTTTCAGGATATGAAGAGCAAAGAGGACAATCACCCATAATTAGACACTTTTGCCGGATTAGGGCATCTCGTAAAGGCAAACGATTATGCAAGAACTACCCTAAAAAGGTTAAGATTTTGGCTGGAAAAGGTAGTTTCCATAACCGCTACCAAATGTGGGTATAGTTTTCCTGGCATTTACACTCAATCTCAATGAAGAATTAGGAAACCTCTCTAAAGCTCGAATAGAATATGCAGACTTGTAACACCCCGGAATTTCCGGAGCGTTAACTGATCAATCGATCAACTCATTAAGTATTCAATCAATTCAATACCTCTAAAGGTAACCCAATACTATCCATATCAGAGCTCTACAATAACTCAAATATTTGGTTTATACTAATTGTCACTAAGTACATCAACTCTAATGTCACTTATAATTGCCACCTTTAATTATAACTTACGGTTTCCAAAAATTTTGTCGGTAATGGTTGCTGATAAAAAAAATTCGATCACGCTAATCGCTAAAAATTTTAAATTAATCTGTTAAAATATATCGGGGTATTACATTCTCTCCCCCTTATAAAAATTTTGTCCTCGAAATTTCACATACTTATAATATCGAAGCATTACGCTCTCACTAGGTAACTCCTAAACGAAAGTGTTATCGAATCTTACACATAACCCCCAAATATAAGCCGAAAATATCAATAGCAGCTTCGATCGTTTCACTATGCTATAATATTTAGATTATAACCTAGGGTTTCATAATCCAACCAACTTGATATCATTACTCAACCTCAAAATATTTATCCAATTCCTATAAGCACTCACACATCAATGCCTAAAATATCAATCAATAATCTTAAATCACAAGCTCCGCTGCACTTTAAACGCCATGTCTACAATTTACCTTTTCTCCATTTGTATCATTAAATCGTCACTAATAGTCAATGTAAAATTATAATAATCAACCTTAATCTTAATTTGTAACCAGGATATTACATTCTTCTCCCGTAAAAAAAAATTCGTCCTCAAATTTCATAGGATTGACAATGTCCAATGCTTCTATTACGTAACTCTAGTAGCAACCAATTAATACAAGTGCACTGCCTAAACTCCACTTTGAAAGTTATGTCCCACGAATACCTAGACGTTACAATTCCCATTCAAGTCATACCACTAGTTCAGATCTATAGGATTATCACTTAAGTGAGAAATCACCATCATCAGTACTAACCCATTCTTTTGAATCCTCCGGGCCTGTTTATTAGATGACTAAACAAAAGTAAAACTTGAAAATATTTTGTTGATTCTTGCACGCCTAAACAAAAGTAAAACTTGCAGAAAAACCCTGCAATAGTCTATCCTAACATTGCTCTGATATCAACCCACAAAATCAGTTTGATTGGAAGGAACAAATCAAATCAACTCATTAGCCATGATTTGAAAATGGGTGATGGTTTCTGTCAACTTTCTAATATTTAAGTTTGTCCAGAAAAATTGCTCATGTGGGAGAGAAAGACACTTGGTTGACATGATAAATGCTAGTAGTGGTAGCGGTTATGATCTCTCTCATTAGTGTGAAATGATACCATATATATCTAAGAAAACAGATATATCTTTCTTTTCCTAAAGATCTTGGCTGCCATCTGAGTGATAAAAGTTCAATACTACATTTCTTTCGTCGTTATAAGCATATTTCTAACATTTTTTTTTGTAAGCAAGTTCAATTCATGAGGTAAAGCAACATACTACCAAAGTCTAGTTTCCCTCATCCTCCATTAACAAAAGAAGATGGTGGATGGAGGATGGTGGAACTACACCCACAAAAAGGTTGAAATCTGCCCATTTAGCCAAAATATGGGCCAACCTATTTACAAGCCTATTAACTTTTACAAAGCACCAACAGGTTAGGATTTTCAGCTTCTCCCTTGCATCAGCCATAGTTGCGTAGCATCGCCAATTCGGGTTTGTATCAAAATCATTGAACCAGCTGACCACAGATTGGGCATCTCCCTCAAAGATGATGTGGGTAAACCTGTATTGTAAAGCCAACTCAATAACAAAAAGGGCTGCCAACGCCTCAGCATGTTCAGGGTCCGTGGCTAAATTTTCAGTGACGTGAGCAACAATGATAATCCCCAAATGGTTCGAAATGATTACCGCTTGGATCGAATTCTTTTCCCTAACCGCCGCATCAAAATTGATCTTGATCCAAAAGGGGGGAGGGCTACTCCAAGTATGCAATTTCGTGGTAATACTTTCATCTAGCTTCATTGCTTCACAGTGGTATTGATAGTTCTTGAGGACAGACGTTGCCACTTCATTGGCGTTGATCGTAGCTTGTTGAAACACCTTCCAATTTCTACTCATCCAAATATGCTCCATAGTCGTGCAAGCAAACAAGGTGAATCTGTGGTTACGGTTTGCATAATGCATACCTGGGACTTGAGGTGCAAGAATATCCTCCAACCACTTAATCATCAATAAACCAGAATCATCAACGATTGGGGCAGGAGGATGGGTTTTTTCTGGAGAGATTGCCCACAAGGCTCGAGCTAGCAGGCAGTGATAAAACAAGTGAATTAAAGATTCTTGCTCCAAGTTACAAAGAGGGCATACCGTATCAACATCCGGATTGAAAACTTGGATTTTGCTTCCAATTGGGAGAATGTTCCAAGCAATGCGCCATATTAGAATTTTTTGGCGTTCACAAAGTCTAGCTTTCTAGATAGATTTCCAAATTTGATTGGTCGCTAGACAATTCCCATAAAATTTATGTTCGTTTTCGTTGATATATACCGATTTGCAAGAGAACTTCCCGGACTTGAAGATGGTCCAGGCTAAAAAATCATGGGGGCATGTTAGAGAGATTCTAATCTTTAGAATCTCTGAGATTGTCGCTTCCGGAAAGAGTTCCTGCAATTTCGATATATTCCAAGAGAAGGAGGTATAGTCAATAAGTTGCTACACTTTAAAGTTATCAGCATCATCAGAAAGTTCCTCCAATCCCGCTGCTGAAAGAACTGATGGTACGAAGCCCGACAGAGAAGGGATCCACGGATCTCTTCTATAATCAATTGATTTTCCATCACCAACAACAAAACAAGCTCCTTTCTTGACCATATTTATACCCGAACAAATTCCTTTCCACATCCACGATGCGGTCTTTGGAGGAGAGTGCTCCAAGAACGGGGTACCTTTGAGGTGCTTGGCTTCCATGATCTGCTCCATGACTTCCATGGTTTGTTCAAAACTTCCCAGCTCAACTTCGTAAGGAGAGCTTTATTAATGTCCTTCATCATCTTAAACCCCATTCCCCTTTTACTTTTTGGAATACACAGAGATGTCCACACTTTGGGAGAGAAAAAATGTCGTTTGGTTTCGTTGTGGCCCCACCAAAACCTTCTCATAGCCCCATCTAGTTCTTCGCAAATACTGATGGGCATAGCAAAAGTAGACATGGTATAGGCTGGAATTGCCATTGCCACTGCCTTAATCAACGTCCCCCTCCCCGCTTGTGACAAGCATTTCGACTTCCATCCACTAAGCCTTTGTTTCACTCGATCAACAACTGACTTGAAGAGGCTTCTCTTGCTTTGGTTGGTGAAAATTGGCAGGCCCAAGTACTTGTCATTTGGCGGAGCAGGCTTGAATTCCAATATTCTGCTCATATCTCTTCTATCCTGTCCTGACATATTCTTGCTAAAAAACAGCCTTGATTTTTCTCAATTGACAGTTTGTCCCGACCAATTTTCAAACTTTTTCAGACGTCGAAGAATTGCCTCCGCTTCTCTTTTATTTGCCCTGCAAAATATAAAGAGATCGTCAGCAAAAAAGAGGTGTGTTATTGCTGGGCTTCCACGGCTTGCTTTTATTCCATTAAGGTTTCCCAAGCTTTTTTCTTTAAGTAGCAGCCTGGTGAGAAGTTCGGCACCCAGAATGAAAATGGAAAGGAGATAAAGGGTCTCCTTGCCGGAGTCCTCTACTTGGACTGAATTTCATGAACGGCGCACCATTAATCAGAGTCGAGAAGGAGGATGTTGTAATACACTGTTCAATCCATTGAATCCACTCCGTCGCAAAACCGAAATTCTTCATGATCAACAATAAGAATGGTCATTCCATCTTATCGTAGGCTTTCTCCATATCAATATTTATCGCCATCAAGCCTTTCTTCCATTTCTTTAACCTCATTGTATGCCACAATTCTTGCACCAAAATGCTGTTGTCATTTATCAAACGGTTCGGCACAAAGGCTGCCTGGAGAGGTGAAATTAGCTTATGTAGCAGAGGTCGCAGTCTGTATGCCAGAATCTTTGAAATAAGTTTATAGGCAGTGTTGCATAAACTGATGGGCCTAAAATGAGATGCTTTGACTGCACTTTCAGATTTAGGAATAAGGGCTATGTTGGTGTGGTTCATCTCTTTAAGCATATGCCCTGACCGAAAGAAGGATTGAACGCTATTGAAGACATCTTCTTTGATAGTTTTCCAATAGGTCTTGAAAAAAAGAGCCGTCATCCCGTCTGGGCCCGGGGCTTTGTTGGAACCAATGGAATCCAAGATCTGATTTATTTCCCTTTCTGTCGGCCAAGAACAAAGGAGACCATTTTCCTCTTTCGAAACAATAGGCTGGATCAGGTTCTCGAGATTCAAGGGAAGGTTCGGGTTAGAGGAGGTGGCTATCGCCTTGAAATGGTCATTAAAGCAGCATCCAATTTGATTCCTATTCACAATCCAGTTCCCTTCATTACTTTTGACGTAATCTAGAGCATTCCTTCGCCGTCGGATGATTGTTGTAAGGTGAAAGAATTTGGTGTTCAGATCCCCTGCTTAAATTTTCAAGTGACGTGATTTTTCAAACCACAAAGATTCCTCCCATTTTAGTTCCTCATCCAATTCATCATGTATTGCTTTTTTCTGAATCATATTCTCTTTTGAGGGGATATCATTCTGCAACTGTTCCAAGGTCTCAAATAACGCCTTGATTTTTGTTTGAACATGACCGAAGTGTGAAAGATTCCAGGCTTTGAGCTCTTTTTTAGTATTTCTGATTTTCTGGCACAATCTGAAAGATGCAGAGCCTCTGACCTTTATGTTCCAAGCATGATGAATAACAAAGAAGCTTGTTTTATCCCGAGTCCAGCTTTCTAAGAACTTAAAGGGTTTGGAAATAAGAGATGTTGTAGCAACTGTATCCAAAAGAATGGGGCTGTGATCGGACTGGTGCAGTGGCAAGTGCTTGATCGCGGCATTTGGGAATAGAGGACACCACTGCGAATTCCCATAACCTTTGTCAATTCTTTCTTTTATGTTGGCCGAAAGGGCCCTTTTGTTGCTCCACGTGAAGGGATTACCTGAAAATCCAAGATCAATAAGTCCCTTGGTATTAATCACAGAAATCAGTCCTCCATATGAGGGAGAAGCTACCGGTCGCCCCCCTAATTTCTCCGAAGAGGAAGTGACTTAATTAAAGTCTCCAATAGCCATCCAAGGTCCCGGAAATGAATCAATAACCTGAGCGAAATAGTCCCAGAATGCTTGTCGGGCTGGCCTATAAGGAGGGCCATAAACCAATGAAACCTCCCAAGGAGAGGATGGGGGATCCAAAAATATAAGAGCGTTAATGATGTTGGCTATAGAAGAGACAACCTCCAGGTCCACTCCTAGCTTCCAAGCTAGGCACAGACCTCCAACTGTACCAACAGGTTCGACAAAGTGATGATGCAAATAACCAAGAGAGTTGAGAATGGGAGAGAGAGAAACAGAAGAGCTTTTGGTTTTAAAAAGAAAGAGGGTTTCAGAAGAAGAAGAACGCACAAGGCGTTTGAGGGCTCGGACCTTTTTTCTGGTTCCAAGCCCTCGGCAGTTTCTCGAGAGGATCAACATGGTGGGGGTGGTTGAAGGTGACTACCTCCTTCCACCTTGATCGAGAACAGGTTCTGAATGAGCGATTTTGGATTGGTTGGCGAACATGTTTTGCCATGCAAATGGGCTTGTTGTTTGAAAGATTGGCGTTTCTGAGAGCTTTTGGTTTTCAGAGATGGTTTAGGATGGTTTACGGGCACAATCACAGGATCAAGGTTTTTTCCACCAGGGACAGTTTTTTTGCTTTTTTTGGGCTTCAGGGGTATCGATGGCTCTTTTTATTTTTTGGGCTAGGGATTGATTTTGGGTCAAAACTTGTGAATGGGCTTGGTCCATAGGAAAATTTAACTTCTGTTTAGAGGCCAAATACTGGACATGGGCTGGGTCAGGGATATTTCGGGGCTTGTGGTTCCAACGAGCTGAGTCAGATATGTAACTAGATACAGCGAGATCCTGGCTAGAGGGGATAAGGTGAGGATGGGATTTAGGTTGCAGCGATAGGTGCGAGTCCTGACTTTGACTGGACAAGGGATGGCTGAGTGGTTCGGGTAGGTCTGCCGTAGAGGTATGCTCTTGGCGGTGGGAAAGGGGTGGTTGTGGGTTGTCAGAGAAAGGTTGAGGGCTAGAGGGATGTGATAGATTTACCTCGGTTCCAGAGCCTTCTTCCTCGGTGTGCTTGGGTGCTTCCATTACTGACATCTTCTTTGATAGAATCCGTTCAGAAGTAGCTGGTACATCCCGGTTATACATAGGGGAAGACATTTCACCATCATAGGAGGCCCTAATCCACGGATTATACACCCCTATCGCTCCTGCAAGCAACCATTTGGCCGATGGGTCTTCAAGTCTGTGGCACCATTTCTGGACATGGCCCAGGTGGCCACATTGAAAGCAAAAATTGGGGAGTCGCTCGTATCTAAAATGAATCCACGCGTCCTCTATGCCTTCCCGTTTCATAGGAAATCCTTTGGGGACGGGTGCTTTGATATTGATCTCCACTTTCAGCCGCATGAAACCCCTTTCTCCAATTTTTCCTATTTTTGATTTATCAATTTCTAAGAGATTCCCAATTCTCGTGCCTATTATAAGAGCATTGTTACTTGTCATACGATTTGGAGGACGCCCACATATTCTGACCCAGAAAGGGGAGTGCGAGATGGAGATTTCCTGCAGTGATTTATCCGGCGGCCAAGGTTACAGAGCTAAGTGTGATCCCATGATTGACCATGGACGTTTGTCCAGAACCCGTTGCACATCTTCTGGGTTTTTGAACTTCAACAGTAGGCGGTCCTCTTGTTCACTAATAGATAGCCCTGCAGATGGGTTCCAAGCTTTGAGGATGGTGGTTCTGACTTCTTTCTTGTTGAGGGCTGTGTCACATATGATTTTCCCTACTAGAATGAGAGTGTGATTTTGATCTATGCTACTGGGGTCAGGTTCCAAGTCAATGGGCTCATAATGGCATTTAAGGCGTTGAGTTTGTTGGATCAGACCATTTATGTCTTCCAGAGGTTGGATATTCATGTCAATACCCAGGAGGTGTTTACAGAGGATGGATGTTTAAGAGATTGAGGTACAAGAGATATATGGGAAGGATTGAAGGACAGAGATAGAGGGATATAGAACCAGAGATTAAGGACTACATGCCATGGCTGGCCGGAAGAACAGGTACAAGCCTCTTGTGCTTAGGGGTAGAACACGCCAACACTCGGGCGTAGAAGCCTTAACCCATATATATTTCTAACATCACTAGTTGTATAGTACTAATTGTTAACCCTACGGTTATTTAACCTATGATTATATTTGATTTTGATGATAACTAAACATTGATGATTATGCTGTCTAACATACATTGAGTTGATGAAGCAATAGAAACAATCTCATACTCATGCAAACGGATTATTAGACGAGCAACACGATCAAAGACTCTCAACGGAACGCATCAAAGAGGAAATTCGTCGATTGAAGTTTTCATGCTTTTATTTCCGTCTTTGTAAACTAGACATAGAGAGATGATCGTTACGATGACTGTATACCTAAAACTTGCGCATAGGTTTCCCTTGCATGCATAAAAGTTTTTCATGCTTTAAAAACAAGGAAACTGCATTTTCAGGGATGCAGTCGACTGCATTGAAATGCAGTCGACTGCATGTTGGGCAGTAGGGTATTACAGTCGACTGCATTAGGTTGCAGTCGACTGCAATACTTCCAGTAGCCTATTACAGTCGACTGCATTGCATTGCAGTCGACTGCAACTTGGAAATTTGAATTTCCAACGGCTACTTTTTGGGTTACAGTCGACTGCAATGGGCATTGCAGTCTACTGCATTTACCGTTTGGCGCATTTAATGCCCCACCTAACTCCAAACGGTCATATTTATTCCCACCTCTATAAATACTCATCTTGGGCATTGTTTTCATTCATCAATTGCATTCAAAGCTCTCCTATCTTTCATATTCTCAAAGATCAAAAGCAATTGTTCAAATCTCTCTTATTTTCATTGATTTCTCATCCTTTTCAAGAGAGCATTTATTGAGAGCTTACATTAGAGAGAGATACACTTTCATAAGTCATCATATAATCATCTCTCTAGTTCTAGTACTTCAACTTGTACTCATCTACTTCTTAAGAGTGAAATCTTGTACACATTTCTTCATTGAAAGGTTCTTGTATCAAAGCTTGGGGTTGTCAAGCTTTGGAGCTTTGGGTTTGTCAAAGCTTGTTCTTGATGTGGGCATAGCATCAAGAGATTGTAAAAGGTTCGATCTTGACCCATAAGGAAGATCATTCTAGTAGATTATAGGGCCTTTCAAGGGACTTCCTTGAAGGGGTGGACGTAGGCTTGTGGGTATATCAAGCCGAACCATTTAATTCTCCTTGTCAAGTATCTCTAAACCCTTCTCTCTTTACATTATCATTTTACATTTGTGTTGAGATTGGTTGCTTGTTTATTTGAGTTTTTGAGATTGAGGTTTGTTGGTTGTTAAATTTTAAAGTAGTCTTAAAACCCTATTCACCCCCCCCCCCTCTAGGGTTATTTTATTGGTTTCAAGTGGTATCAGAGCCTCGGCTCTTGTTATATTGGGTAACGCCAAGAGAGTTAATCGATCATGGCTTATGTTGGGGGTATGGAGGGTAGTTCTACCACTAGGCCTCCATTGTTTAATGGGACCAACTATAGTGTGTGGAAAGTTAAGATGAAAATCTACTTAGAATCTCAAGACTATGAGATGTGGGATATTGTTGAGAATGACCCATTCGTTCCGATAAAAGTGGTTGATAAGGTTGAAGAGCCTAAATCAAAATCGGAGTATAGTGATCATGACAAGAAGATGATTTGTATGAATGCTAGAGCGAAAAATTGTCTTGTATGTGCTTTAGACACTAATGAACTCAATAGAGTCATTATGTGTAATTCTGCTAAGAGTATTTGGGATACTCTTCAAGTCACTCATGAAGGAACTTCTCTTCTTAGAGATTTCAAGATGAATTTATTGTTTAGAGATTATGAGTTATTTCATATGCTTCCAAATGAATCCATTACGGATATGAATACTCGTTTTACTAACATTGTGAATCCTTTAAAGCAATTGGGCAAGGAATTCACTAATGGTGATCTTGTAAGAAAGGTGATTAGATCCTTACCAAGAGCTTGGGATGCAAAGATCACCGCCATCCAAGAATCAAAGAATCTCAACATCTTTCCTCTTGATGAATTGATGTGCTCACTCATGACGTACGAAATGCAACTCAAGACCTTTGATCAAGAGGACGTCAAGAAGAAGCCTACATCAATTGCTCTTAAAGCTTCATCTTCAAACCTTGAGTCAAGTGATGATGATGAAGAATTTGATGAAGAGGATATGGCATTGGTTGCAAAGAACTTTAAGAAGTTCTTAAGATTTAGAAGAAATGATGGGAGAAGGCAACAAAATGCTAGCAACAAAGAGAGGCTTTGCTACAAATGCCACAAGCCGGGACACATGAAGATGGATTGTCCCATCTACAAAAAGGAGAAGAAGGAAAGAAGAGATGTATGGGAAAAAGCTAAAAGAAGACAATTCTCTAAGAAAGAGAACAAGGAAAAAGAAAGAGCAATGAATGCCGAACATACTCCAACATGTAGTGATTTTGATTCAAGTGATGAAGAGAATGATCAAGCAAATGTGTGCTTCATGGCAAATGATGAGGTAAGTTCTTTTTCCGGTAGTGATAGTGATAATGAAAGTTTTGAAGATGCTTATGATAGCTTATATGAGGAATCCAATAAAATTTTCAAGAAAAATATTATTTTGTCTAAGAAATTTCTTGAAGCTAATAAGCAAATTGAGAAGTTGATAATGGAAAATGATAAGTTGCATGCCAAGAATGAATGCATGTCTAGCCATTTATATGTAGAGCATATGAATAACAATTTGGTTGAATTACTTGTTAACACTCCTAGCTCAAAACAAATCTCTTCCAAAACTTTGGCTTTAGAAAAACAAAATGAAGATTTACAAGTTGAGATTTGTGATTTAAGAAAATGTCTTGAAAAATTTGTTGATGGTTAAAACAATTTGGATGTCATGCTTGGACGTCAAAGAATTGGCCTAAACAAAGGTGGTCTTGGATTAGATCCCATGGCCATGCCTCCTAAAGTTTTACATCAACAAGCTAGGTTGAATATTCTTACAAAACGACCAAAGAACTATTGCACACCTTTTACACATTGTGGTTGGTGCAACAAGAAAGGGCATACGACTAATCATTGTCCTTGTAGAATTGTTTTTGTTAGAGGTAGAAAGAAAATGTGGATTGTGAAAGGTCAAGAATACAAATGCAAGACTGTCTCAAAGCAAAATCTAGTAGCAAGAAGTGGATTCTTGATAGTGGATGCTCAAGACATATGACTGGCAACATATCTCTTTTCACATCGATTGATCTTAAGGAAAGAGGAAATGTGACCTTTGGTGACAATTCTCGAGGAAGAATCAAAGGTAAATGAACTATTGGTAAGGAACCACATTCAATTGAGAATGTGTTATATGTTGAAGGATTGAAGCATAACTTGCTTAGTATTAGTCAATTTAGTGATAAAGGTTTTAAAGTTATCTTTGAGGCTTCACAATGCACTATACTATCCTTGAAGAACAATGAAACTATTTTGGTTGGTAGTAGAGATAATAATGTTTACTCCATTCAATTAAATGATTTAGCTAACCAAGATGTCAAGTGTCTTAGTGCTATTAGTGAAACATCTTGGCTTTGGCATCGAAGACTTGGTCACATGCACATGGAGCACTTGAAAGATATTTCAAGCAAAGAACTCGTGAGGGGTCTCCCGAAGATCAAGTTTGAGAGAGATAAAGTATGTGATGCTTGTCAAATGGGTAAGCAAAAGAAGGTCTCTCACAAACCGAATAAAATGATATCTAGTTCTAGACCCTTGCAATTACTTCATATGGATTTGTTTGGACCAATCCCAACTACTAGGCTTGGTGGTAAATCATATTGTTTTGTTATTGTTGATGACTATTCTCGCTATACTTGGACTTTCTTTTTGGCTACCAAAGATGAATCTCTAAATGTGTTCACTTCATTTGCAAAACGTGTTCAAAATCAAAAAGGTTATTTGATTACAAACATTCGAAGTGATCATGGTAGAGAATTTGAAAATTCAAAAATAGGAGCCTTGTGTGATGACTTTGGGATATCACATAACTTTTCGGCTCCTAGAACTCCTCAACAAAATGGTGTTGCTGAAAGAAAGAATATGTCTTTGCAAGAAGCGGCAAGAACAATGCTTAACGAATATGGTTTATCTAAATACTTTTGGGCGGAGGCGGTCAATTATGCTTGTTTTGTTCTTAATAGAGTTATCTTGCGAATTTTTTTGTTAAAAACCCCTTATGAGCTTTCTAATGATAAGAAACCTAAGGTGAGCTTTTTTAGAGTCTTTGGTTGCAAATGTTTTGTTTTAAATACCAAGGATCACCTTGGCAAATTTGATTCCAAAACCTTTGAGGGTATTTTTCTTGGTTACTATAATAATAGTATGGCATATAGAGTTTATAATAAAAGTACTTTGGTTGTTGAAGAATCTATTAATGTTACTTTTGATGAGACTAATCCTTTTCTTCGGAGGACTAACATTGTTAATGTAGATGACATGGATAATGACTTGAGAACTTTGGACATAAGTGATACACTAGAAGGCAACCCCAAAGAAATTGATCTTGGGGAGCAACAATCAAGTTCTCAAGGGGGAAACGAGGAAGCAATCAATGATGCTTCAAACTTGGACAACTCTCAAGAATTACCAAAAGATTGGATTTACAAAAAGGATCATCCAAGCGATCAAATCTTAGGTAATCCTTCGAGTGGGGTAAGAACTCGACGCTCTCTTCAACAACATGTTAATATAGCATTTCTTTCCCAAATTGAAACAAAGAAATTCTCCGAAGTTCTACATCATGAATCTTGGATGCTTGCTATGCAAGAAGAGCTAGTTCAATTTGAAAGAAATCAAGTTTGGACCCTTGTGCCTAAACCTCAAAACTTTAGGATTATAGGCACAAAATGGATTTATAGAAACAAACTTGATGAATCCGGAGTTGTGGTTAGAAACAAGGCTAGATTAGTGGCCCAAGGTTATAACCAAGAGGAAGGAATTGATTTTGATGAAACTTATGCACCGGTAGCTAGACTTGAATCTATTAGAATGCTTTTAGCTTTTGCTTGCTATAGAGATTTTAAACTCTTTCAAATGGATGTCAAGAGTGCCTTTCTAAATGGTTTTATTTCGGAGGAGGTCTATGTGGCTCAACCTCCCGGCTTTGAACATGAAAAATTTCCGAACCATGTTTTCCGTCTTAGCAAAGCTCTTTATGGTTTAAAACAAGCTCCTAGAGCTTGGTATGAAAGGCTAAGTAATTTTCTTTTAGAAAAAGGTTTTTCAAGAGGAAAACTTGACACCACTCTTTTTATAAAATCTAAGGGCAATGACTTATTATTAGTGCAAATTTATGTTGATGATATTATATTTGGTGCTACTAATGGATCCTTGTGCGAAGAGTTTGCTTCTTGTATGAGTAAGGAGTTTGAAATGAGCATGATGGGAGAACTCACCTTCTTCCTTGGATTGCAAATCAAACGAAGCAAGAATGGAATCTTTATTAACCAAGCCAAATACACCAAAGAGCTACTCAAGAGATTTGACATGGAAGCATCAAATGCTTTTGACACTCCAATGAGCTCTTCATTAAAGCTTGATAAAGATGAAAAGGGTAAGGATGTTGATATTAAGCGCTATCGAGGTATGATCGGATCACTCCTTTACCTTACCACAAGTAGACCCGATATAATGTTTAATGTTTGTTTATGTGCTAGATTTCAAGCTTGTCCTAAGGAATCTCATTTGATTTCCGTCAAGAGAATCCTTAGATATCTTAAGGGCACTCACGATTTAGGGTTATGGTTTCTTAGAGACACTTCATTTTTTGACCTAATTGGTTACTCCGACTATGCCGGTTGTAAAACCGAGCGGAAAAGTACTAGTGGAGGTTGCCAATTCCTAGGTCACTCTCTTGTTTCTTGGAGTTCCAAAAAGCAAAACTCGGTTGCACTCTCTACAACCGAAGCTGAATATATGGCGGTTGGTGCTTGTTGTGCACAAATTCTTTGGATGAAACAAACCCTTTTGGATTTTGGACTTAAGTATGATCACATACCTATATTATGTGATAATACTAGTGCCATTGATTTAACCAAAAATCCCATCCAACATTCACGCACAAAGCACATAGAAATTAAACAACATTTTATCCGTGATCATGTGCAAAAAGGTGATATTGTTCTAGACTTCGTGGACACAAATCACCAATTAGCGGATATCTTCACTAAACCTTTATATTCGAAGAGGTTTACCGCTCTTAGAAGAGAACTTGGCATGTCTTCACCTATGTGACTAAATGTTATATCTCTTGTGCTAATCATGCAAGTTGCACTTCTCTTGCTTGAACATTATTTAATATGCTTAAAGCATGCTTTGGTTGATGTTTCTTTTTTCAACATTATTGATTTTGTTGATATTTATTTGATTTGCACACACTTATATTTCTAAATCCTTTACACTTCCTATTTGTGCTATCTTTGTAAAAAGTGTTTGGTACACCTTTTGATGGTTATTCAAGTACTTATGCCTTCTTGATTTTTAATGCCCTTGTTGGCAATATTGACTATCCATGGATGGATACATAAGTTGATCACTTTCACACACACCTTGACCTTTTTCAATGATGTCAAAAAGGGGAGAAAATATTGTTGATTCATATTTGTGTGGACTTGATATGAGCATATATTGCTTAAGTTAGGGGGAGCCCTATATTGCTTTAGATAGGGGGAGCTTTTTGTCATGATTTCTTCTCATGACCCCTTATGGTTTATAATTGAGATTGTTATGCTTCTTTGGCTTTATTATCTTATATATCTCATATTATTTGAATCAATGTTTGCCATCATAAAAAAGGGGGAGATTGTTAGCCCTACGGTTATTTAACCTAGGATTATATTTGATTTTGATGATAACTAAACATTGATGATTATGCTGTCTAACATACATTGAGTTGATGAAGCAATAGAAACAATCTCATACTCATGCAAACGGATTATTAGACGAGCAACACGATCAAAGACTCTCAACGGAACGCATCAAAGAGGAAATTCGTCGATTGAAGTTTTCATGCTTTTATTTCCGTCTTTGTAAACTAGACATAGAGAGATGATCGTTACGATGACTGTATACCTAGAACTTGCGCATAGGTTTCCCTTGCATGAATAAAAGTTTTTCATGCTTTAAAAATAAGGAAACTGCATTTTCAGGGATGCAATCGACTGCATTGGAATGCAGTCGACTGCATGTTGGGCAGTAGGGTATTACAGTCGACTGCATTAGGTTGCAGTCGACTGCAATACTTCCAGTAGCCTATTACAGTCGACTGCATTGCATTGCAGTCGACTGCAACTTGGAAATTTGAATTTCCAACGGCTACTTTTTGGGTTACAGTCGACTGCAATGGGCATTGCAGTCTACTGCATTTACCGTTTGGCGCATTTAATGCCCCACCTAACTCCAAACGGTCATATTTATTCCCATCTCTATAAATACTCATCTTGGGCATTGTTTTCATTCATCAATTGCATTCAAAGTTCTCCTATATTTCATATTCTCAAAGATCAAAAGCAATTGTTCAAATCTCTCTTATTTTCATTGATTTCTCATCCTTTTCAAGAGAGCATTTATTGAGAGCTTACATTAGAGAGAGATACACTTTCATAAGTCATCATATACTTATCTCTCTAGTTCTAGTACTTCAACTTGTACTCATCTACTTCTTAAGAGTGAAATCTTGTACACATTTCTTCATTGAAAGGTTCTTGTATCAAAGCTTGGCGTTGTCAAGCTTTGGAGCTTTGGGTTTGTCAAAGCTTGTTCTTGATGTGGGCATAGCATCAAGGGATTGTAAGAGGTTCGATCTTGACCGGTAAGGAAGATCATTCTAGTGAATTCTAGGGCCTTTCAAGGGACTTCCTTGAAGGGGTGGACGTAGGCTTGTGGGTATATCAAGCCGAACCATTTAATTCTCCTTGTCAAGTATCTCTAAACCCTTCTCTCTTTACATTATCATTTTACATTTGTGTTGAGATTGGTTGCTTGTTTATTTGAGTTTTTGAGATTGAGGTTTGTTGGTTGTTAAATTTTAAAGTAGTCTTAAAACCCTATTCCCCCCCCCCCCCCCCCTCTAGGGTTATTTTATTGGTTTCACTAATTATATCTAGTGGTCATTGTTTGTCCTTACATGGGAGAGTCGTAATAACTTCTTCATACATTGCGGAGTTGCTTCTAAAAATTTCTCTTATTATTTATCATGGAGAGTACTAACATAATACTCCATGCAGATTTGACGTTTATGGTAATATATATGATGGTCCAATTTAGTGTTAGATGCAAAATTTCAAATATTAACCATATGATCAAAACGTTACTTTGAGACTGTTTTGTGAATCTGATTGGATACCTTTTAGGGCTATATCTCAAGGATTTTGCACAGTCAACGAATTTAGTTTGCTCCAGTTTGCGTTTTGTCATGCTATTGAATGGTTCCATACTTTACATTGTCTGAATGTGCTTATTCTTATTCCCCACTCTGAATTCATCATGCAGATGAAAACTAAGGAATGGCAGAGCCACTGCTTTCATGACTTCTTGTGTACATTAACTACTCACTACATGATCTTGCATTCATTGCATGCCAACCAAGGGAAGGAGGTAGTGTTGTCCCGCTCCTCAACTTTGGCTTATTTTGCTCTCTAGTTTGATCATAGGTTTCAACATGTTCGACGAGATGTTGTTTAGCCTGTGGCTCCCCTTTCTCTAGTTTTTTTTCCCCATGTGGTGTTTTTGGTTCTTCGTAGTTTTACTCCTACTTAGTCTTTGTTTTATGTATCTTACTTATGCGGATGGGGCAGTCTTCTGCGTCAGGCTATAGCCAACTCCGTACATTGTTTATCCTTATTCTGGTATATATTTTTGCATTCTCTCTCAAAAAAAAAAAAAAAACAAAAAGACTATTTTTTTAGTAAATGTAAACACGGGGTTCAAAAAAGACAAATTAGATTCTAGAGTTTTTGTAAATTTTGGGGTAAAAAAACTGAAGGATTCAATTAATAATTAGGTGCAAATATACATTGTTCAATTTCGGTTGGGCAACTCATGCCAGACGATAAAAATATGGGCGTGTTCTCTATCTTATAGAGACCATCGTGGACGCTTTTGAGACCATAAAATATATTGGCTAGTTATCGCCATAGGTTTTCAATGGCCCGCCTAACCCCTAGAAACTTACCCGGTCCAACTTTTACACCTACAACGTGATTTATATATATAGTTTTAATGTGTATAAGGCATGTCACTACAAGAAAAATGACTTTAGCAATGGATTTTTCCATCACTAAAAATTTTTATAGATGTAATTTTTGTCGGGAAAAGCCCGCTGTTAATAACTCCATCGCTAAAAGTTTAACAAAGAAATTTTGTGATCCGTCAGTAAAAATATCGCTTTTACCGACATAAATATTTACTTTTTGCAACAGAATATTATGTCGCTAAAGATATTTTTCATGTTCTTTGTTTTCTGCAAAAAAACTGAAAAATATTTTTAGCTACACAGTTCCGTCACTACAAGTTTGCCGCTAAAGACTTTTAGCAACAAAACTTCCGTGGCTAAAGTCCATCGCTAAATACTTTTGAGACGAAAATTCCGTCACTACAAGTATGAAGAAAGCTTTTTTCAGTTTTTTATAATTTATTTTTCAAACTCCAAATCTATCCTATAATGCAATTCACAAATATTAGCCATTCCATGTGTATTCTTACCATTTAGCGATAAAGAATATATAATCTCTAATAACATGCCTCAAATAAAATTGAAAATCATCATTTCATATATAAATATAATTTGTTAATTACAAGCATTTCATTAGAATAGACAAAATAGAACCATCCTAAAATCCTGACATAATATGCCAAGGAAATATCTCTGGTATATGCAACACATCTTCAAATCAACAACATAAAAACTAAGGGCTGTATCATTACAACGTCCTCATAGACTACATCCTAGAACACTAGCAATCGATTTGTTAAGCAAATCGGCATTGAAAGCAAAATAAGGATTGCAATACCGATTTACCAATTTAGTTAAAACACATAAACGAAATGTCATGTTGCTATACTTCTCTGCCTCAATTGCTCCGGCTTGTAAACAGTAAACACGGAAAAGAAAACATGTAGTAAAAGAAACCCTTTAAGTTTGACCAATTGTTTTGAGGATTATGAGACATATGTATCAATAACTTAATTAAAGAGGCCAACATCCCTAGTTTCTGGGATTACAAAGAAAAACAAGTCTAATAAACCATACAAACACGGTGATAACATAAGTAAAACAAGCAAAGTCTTTTCTTTGTTTTTTTTTTTTTCGGGTGAAGAAACAACAAATAAATACGGACCAAAAGAAAAGAAACCAACCAACTAGATGACCCTAATGACATAAACCAACCAACTAGATTAACACTAACTAAACAAGATAATACCAAAATGAAATAGCCAATAAAAAAAACACAAAACACCAGATCCACACTGCCAGATACGTGACCCAATGCTGCATCATCGCCTCAATTGTCGTGCACCCATGTTGGTGCCAGAATCCCCGACTTCTCCGACCATTTCGCCGCTGCCGAGCCCTAGTGTACCGCAAACATCAACCAGTAGTTCCCAAACTGAAGACCAGCTGAAAACCTAGAATCTGCCTAGAGCCCCATTGGAATCCCTGACTTCACGGTAGCCCAACAACTCGATAGACCACCTTCGTCCATCTACGGCTACCACCGCCATTGCAGCTTCACCAAACACAATTAAACAAAACTACCATGGTACAGACACATCTCCACCGCCAATTATAACCAACGAACCTTTCTAGGGCAAGGGGGGAAGGGGCATCAACTAGGATGGGAGGGGGAGGAAAAAACCCTAGAAGAAAAAACCCTAGCGTAGACTCTCCAAACTAACTCAAAACCAATAAGCTTTGCACCCGAAACCCACATCGCACGACTAACACCACCGAAGCCAAGGACAATCCCGACGGCCACAAACCCTCACTACTTCGGTCACCACAACTCATCCATGGAGCACCCAGGGACCCCAACATCTAACCCAGGTCCAACTCCAACCCATCATCGACGCTGGAAAACGTGGAAGCCAACCATCATCGACGCTGGAAAACATGGAAGCCAACCACTACCTGAGGGAGATCCATCGCAACTACGAGGCCATCTAGATCGCCGGAGGCACTAGATCCTCAAAACAACTTGAAACGAACACCTAAGCTACCGATTTAAGCTACCACGTCACCACGCATTGGGAAAACCGGCGGTAGCGACGAAGACGGATGAGAGAGAGGGGTTTGGTAGGGAAAGGGTGTCCGTTTTAATCGCCTCTCTTAGAAGGAATAAAAATTGTAAACCCAACAATTTAGGTTAAATTAAATGAATGATTTATCGGAACATGGAGAATGACAATTGACACGGGAGAACCTTATTCCATGTGAAGAAGATCTTTGAATTGGCGACAAGTTTGACCAATAAAATAGAGAGAATCTTCCGATTGCAACAACTAGTAGAACTGAAGCAATTGGATCCAAATGGCCATGTTCAGCAACTTAGAATATCAAAATAAATAAATAAATCACATCTTTGCAATTTGTTTTCTCTTGATCATACCTATGTGAGAATTTCTAAAAAAGTGCAACATTTGTTTGTGGGTGTCAACACTATTAACTAGTCCTCGTTCATCAAGTACTAAAGAGACAGGATATCAATTCTAGTAAGGTTGTATTTAATACTTCTCAACTTTCATAATATGTAGCAACTCGGAGAAAGTAAAACAAGAGTTGAATCTATATTCTATGATGCACGTTATGACGCAACAATCCATTTTATTGTACGACTAGGCCAGCCTCATTTG
The DNA here is from genome assembly GCA_033065855.1 of Escallonia rubra. Taxonomy (NCBI): domain Eukaryota; kingdom Viridiplantae; phylum Streptophyta; class Magnoliopsida; order Escalloniales; family Escalloniaceae; genus Escallonia; species Escallonia rubra. Next base: position 201,198 of record JAVXUO010002537.1, read on the forward strand.
CTTGTAATTGGGTTGCACATCCTCTGGGGCTCTTTTAGTTCTATCACGACTTGAAAGAAAAAAACTAATACACGCATGACCGAGAGAGACCACTTTAGGTGGGAGTTATGAGGTTGATCCAGATAGACGAGAGAAATTATAAACTCAACCTTTTAAAAGACTTATGACAAGTTCATTTATTTTTCTCTATTGAAATACAGAGGTCAACTTAAGAGGGCCTCTCCCGGATGCCCATATTCTAGCTTCTCTATCTAAATTCCAATGTTGTTTTTCTATTAATTTTATAGATAGTTTGACGGCTCTCATAAGCTTTGCAGAAGTTCACAATTCCAGAAGTTCATATTGCTAAAAAAGCAAGGACTATAGATCTTTCATGCGACTTAACTAGAAATAAATTAGTTTTGGTGGCTTGAGTTGCATCCACCCAAATGAAATTACACAAAAGAAAGCTAAGCTTCCGCATGAGAAGTGGAAAGGAACTAAAAATCCATCATGTAGATGAATTAAGGAAGATAATATAGAGTTGGGTGAACCAACCGATTCAGAAGACCTCATGCTTAAAAAATCAGCTAGTGGCAGCACACAAGGCAGGGAAAACCCAGCCCCAAGGGGTGGTGGAGGGCAAAGGGTTTTGAGAAATGATTTCAAGGTCCCGAATTTGAATTTTTATATTGATGAGTTATATGAATTGCAGTTCTCACTGTTCCAAAAAAAAAAAAAGAGGCTGGGAAAACCAGAAAACTTATACAAAGCAACTGTCTGTGGCTTAGGGATTCCGCCCCGACACTTTATTGAAAAGAAACAAGCTGGACAATACAAGAATATTTTGAACAAAGTAATTGAAAGAGACTGTAGCAAGTTAAAAAGTTGACCACCCCTTCCCACCAAAAGAAGAACGAAGAAGACTTTTTGAAGGCCGTCTGTACATTGTGGCCGGATAACTCCACCGCATCTCAAAATGCAAGTAGTCCTTTTATCTTCCCAAGGAGCACCTGTCACCGCAAAGAAAGATGAATAAGTGGTATGTGATCCAGTGTGATCTGTAGAGGCTCACCCGACAGGAGTGGCAGTATGTGAAAATTATGTTACTAAATATTCAATTATATCTAATATTTGGTATCCTTATGGATGTAAATCCCAAGTTTAAGGAACTTGTTCCATGTATAAGGATCTAGCGAAAGATCAAATATGAGATTTGAAGAAAAAACGATAACATAAATATAAACTATTCGTGGTAATTTGAGAGAATTGATAACCTTCAAAACTATCGAATATTCTAATCGAATATAGACCCAAAATTATTTTCGACAGAACACTAGCAACCAATAAAAAGAGTATATTTTTACAATCGATCAAATTCCACATGAACAATAGGACCGTTTAGTATATATCTTAGACTAATTACATACAAGCTTTAAAACTTAATTTTGACTAAAGTAAGTCAATTAAAACAACGAGCAGTAATTGTTGTGTGCCTTCGATAACAACTGTATAGCAACTGTATTGATTAACTGTCACTGTAAGACCCCAAATAATAAATAATTAATTATTTTAATTCTTGGGTTACTTTTGAAATTTTAAGAATATTTTGGAATTCCTTTTGAATAAGTAACATATCTTTAGGGGCCTTTAGAGTAATTTACCAAATTTAGAGAAATAAAAAGACTGGTTAGTTGTGTTTTATCGATAAATTGAGTCTGGTCTTTCAGAGAGAGGAGAAGAAAGAGAAAATTAGGGCTTGAGGATTTCAACCTTCTGCTTACAATTGGTAAGAATCTTGAACCCACTTTGAATTATAAGGATGAATTAGATCATATTAGAATTGTTCTTGTTAAGATTTTAACGTAAGTGGGTTAATTATAATATCTAGGTTTTGAGATTTTTGGAAACGATCGCAATTTGGTGAAGACTATTATATAAATTTGAGGTAAGGGTTATACTCATCATACTCCTTCCAATTTAAAAAAATGCTTTTTCTTTTGAATATTTCATTAGTTGTTACCGTCTTTGTTGTTAATCGTCAAGATCGTGGAGGCTTGAATCTTCTGGATAAATTTGCAAAGGACATGCAGTTGAAATCTTTTTATTTGTTGTACGTTACGTATTCGAATCTTGTTGAGTTTGGAATCTGTTACTTTGTTTGTGTGCGTAGCCTTGTATCTGCTCAGGTCATTGGTCCACGCTAAACCCTTTTGCCAGTTTCTTCCATCTATTTACCTTCATGTTAAATAATGATGATGCATGTATCATCATTCCAATGCAAACAGGCTGCTGGGAGCATTCTTTCACGTGGGAGCTACCTATGTGGCATGCCACATGTCACTCTCTTGGTTGTTCAGTCTTTTCGGCACCCGTTTCTTTATTTTTGTCTGTATTGACCTCTTATAGATTCTGATTTAAGCGATTCAAATCCTATTGGCCTCGCATTTTTGTCTTCTTCAATTTGAGTCCAATATCGAGTATTTTCTAAAATCGTTAAAACATCCCATTTGAAATACAATGTTTTGATGCTTTTGTGGGTCATATGCATTTGAGATATTTGATGTCCTTTGGATACTTTGAATTGAACTAATGTTAGAACCTTCACGTACTTAGGTTAACGTGGTGCCATGACATGATATGGCAATTGCTATCGGTATGCAACTTTGACTTAGAACCTCCGCGTGCTTAGGTTAACGTGCTTTACAGTCACGTATTACGTGATTGTATTGTTTTGATTATTAGTTCAATTATTTGATTATGACCTTTTGACTTTGATTTGACCTTTGATGGGTTAATTTCCCGTAATGAGATTTGTCGTGCCAAGATTTACTATCGTCTTTGCACCTTGTTTTCATAAGTTTCGTTTTGACTCAGCTACATATTATTGGATACCTGCGTTGTACTCTGTGGGTGTGTGCGTGTGATCTTTACTGGGCTTTGTGCTCACCCCTTTCTCTCCCCATTTCAGGTAATTAAGCTGAGACGGTTTAGAGGAGTTAATAGCATTATGCTTAAGCTTGGAGTGAACTTTAATTGATAATTTTCTTAGTAGCTTTGAAATAAGAACCATGTAATAGTTTTTGATTTAGTGACTTTTGGTACCTCAATGTTTGGGAAGTGACTATTGTTATTAGATTTCCGCTGCATTTATTAGACTTTGATACATTTAGAGCTCTGATGATCATTTTGAGGTTATGTTCTTGGTAAAATTCTTTATTTCTAGTAAGCAGGAATATTTTGAAATAGTACGTGTAGGTCCGCCTCCGAGTCGGGGCGTGATAGTCACCTTATAGTTATTAGCTTAATGTGAGGATATTAAATGATGATATTTACTAAACTTTACGAGCTCATTGTAGTTAACATGTACAACCTTATAAATTTGGTATATAAAACTTATATTATGTTGCGATAAAATAATTATTCATGAAAAAATACCACTAAAGGTATTTATTGGGTGTAAGCACTATATCTTTGTCACAAATAGTAGTTCTCTAAAATCTGGAAAGTAAATTCAAACATTCGAAACTATATTTTATCAATGTACTTACGTTTTAAGTCTTAGTTTTGATTATTAACACCTCAAAGCGCTACAAAATAGGGACACATCATCTTCATTGGCTGAATGTCCTCACCGCAACTGTTTTACAAGAATTAAAGAAAGAAATATGCATTAAAATATTCCATATTCTTTGGTAATCCTATTACAATTATTTCGACAAAGTCAATTACTTATTTGAAAAGAATAAGGTGTCGATAAATTCTATTAACTGTGAAATGCAACTCTAATCTTTTTAAATAATTACTTAATCAGTATAATAACATATGAGGACTTATGACTGGTTATTGGCATCTTCAAAAACTCTATAAACCTAAATGATGAAATTTATGTAAAAAGAATTTAGAATTTAAGTGAATATGTGGTGTCACCTTATTTTACTCACAACTATAATTGCTTTTTATGGTTACATGTTATTGGGAGGACTATTAAGTTATTTTAAATGCTAATCTAATATTCATTTGAATGCTACTTAGCGATGTAAAACAAAAGCTTAAAGAAGGCAAATATCCAAAAATGACATGGTAATGCAATCTACTTATCGAACTTAATTAGAGTTAATAGAAATTAAAGCAAATATTACTGCATAAATATTAGTTCAGAATTGTATGGCAAACAAAATAAAGCCTTCAATTTTCATAGTGTTTGAGATTATAAAATGTTGTGCAATATATCATGTTTGTATCTTTATAAGTTAGTTATTTCTTGAAACAATAATCTGGTGAGAAAGGTAAGAAGGGACAATAATCTTTGTGATCTCAAACATCAAGGACTCTTAACCTAACTTTTCAAGTTAAGAGACTTGGTTTTGAAATTTTACATGTTAGACCACTAAAGGATCCTAATAGTACTATAGCTGTAACGCCCCGAATTTTCGGAGCGTTAATATCAAATAAACAAAGTCAGAAAACCTAAATTTCCAAAAGTCTCCCAAACAGGTTATTCAGAGCATCTAAACAGAAAATCTCCAATTTACACAATTAAATGTCAAATAGGCCTTAAACAGTAATTTAATCCCAAATTTACTCCTACCAGGAGTTCCAAATTAAACATCGAAATCCAAATATTTCCTCTTATTATAATTTCTAAAAATAATCAAAGTAGCTATGAGATTAAACCACTAGCTCTCAGTCACTCAGCTAGCCTTGTAATCCAATCTCACCTACTGATCACCTGAAAGGAAAAACAATAAGGGAGTGAGCCAAATGCCCAGTAAGGTCGCTCAACAGACCAACCAAAAAGGATACAAAATGTCTGAGAAAACGAAATTGCGGATATACAAAAGTTTTAACGGAACAGATATAAGAAAGGATTTCGAAATGCCAAAATATATTTTTCTACAGAAACAGATACTAGTGAGTCATTCAGAATAAGGTCACACATGTCATCACTGACACGTGGAACCAGGTTCAGAAAATAAGATCGCGATCTCTAGCTCATCCCACAGAGCTAGCTCACGTTCCAATCCACGTGGGTAAGTCAGAAACAGAAAAGTCACAAATACGTGACATGGCTCGCCGAAGTGTACAAATGAATTAGATACCAATAAATAGGCCAGACACAAATTAGTTACCTATAGACAATGATTACAAATGAGCCACGCTCAGTTGGCGACCTAAGACGCTGGCCGAAGAATTGTTCAAAAGTTAGACATTATGACGTGACACATAATACAAACAACGTCGGTACTATTTATCGTAAGTCAGCTTGTGATTGGTATTTTAATATAAACAACAATAGTGGGATAGTAAAGAGTCGATAGGTACAACATTCATTGCAGAACGAAAATTACAAGTGCATCTCAACTAGAAAATGAGGTTTTCTAAACGGTTAAAACAAATAATCAAAAGTGGGCATATAACAAAAATATTGTCACTTTAATCATAGTTCTATAGATTCTGTGGCTCCAATTCCGTATGGAGACAAAAACAAATGAAGAGATGTTGTGATGATGCATGCATGGTGCATGAGGTGAATAAAATAAATGGAGCATGCATGACACCATCATGAAAGAATTGTACAGAAGCCAAGCCATTAATTAGGAGCATTCTGTGAATTATACAGAAGCCATGCTTTGAATTGGCGAGAATAACAATGTGATGCCTTATGCTGTTACGTGACACGACAAACGAAACACAAAAATAGAAGTCAGCACGGCAGGACGGCTGGGCAGCCAGACGAGCGATTTTTACCACGGCATGGGAACCGAGGTAGCAATAGACGGACATGAATTTTTCAAACGACTACACAGAGAACAGGAACGGGACAGCAACAAACAATATTTGCTTTTCATCAAAATTGTACAGTGATTAGACGATGGCACCAACATCAATTTTATCGAAAGTATATTTCTCAGAATTCAACAACAACTAGATCGAAGATTTAAATCATTAGACAAATGGTTGATCCAACGATGATTCATATTTCAAAAACGGTAAACCCTTACCTCTGATCATGATTAAACCCAAAATTTGATCTTCTCAATCAATTATATCAAAATCCCTAAAAATTAATATACCCAAAAGTTATAATTAGGGTTCCAACAATAACAAAAATTCGTAAGGATTCCAACTACAAACCTCAATTCGATACCCAAAAATAAATTCTTACCTCGAATAATGATCAAACTCTCAAAAGGCTCTTCCTAGGGATTTTCTGGAAACTTTTCTGAATTTTAGTGTGCTCCTATGAATGTACGTAACTATCAGACACCTAAAAGATATATATTTATATTCCTAAAACAAATAGAATTTCAAAATACACATTACGTCCCAAACTCTCTAATTTTATTATTATTATTTTTTAAGCATTTAAATATGAGGGGTCTAACAATAGCCTTCATAGGTTACTTGAAATTGTTAAAAAAGAGCAATAATAACCAATTTTTGCATATTTGTTTAAGTTGGTCATGATTAAATTTGGCCCTTATATCTTATTGTTTATAGCTCTCAACAAGCTTTCTGTTGAAAAGATCTCTCAAACAAACTGTTATAGTTTTGCTATAGAGATTTAATAAGAGAACTCATACGCAAGTTTTATAATCTTATGGTATACGAATTAGTACAAAATACTTTTTTTATAAGGTTCTTAATTTTATTGTGTGTTAACATTTCAAAACACAGTCAATCCGATATACTAACCTAGATAACAAGAAAACAAAACACTTCAAGTTTAAATTCTATAAAAATAAATCACATAAGTCATTTGAATAAAAGATAAATTTTAAATTTTTCGTAGAATTAAAACCTTATAACATTTGAATACAAATCTAGGATATATATATATACAGCCTACTTTGTCGTGAAAATGTGCAATAACGAAAATTTGTTTATCTTTTAGCCAAAAACAAAGTGTGAAGTGTAAACGAGCACACGGTGGTAAAGAGATCGATAGAGCTCCCATAAATCTAACATTATTAATCCACAGTGGTCCGATACAATATAATAGTCAAAGCAGTAGTTGTAATAAAGAAACTTTATTCGAGAACAATACGAAGCAATCTTTTTTTATGGTGTCTTTCATTTACTACTAATTTATTTTTAAAAGGAGCAAATGTATTTACATAATATAGTGGATAAATCATGAGTTGAATTCAACTAATTTTAAATTGAAAAATATCAAACAAAACTATTCTATGGTGTTATTGTACGATGAGTATTTAAACTCTTAAGCAGACTAAATTATATTGTAACAACACACCAACATATTAGACTTTATTTTATATGCTCCTAAAGACACTCTGGTGTTAACTCATCGTTATCTAATTAGTTGTTGTGCCAATTAACTTTTATGAACTATACGATATAATAAAGTTTTGATCCAAATTTTTTTTATCGAAATCAAACTAACTTGTAATTAACATTATCAGCACGCCATTAGGATGTGAAAATTGATTTCAAAACATACTTATACAAGCATAATAAAAATGCCTCATGCAATTATAAACTGATATCAATATATTCTCCGCATATTTTTAGCAGTAGAGTCTGTTTTTTTTCTTTTATGTATACAAAATAAACTTCTAATCGGGCTTTCCATGGGGCATTCTAGGATATTCTTTATTGATATTTTATGTTACGAATTAATTTAGTCTGTTATAAAGAAAATCACCAATTTAAAATAAACGTGAATGTCTTTGATAAACCAACCATGAAAATAAAGATGACTATAAAATCTTTGAACTTTTTAAATAGATGACGAGACCGTTCTTTACTTGTCACGGGATTTCACGCTAGTAATGGTAACAAAGTTTTAAATCTGATAAAATACCACCGCGTCCACTAGGCAACAACTCTTATTACACACATGAAGTCGGGCGACATCTTCAAGAGTTACTACTAGACAATATTTTTAAGGCCATCTTCAAATATGGTAGCAAAAGCATCCATCTTACTCTTGGGGACCGACAAGCCAATTTCGAGATCTCCCGATGAATCCTTGCACCCAGAAATTTGAATTGCTCCAGTGTAGTTTATGGATACAATCTCGTACTTTCTGGGCTTTCCCCACCCAAAATCTATTCCGTAGAAATCAAACTTGGGTGATCCGGCCACACCAATAATCCGTTGCCCCATTTTTTCCACAAACTCTGCCAACCCCCTCTCTGCACCTTTGAAGAGCCCCTCCTCACCGTTGTCCAATCTTTTCTTAAGCGCTTCTCCGATGGTTTCAACCGCAGTTGTGAACCCATCTTCTCCCAGTATTTGGGCAGCTTTCGCGGTTGAGATGCAAGGCGCTAAACAGTTGCCAAAGTATGTTTCAGGCAGGGGCGGATCCAAACGAGCACGACAATCCACAGGAGAGCTGAAGTGCTCAACCTCATTTTCGTCACGCAACTCCTGACCAGTACTGCTGGCCGCGGTCATTTTTGCCAGACAAGTCCAGAGATAAGCGCACGCCACGACGAAAGACGACACGCGTTTGGTCGAGGGAAGTACAAGGTTTTTCAGTCCCTGGATGTTGGCTCGAGTGATGAGGAATGTGGCTAGAACTTGGTCCGAGGGCAGGCTTGGAAGTGGAAGCTGCTGGTATCTCATCTTCCCAATTTCGCTCCATACGATTGCCCCTATGCCTTTGGTGTCTTTGATCACCGTCCTGTCGCACAAAGGGACCGCTCCACTCGCTGCATATGCTGCATCGTCGCCAAGTTGAGTGATTGAGCTCCATGCTCTAAGGAAACCCAATATACCATTTGCATCGCAGGCAGCGTGGTCGTTGGTCATTCCGAGGCAAATGCCCTTGTTCGGAAATACTGTCACTTGAATAGCCAAAACTGGGCCAATTACGCAGTCGCTTGCGTGAACAGCCGGTGGAAGTTGGGGAACAAGAGGATGAAAATCATTAGCATTCCGCGCGTGATATCCGACTAGATCGTCGTAATCGGTGTGGCACTCGGCAAATGTTACTGGAACCGAGTCCCCATCCGCATAACGGAATCTTGGCCAGCCACTGTCGGGGTCTATGGGCAGTATCAATTTTCCGGCGAATGGCAAGAAGTGTTTGAGAGTGAGAGAAAGCGAGGCTTTGAGATCAGGGACAACAGTTTGGCGGAAGTAGGCGGCAGGGTGTGGGAAGTCGAAGAAGTGGACTGCTTGAGGGGGAGGCGTGGGCAACCACCCCAGGTCCAAAAACGAGAGTGGGAACAGTTTCTCAGCCACTGTGCCTGGCGGTGGTGAGATCTGGCAATGCTCAAGCACAGTCACCATGTTGGCCCCCAGATAGATCTCTTCAGATTTGCCTCACCAAAGCACCATCTTATAGATATTGCTGCCAACAACCCTCCAAAATAATTGTATTTTTTTAGTGCTGACAAGTGATTGAATCAGTTGGTTATTGCACTGAACATTTATACCGGGCTTCGATCCGTAAAACAATATTTTACAATAATTTACACATTGCAGTGCCTTGCCTGCCAACAATAATAATTAACACTTCGTTCAATTCAATTCTATCATGTGAGATGCAATTAGGTAGTTATAACGATTACGATTTGGTCACTGTATTTATCTAATAATTTCTGATACTTTCAAAATAAATGCATTTCACTTCTGTTTACTTGCCTTTTATGGCAAACATTTACAATTTTATTCTTCCACTTGGGTTGCATAAATCATCGTTGGGATTTAGAAAACAACTTTGTTCACAATATAACTCTCTGGACTGAACGTATGTGGCCACAAAAGAACTACTAAAACACCTTAAAACTGAGCACACGTCCCAAAAAAAAAACTACTAAAACACCTTAAACAAATTCCTTTACAACTTAAGTCGACTAAGGACCATATATGACCAAGATCAACTACCCTCGATGTAATCAGGATAAAATGTAGACACTCTCCTTGGACCATTGACCTCGTGACTCCTACGATCACAATCTATAACTTGTATTGAGCAAGTTCTTTATGCCATTCACTTTTTTGCCTTTTAAAAAATTTGGTGCACCGAAGGAGATCATCATATTACAAACACAATGCTGAGCACTTCTATACCCCCGTAATCCCCGAGATCACATCTCTGAATCAATTTGACACCTCTCTCCCTCTCTCTCTCTAGCTATTTTCTCTTCATATTCTCATGAACATCCCCCATGCCAATGGTGTCTACGTAAGTGATGGTAAGTAAGCGCATGACAAATGGTTACAGGATGAAGTAGTCGACACGAGTAAGTATTGAAAAATCTGAGAATGGAGAAAGTGGCAGTGGTCTAACATGGTAAAGGTACATCGCTTTTCTTGCTGAGCAAACTTTTTCTACGCCAAACTCACCTGTGGAATAATGCTTCACAGTTTCTCTAGGTGAGATAAGTAATGGAGATACCCGGGCAAATGCATCATAGTCTGTTTGTCCGTAGGTGATAACGCATGAGCCTTGCACCCTTTGATGGGCTAGGACCACATGGCTCGATTCGTGGTCATGCGGATTCCTATCATCGGTTCTGACCATATAAGCATTTGAACTGAAGAGACCGGTGCACATGTACACGATAATGAGCTAAGGAAGCTGGAGTTATTTATTATATCAAATTATTCTAAACATGGTCGAAACCATTAATCCTAGATTGGTCAATATTCTTGAATGACTCAATATTTTCTACTGATTTTCATGATAAGGGCTTGCTTTCTTCTTAAACTTCTTCTTAAATGCTCAACAATTTTGACTCATTCCAGCTCCTTGTATCTTTCCATTCATAGTGGCTATTATAAAAGTCCTCGACCCAAGATCACAACCAAACAACTACCTAACATCTTCCTGTTATGTTATCTGAATTTAATGAGATCTCAATGGACACGTTTAATAGAGTGATAGGACCAAGCTGCAACCCAACTTTGATGGACTCGGACCATAGGGCCCGATTCGTGGTCGTGCTGGACCCATCTCTGTACCTTAATGAACCTCCCTTATCTCCAAACTGCTTGATTAACGTCGTCCCCACCGATTGATTCACATATGGCAATTAGGATGTTGTATTATAACCGGTACGGATAGACATAGATAAAAGGGTATATACATCATAACCGTACTATACGAAAGGATATTGTTGGGGTTATGTGTTGTAACCCCAACTTCATTTTGGTTAATACATGAGGCACCAGGGAGTGCACATGGCTGGCTACCGTAGACTACAGTTCACACTGACTTATCGATAAAAAATTACCCCCATAACTGTGGTCATATAGAAATTATAGATCAACGTCTTCGTAATTCCTAAGATCAATGTTATTTGGGAGACTCTAAATTCCCAAGATGCCCGGTCGAGATATAGAGAACGCTCTTTCCTTAAATGGTTCAAATTAAACTCAAGCTGACACAAAAACTTTTAGACTTCACAAAATCCTCTAGAACACTAATTGCGTTTATCCTATCTCTGATTTGGTATCATCTAAACAAACTCATGCTCCTCAATGTCAATTTCCCAATCGAATTGGGAATTATTAAAGAAGTTATTGCTCTTGTTTAGGAATATTTTGTTTTTCATAAAACGTAAAGGCCAAATTACTTATATGAAAACACTTATTGCAAACTGGTTGAAACCCCTTCCTGAATGTTGGGTGAAACTTATAATTATGGGAGTGCTAAAACAAAGTCAAATTTAGCAAGTGCTTTGGCCCTGATCTGTGACCATGCGGCCCGATGGGTAATGGGTTGCTCTTGCGACCTGCAATATATTGATAGTGATGTTGCGGAGTGGTGGGTAGTTTGAGATGGCCTAGACTTGCACTACAAGAAAAAGGCATATTAGCGACATAATTTAGCGATGGAATGAATGCCATCGCTAAAAGCCACCTAATCCGACAGAATTTGGCAACGGAATTAGATTATGTTACTGTTATGATTCCAAAAATGGTGGAGGGAAAAAATGCGCGAGGAAGAAAAAATGGGCGACGGAATTCTCCTTCACAAATGATTTAGCGATGGAAAGTTGGTGATGGATTTTTATGACGAGATTATTTCCATCGCTAAATGTGTTATTTTAACTTTTAATAACATAAAATTGCTTTTACTAATTATTTAAAAGTAGAACAATATATATAATAAAAGCATGAAAAACCAAAAATAAAAAGGGTTCTACAGTCGGCCAAAAGAATAGAAAAGAGAATTGCAGTTGTGGCGGCAACCCTTTGCGCTACCATCCCTCCCACCCCAGTTGCCGTTGTGGAGACAACCACACTCTGAAGGTTTGTGCAAAGCCCCCTTGCTCACCGATGTAATTTTTTCTGTAAGGCTGAACCGTCTTCTCACTATTTGTTAAGGCTTTTATTTGAGTATAATCAAATTTGGGTTCTTATTTGAATTGTTTGGGTCTTCAATCTGCCTATCTTCCTCTAACTCCCTTCTTCTTGCCGAGTAATTCTTAGCAAAGATTTAATTCTCTCTTTGTAATAAGTGCTGTAAATTACTAGTTGTAATAGTGGCATGTTGATTTTCTATTACGAATATTACCAGAGATGTTGCAAATTGATTGTTTTGAGACTCAAAATTATTAGGTGATTCTGGATGATTTAAGTAACTTATATATATTTTTTTCTAATCTTTTCTGGCTCACTTATAAAGGAAAATGATCAGAGCCATATAAAATCGTGTTTAGTTCAGATAATAGAAGTTCGGTGAAACTTAATGGCAATGCCACTAGGCTTCAATGCTCTTACTTAGCCCATTTGATTTGCATAGACAACCATAAAAGTGCACAAAAATTGTTGATAAATATCTATGTTAAGTAATGGGTTTTGCCAGGTTTTAAGACTTCCATCAGTACCCTTGCTACCTTAGTAAGAAATTAAGGGGTTGGATCAGGTTTATCCTCAGATTAAATGGTAAAGCAAGCCAAACCCAGATTGTTTTTTCAGCAGAATTCTCTACTCCAAATAAAATGTAAAGGGTACCAACAAGACTTAGTGTTTCTACTGCATATGCTCTTCGTGCATCTCATGCCTTGAACTTTGCCTTGGAAAAAATGCCTTGTACCGTATATTTTTTCTAATCTCTAATTTGCACTCTACGACCAACCCTGGGAGTTTTGAGAATGTCGGTTGATCGTAGTTAGATGGAAAAAAGATTGGATGATCGTAGGGAACTAAGTGATGAGTTTAGAGCTGGAGTGAGAGTATTTCTCAAATTTGCGTTTAAGAGCGAAGCATTTGTAGATAATCAAATGATAAAGTGCTCGTGTAGAGACTGTAACTTATTATGCTGGGGAAAGGTAATGAGGTAAAACTACATCTTTTTCGTAAAGGATGCGTAACTACACAATATGTACTCAACACGGGAATTAATTGATTCGTCATCCTCCATGATTAAGCAAGATAATGCTTCACAATATCGTAATATACTAATAGATGCCCGGCGTGCAAAGTTTGACATGGATATTACAGTGACGATCCTCACATTGATCTTCCAGAAGAGCCTAACTTGGAAGCTCAGAAGTTTTATGAGGTGATAAGGGACGCCAACGAGTGGCTATGGGATGGCGCAAAGAAGCACACCAGGTTGTCTATCATGACACGATTGTTACACTTGAAGTTGAAACACGGGTTAAGCGATAGAGGATTTGATGGTTTTTAACACTTATTAAATAGCTATTACCAGATAGTCAGAAGTTGCCAGGTTCGTACTATGACACAAAGATAATTGTGATGAAACTAGGGTTGGGTTATGAGAAGATAGATGCATGTAATAATGATTGTGTGTTAAAGCAAAAAAAGGATAAGTTGAAGTGCCCTATTTGTGATCATTCGAGCTACAAACTAAGAAAGGGGAGCAAGAAGAACGTGTCTTGGAAGACATTGAGATACTTTTTGATAATATCGAGGCTTTAGAGACTGTATTACTCAACAAAGATAGCCGAACATATGACATACTACAACACTCGTCCCAAAGAAGATGGTGTGATGAGACACCCCTATGACGGAGAGGCATGGAAGGACTTTGATCTAAAATACCCAGACTTTGCTCAAGAAGTTTGGAATGTTAGATTAGGGTTGGTGACTGATGGTTTCAATCCATTTGATCACTCCAACACACCCTACTCGACATGTCCCGTAATTGTTGTCTCACACTTTCCCTCCCAACATGTGCATGAAACAACCTTATATGTTTATGTCACTTCTTATTCTTGGTCCAAAGAGGCCCAGGAGGGACATAGATGTGTATTTGAGGTCATTGATTGACGAGCTCAAAATGCTTTGGGAGATGCTGGTATTTCCACTTTCGATGTCTTTCAAAATCATAATTTTCAAATGTGGGCTACGATGATGTAGATTGTCAACAACTTTCCTACATACGAAATATTTTCAGGGTGGATTAGACACGGTAAGTTAGCATGCCCTTGTTGTATGGACATGAACCAGGGTTTTACATTAAAAAATGGAGGTAAGGTCTCATTTTCTGGATGTCATAGAAAAATGTTGCTAGAGAATCATTTCTTTAAAACATAGAAGGACAAATTTGACAAAACGGTTGAGCGCGGTGTGATAAAGCAAGATCGTTTGTCTGGAGATTAAGTGTGGGAGGACGTGAATTAGCTTAATGTTATACTTTTTGACACAAGTTTTGCTAATTAAAATATTCCTGGGTTCAAAATGACACACAACTGGAGGAAATAAAGTATCTTTTGAGAATTATCATATTGAAAGACACTTCTAGTTTGCCATAATCTAGATGTAATGCACATTGAGAAAAATGTCTTTGGCAATATATTCAACATAGTGAAGAATGTAAAGGGTAAATCTAAAGATCATTTAAAGGTAAGGAAGGATCTGCAGAAAATAGGTATACGGCCTGAATTACATCAAAAAATGATCAATGGTAAGAGGATATTGCCAAAAGCATCCTATACCTTGGACAAGAAGCAAATACAACAAGTGTGCGAGTGGGTTAAAAAGTTGAAGCTCCCAGATGGTTATGCGTCAAACATATCCTATTATTGAAACCTTTCAGAATGTAAGTTTTATGAGATGAAGAGTCATGACTGTCATGTGTTTATGTAAAGGCTCATTCCTATTGCCTTCATGACTTTTTGCCTAAGGCAGTATGGACGCCACATTCTAAGCATTTATTCAACTAGAGAGCATTAGACTCGTAGTTTAGAATTTTCTCTCTTCATGAATATATTATACATCATTATTTGTAAGCAATTCTCTGATTAAGAGTAAGTATTCTTCAAGTCATCAATTCTCTCATCTCTCTGTTGTACTACATCTTTTTTTGCACTTATTTTCCTTCAAGAGGTTCCTTTGTACACAATTGATCTGTGTTAATCGATTGTGACCAAGGCTTGGTTTTGTAGAGTTTTCGATGAGCTTTGTGGATTCAAGGCTTATGCCTTTTATGGTCATATCACCAAGAGTTTACAAGGGGGTTTTTTTTTTATCTTAATCGAGAAGAAGATTGTTGCTAGTGGATTCCAGTACTCTTGAAAGAGACTTCCTCGAAGAGGTGGATGTGGGCTTGAGGGTAGTTCAAGAGAACCATTTTAACATCCTTCTCAAGTATCTCTAACTCAATCTTTTTACATATTGCTTCATCGTTTTTTGAGATTGTGCAGTTAGCAACTTGATTGAAATGTTCATTGGTTTAATCAAAATTCATGATGTGCTTAGTTTAAATTCTCCTTTACTTTTCAAAAACCCTATTCATCCCCGCTCTAAGTTGTTTTATTGGTTTCGATATGAATTTGAGGAACCCCTTCAACTGGAGAAAAGGAAAGGATACAGTCCTCTGTGTACGAGTGAAGTTCTCATACGCTCACAACTACAAGAAAGCACCCCTAATATCAGCTCGCAAGAGTGAAAGGCATGGTCCAGGCCATGACATTAGTGCCCAAGCACTATAGGAACAAAGGCAATATTTTTATCAATTAAAAAGAGGGGCAATGAACCTCACAAACTGCTTGTATGTGTAGTCTTTGGGGAATCCTAAGAGTAGATGATGCCTAGATATTAGAAATACTATCCATACTACCAGGCAAGCATGACATTGCTACCCAAGGTCAGCCACAAGTTTACGCTCGTTTTGTTCGTTGAACTCAAAACCAAGGGGACCTTTCCCATAAGTCATAGACCACCTTAAGACCAGTGTGATCTTGATTATCATTACAATAGTGATTTAGTAACGGTCAAACATTTTCTTAGCATGAGCAATAAAGGCATCATATTGTCTCGAGGTATCAATAGCTTAATTATCTCGTAGGCCATATTGAGGAGACCAAATATTTCAATAGCATACCAGTAGCAGTATTAAGTATGCATGCCCTTGGTCCTGCATCCCACTCACTCACCGAAGAATTTATGGACTTGAAAGGAAGTGGGGATTAAGGAATGTTACCCCTCTCGGTTTGAAAATGGTGCAAGGTCTCTACTGTTGCTTGGGAATTGCTAGAAAGAATTGTTGATTTGTATCTGAGCCTGATGATGGCTCATAACCGACTGATAACCATAATTAATCATCACTTAGAAATGAGGCCTTGTAATATTCATAGTCAGCAACATAGGGTAATCTCTAAATGGAGCTTGAAGCCATTATTGGAAGGAAATATAAACGGCCTAAGGAAGATGACGAAGAAAAGAAAATTAGACAAGGAGATGGAAAGAGCAGCGAAACGAAAAGTGGGTGTCGACGATTGAATGCCTAGTTTAGACGTATATTCTATGCTGGTGCAAGACACCAATTCAAAATACAGTTCTAACTACCAAGAAGTAAAGGGATAAACAATACATGGTTAATCCTCTCGTAGAAAGATTAGTGCTCTATTGATATGGAATGGAACCGTAAAGGTCTTAGATCTAGCATTATGAGCCCAAGGCAGGATTGCGCCTTTTTTTATCACTCTAATATATACTTCAATTTTGAAGCCTTTCCAACAATGTGATGGGGTATGCCAGAACGTAATGCCTCAATCTTTGCGTTATCCAAACCAAAGATACACAAGTTCTCTCTAAGGCTGAATAATTCATCTCTCATTGGTTCAACGTCTTACTGACATAGTAAATGGCCCTCTCAACTAATGAATTCTCCAAATATTTGGGCTAACATGGCTCTGGCAGCTGTGTCGATCATGGTTAGGTACAGTAACAAAGGGCTATGAGGTATAGACGTGTGAGGCCCCGATCTTAATTAGCTACTAATCATTTTATTAAGTTTAAACATATTTAAATTTGGTTGAAATAATGTAATCGTGTTATAATATTTGTATACATAAAATAAATATCGAAATTAATTGTGGGCCAAAAATATAATTATGTAAAACTTTGGGGGTTAAAAAGTAATTATGCAAAACCTTGGGGCCAATATGCAAATATGAAAAGTTGGTATTAGTGGCATGCCATGTGTTGCCTTAGGATTAATTATTTGGTGGTGAGTAAGCAAAAGAAACTAATAAAAAATGGAAAGAAGCCTAAGTGGATAATTTAGAAACAAAAGAGAAGGTGGGGTTGCAAGACCTTAGTCTCAGTCAAAAATAGAACAAAGAGAGAAATAAGGAGAAAGAAAAGAAAGGAGGGAAAGGGAGGAAGAGAAGAAGAGAAAAAGAAAAGAAGAAAAGGAAGAACAAAGGAGAGAATCTTCTTGAATTGGCTTGGCCTAAAATTCTTTAAGGTAGGTTATCTTGTTCTTTTAGGTTTTAAAGCATGTTAGAGACTTATTATGAGTAGTAGTAAAATAATTATACATATTTACCTGAAATGATTCAAGGAGATGTGTGTTCATGTATGCTGAAAACTACAAAACAGTCATGGAATTAGGGCACCTTTTGGTGCTTAGAAATGTATACTTTTAGTTGATATTTGGACCTGGTTATTTTATATGTTATACTAGTACATGTATAGAGTATACATACCAAATTTGAGATTATTTCAAGTACTATTGCTATGGTTTAAAATTCGTGGCTTGAAACCTATCTTGTGAAACTGTTGCTAGGCAGATTCTGAAGTTGTCTTTTTAAAGGGCTTAATATGATCTTAAAATAATATTTTCGTGTCAAGTAAAATACTGGGATGTATCTCTTTAAGTATAGTTTTCATAAATATATAGTTTGACTGTGTAAGCATTGTAATTAAATTGTTATGATTTTCGGAGTACAGACTACTCCTGCTGCCATTTGAAATACTGGACAGATTAGGTTACATGTTTCGCATGTATTGTTGATAATACGGTAAATATGACTCGACAGGGGATTAAACCTCTTTTGAGGTACTTGATGACATTCATGTTGACATATATACATGATTATGCATATCACGTGAAGGAGGAGGAAAAAAGTGAGTTGAGGGTGTTATTTGCCGGGGTTGGAAGTTATCCGGCCAGGGTTCTCGTTCTCGTTCATGTCTTGATAGTGCGCACTAGCTATGCGTACTAATTCTCGAAAGGAATTATTGGCGTGCCTGTGATGACGTTGGACTTCTTTTATCGAACCCGCTACATCAGTTGGTTGCGATACGAAAAGTCTCTCGCACTCAGGGAAGGTTGGCTCGTGCATGAGGGGCATATTTGCATATTGATATTCTCGTACTTGGCTTGTATTTGTCTTGAAATTTTTGTACTGTTTGGTTATTCTTGGCGACATCAAGTTAATATTTAGGTCTTGCTTGTCATTCTCGTGTATGTTCTACAAGATTTCAAATCTTGCTCGATATGTTATTCTCGTTTCTTTTGAAGGCAAGTGTGAGCAGATGCTTGCATGTGTTACTCGATATGTTAAATTATTCTTAAGTACGTAGGTATCATCTGTTCAAGTGACTTGCATGTTCATACTAACTATACATAATATGATCAAGTCATGTTTGGACTTAAAAGCACCGGATACCCTACTGAGCCATTAGGCTGACCCATTCCCGATACTTTTTTTTTCCTAGGTTCGGAGTCGGAGTATCTGCCAAGGGACGAAGAGGATTACCTCGGGGAGACTCAAGAGTATTACGCTGGGTGAGCAACGTTTTCGTTGTTCTTCGTTTATTTTGGAGTGTAGTACTTGTATAGAAGAGAGGTGGTCTGTAATATAATGTTTCGTTCAGTCTTTCCACTTATGGACGACTGTAATGTTTAAGCATGCTTCCGCTGTTTCTATTTGAGGTTGTAGTAAAGCTCTGTTTATCCTTGAGGTATATGTGTTAACTAGCCTGTTTAGCGTTGCGCCCCTTCCGGGGGCGTGACAAATACGGGCTTAGGACTGGCCGACTGGGGTCTTGCTAAGGTATTGCTTGATTTTGTCGAAAACATCTTCGCACAAGATATTCCGTTCTTTGGTTGAATCATTCTTCAACAATTTAAACACATGTTCACAAATCATGGTTAGCTAGGCTATGAATCGACTAATGTATTGGATTCTACACAAGAATCCTTGGATCTCCTTATCCGTCTTGGGTGGGGGCGTCTCAACTATGGCTTTGGTTTGGCTAGGTCCACCTCTATCCCTCGTTTTCTCACCATGAAACCTAGTAACTTCCCGGCTATAACCCCAAACACACACTTTTGCGGGTTTGACCTCACGTTGTACTGCCTTAACCTTTCAAAATATTTTTCTCAACACTATGCAATAATCTTCATGCTTCCTCAACATGATGATCATATCATCCACATACACTTCCACCTCTTTATGAATCATGTCATAGAACAGAGTGGTAGCGGCTCGCTGGTATATAGCCTCAACATTCTTCAAACTATGTAACAAAAGGTACCCCAGGGGGTTGTGAAGGTTGTCTTCTCCTGATCCTCAAGAGCCATTTTTATCTGTTTGTACCCCGTGAAGCAATCTACAAAGGATACCAACTCATGTTCGACTATATTGTCGATCATCAGGTCTATGACGGGCAAATGGAAATCATCTTTAGAAGAAGCTGGATTTAGGTCTCGCTAGTCAACACATATCCTAACTTGACCGGAAAGTTTGGGAACGAGTACGATGTTGGCTAGCCAGGTAGAGTACTCAATCACTCGGATGAATCCAATGTGGAGTGACTTTATCACCTCCTCCTTAACCTTGAGGGACCATTTCTGTCCCCTAACATTAATGGCACATAAGACATTTTGTGACATTCCCTCCAATCAACCACGAAACCTCCCTTGAATATCTTGAGGAAACTTAGCACGAATGTGCATTCCATCTAGTTTCCCCACACAGTCCTCTTACTGCTTGTAACAACATTACAAATAGTTAAATGAAAGCATGTATTTTTTAATGTTATTTCACGCCTAATATACATGATAGCTAACTTTAAAATACAGAAAAACCTGCAGCTATTCCTGATTTTTATGGGAGTAGAATCCTCAAATTGTACAGTAAGCTCTTTAAACAACTTCAATACTACTTTGAGGACACTCTTAATATATCTACAGATTCTCTTGACAAAACTATGGAACTGTTCACCTATCATCCGAAGTTTTACGTTGTGACCGAGTACATGTAAAAAAATTAGAATTTTCCCTAATTGACATGTTTGCATTTGCATGAACTAAAATTTTCTTGGTTAGAAGTTCACAGACCAAAAATTCAGAAGGCCTCATACGTATTTGGCTTATGCAATGTAAATGACCTCTATACAAAATGGTGTTCATGTACCTCTCCCTCGCAACTTCATCATTAACACGGGGCTCCCTTGGTATATAATCCCTATTTTCTCGCCATTTCTCTAACAAAACAACTCCCATAGACATGATTGAGGCAGTTGCACTGAATATCACAGCACGAATGCATTTATTATCCATTTACACAACCATTTTTAAACAAGTAACAGATTTTTAGTGCATTATATATTTTCATCCAAAAAGGAATGCTATAAATGGTTATGAAATGAATAAGACCTCATGAGCTGATATATTCAAGATTAGAAACATAACAGAGGCAATAATAGCACACTGTGCCAACTGAAGAAAAACCTATGGCAGAACACCTGCAATCACAAACCAAAAATGCAACAATAACACTGTCTTTAGATAATGAAAGAAAGTTTTGCACAAACACGTATTTCAATTGATCCTTGGACAACTAGTACTTCTAGGAAGATGGACTATAAAATAACTCAAATTATGCCCCAAAATACCAGGAGCCTAATGCACCAAACTAGCCATTTTTCAAAACCCACCCCTTATTACCATCTTCAATCCACCTCTTTTTGCTTTCAAACTCCACACAACAGCTCTTAAATGTAAAATCTATGTAAGCAATTGCGTTTCAATTATTTTACGTCTCCGAACCCGACGCAGTGCATTGTTAGATGCACACTGAAAGTACCCAATGTTTATTAGGAAAAGGGTATTGTTATAAAAAGGTAAATTTGTGCTCATAATAATCTGGAAATTCCCTTCATTACATTCCTCAGCTCTTAGTACTTTATTTTTCACTTTATTGTTGACTTTGCCTAAAGAACACTCTTTATCTGATAATCATCTCCACTTATGTCCATCCAAAACTATATCATCCTGTCGAAAAGAGTGCAAAGAGTATTGGAATACTGATGCTTGGTGAAAGACACTAATGATGAATAGAAGGATGTGGATTTTCCTAAAAAGAACTATTCCCTCTGATAGATAATTTCAAGCTAAAATTGTCTTTGGACATTGATTACGATCTGTAGGCCAAGTGATTGCAACTTATTGCCACTCAAGGCTCTCTCACCACTCACCAGTCCGCTTACTAAAAAATATCATAAAGCTCTATGTTTTGGGTCTTATTCTTGACATCATCCTTATTTCAAGCAGGGTCAGCCATCGGTTCTTGACAATCTCTTCTTGCCCTTCTTAAGTCTCAGTGACGGAAACAGAAGACCGTGGTGGAAGCAACCAAGAGGTTTTCCCGAAAGATAACATGATATAATACAAGAACCCAAATCTCTTTTCAAATCCAATTAACAAGGTGAATGAGATCATTATGAATTCACAAGATTTTGCATTAAAAAGGGAATAAAAGCTTAACAAATGGAAGAGGTGCCAATATATTTGAGGGTATGCCTAGATCTATCGAAAAACCAGACAGTGATTGAAGAAGAAATAAAAATAAATAGCGAAGAAGAAGATGAAAGACAATGGTAGAATGAGGGAGGACAAGCCTTAAAGAGGCGGAGGTAGAGGTGGCAAAGATAGAGGCCGTGAGGTGGCAGTGGCGGTTCAGAGGCGATGATGGAGGAGGCAGCAATGTGGAGGCAACGATGGAGTCGGACAGAAGGGAGAAAAAGTTACAGG
Organism: Escallonia rubra; assembly: GCA_033065855.1. NCBI lineage: Eukaryota > Viridiplantae > Streptophyta > Magnoliopsida > Escalloniales > Escalloniaceae > Escallonia > Escallonia rubra. The sequence goes on from JAVXUO010002537.1 coordinate 223,402, forward strand.
AGATTGTTTTGAAAAATGACTTCCGACTCTTATTTCGGTAAATCATTTTCTGAAAAATTTGTCCTCTTTTTGTGTGGATCGTATAACATTTTTCGTAAATAGTTTTTCATAAACACGCCAACACGCCACTAATTCCAGTCATCACCAAAGTTGTTTCTCATTTCCATCCGCTTGATTACTCTCTCTTAATTTAAACTTGAATCATTTTCAAAACAATGGTAGCTACATGCATTTACGTTTAAACCATTGCATAAAATATCTACTTTATACTCGTGTCTGTGTCTTGAAAACCAAGCCTCCCTTTCCTGACTTGTACCATGTAACGGTGGGGTTCGAGAACTAAATCAAAACATATAGAGATTTTCCGCACTTAAATGAGTGAGGCCACACTACCAAACAACGTGAAAATATGAGTGTCTTCTTATTTTTCTGAGATCTGTCGATCTGTACATTCGGTTAAAATACATTGAAAATATCCAAATCGTGAATAAACTGAAGAACTTCATCGGCAAAGTTTCATGACTTTGAGGAATTCAAAAGAGGGAAAGGTTGTTTACAAACTCTTCTCAGCTGACTTATCTTAAAGAGATTATTGATCTTTGTTTTTCAAATGATAGACATAAACAATTTTGGTGTCTGTTGTGCTCAGGGCAAATCCTCTTCTACCAAGACCCAAACAGTGAACTCTAAGTGCCTAATTTCATTGCACTAATGGATGGTGCAAGTCCCCAATATGTGTGTACGAGGTAAAAAAGCCATGCCAAAACGACCATCTAGGGTTACTACAAAAAAATGTATTTGGTTCTTGCTAAGGAGTCCGCACAAGGACAATGTTTAGGGAGCATTTAATTCTCTTGATTAGTGTAAGAAGTCCACTTTTGCTACTAACTTGTTCCATATGTTGGTGAACTTTAAATGCAATCATTTAACAATAGCAAGCTTTCATATTGACAAACTTACCCTTAAACTTCTTCTTCCAGTATATAACAACTAGTTTTTCCTTCTCGCAAGCGAAATATGAAGTTGGTCTATGACTCTCGCGTGCCGCCAGTGTTTCACCCTCTCTGGAGCTCTTCACAATCTCTACCATCGTTAATTTTCTAGTAGCTACCAACCTATATGACTATGATCGATGAGAGTTCAATTATTCACAAACCCCAAATTGTTGTTCCTATTAAGGATAAAAAAGTCATTTTCAAGTTTGTATAGATGTAGTAGTACCTAATTTACTTATAAAGTAAATGTCATATGTTTCCAATCATTCATCCCGAACTATCCGGTTTGTAGGAATCTTCCTTCAACCACGTGTATAGTGACAATCAATAATCGCTAAATATTTCTAGTAACTTTTCTAACACTTTCGGCGACAATTATTAGCAGCACTTTTTTTAGCGTCACTAAATAAAAGTCACTCGAAACATTTAAAGACGATTGATTATCACTGTATAAAGGGGTAGGAGGAAGATTCCTTCAACCGGGGTAACAGCCAAATTTTTTTCAATTGATCTTATGCAAGAATGAGCTAAGATAGAGAAAAGATTTTTTTAATAATACCCAAGAATCCTAAAATGTTCAAAAACCATTATTTATCCTTCAGCAACTTCTTAAATGCTCAATGAACTAGTTTGTCTCGTCCCCATAACCTCTCTGTTTCCATTCATCAAAGCTCTCTTACAAAACCCTTGTTTCCATTCATCACGTGCCCAACTTAACTGAACATAATACATTACAACACATTATAACCTAACAGAAGGCTGACACACATCCAATTGGGTCAATTAATGCCTCCACGGACTCGTCAAGGAAATGAATGCACCGGCGAGGGGAGTGACCAAGATCACAGCCCAACCACCTCCTAATTAAGACCTGAACTATCCTAACTATCCACTCACCAAGATCAGAACCCAACCGCCCAATCTCTTCCCGTCAATATCTCCACCTTCCTGGCGCTTGCTTCCCATCAATAGCTCCACATTTTCAAAGCAATTGCTACATGCATTTACGTTTAAACCATTGCATAAAATATTTACTTTCTACTTGTGTGTGTGTGTGTGTTGGCAACCAAGCCTCCCTTTCCTGACTTATACCTTGTAACGGTGTGAGGTTCGGGAACTAATCAAAACATATGCAGATTTTTCGCACTTATATGAGTGAGGCCACACTACCAAACAACGTGAAAATATGAGTGGCTACTTATTTTTCTGAGATCTGTCGATCTGTAAATTCGGTTAAAATACATTGAAAATATCCAAATCGTGAATAAACTGAAGAACTCCATTGGCAAAGTTTCATGACTTTGAGGAATTCAGAAGAGGGAAAGGTTGTTTACAAACTCTTCTCAAGCTGACTTATCTTAAAGAGATTATTAATCTTTGTTTCTCAAAAATGACAGACATAAACAATGTTGGTGTCTCTCATGCTCAGGGCAAATCCTCTTCTACTGGGACCAGACAGTGAACTCCAAGTGCTTGATTTCATTGCCCTAATGGATGGTGCAAGTCATTGCCGAAACGACCATCTAGGGTTATGTAGAAAAAATCGTTTTTGGTTCTTGGTGACGAGTCCTCATAAGGACAATGTTTAGGGAGCATTTAATCATCTTGATTAGTGAAAGAAGTCCTCTCTTGCTAATAACTTGTTCCATATGTTGCTGGTACTTTAAATGCAATCATTTAACGATAGCAAGCTTTCATATTGACAAACTTATCCTTAAACTTCTTCTTTTGGTGTATAACAATTAGTTTTTCCTTCTCGCAAGCGAAAGATGAAGTTGGTCTATGACTCTCGGATGCTACCAGTGTTTCACCTTCTCTGGAGCTCTTCACAATCTCTGCCATCGTTGATTTTCTAGTAGCCACCAACCTATATGACTATGATGAGAGCTCAATTATTCACAAACCCCAAATATTGTTGTTCCTATTAAGGATAAAACAGTCATTTTCAAGTTATGTATAGATGTAGTAATACATAATTAACTTATATAAAGTAAATGTTGCTCAATGAACTAGCTTGTCTCGTCCCCATGACCTCTTTTAGTTCATCAATGCTCTCTTAATTACAAAAACCCTCTACCCAAGATAGGAAAAAAGAGCCATTTACTGTTGCGCATCACGTGCCTTGACTTAAGTGCACATAATACATTACACATAACCCAACAGAAGGCTGACACATCCAATCCAAGATCACAACCCCACCCACCACCTAATTAAGACCTGAACTATCCACTCACCAAGATCAGAACCCAATCTCTTCCCATCACTATCTCCATCTACTTGCCGCTTGCTTCCTCGATCAAGGGACCACAAATTAAATTAAACCCTCTCTCTTTGTAGGATACTCATGAAGACAGCTTATTTGGCTTTTAGTGATTAACGATGCTTTCAACTGTTTACGCATTAGACGTCATAAAATGTTATGCGTAGCTAATAGATAATACAGTAGATGATGACAGTAATTCACCAAATATACATGACCACCTACATGTACTGATCAAATCAAATAGTACTATCCCGTTTTATATGGGACTTGGTTCTGACAAAAAAAAATTTAGTTTTTTGATTAAATCTTATATGATTCTAACCATTTATTTTAACTATTTAAAACACGTTAAAGAAAGATAAAATTTTCTTACACACCTAACATGTCCAAAATAATTGAAACCCATTATTAGTCCGTCAAACAACTCCTGCTTTCTTCTTAAACAACTCCTGAAATGCTCATCAACTATTTTGTCTAATTTCAATCAATGACCTTGTCTCTTTCCATTCATCAGAGCTCCTGCAGAAACACTCTATCCAAGATGGCCCAACTACTACCTAGCATCTTCCCCTTTTTATCTCAATTTGATTGACCTCATTGGACACATAAATAGTGACAGCACCTAACTGAACTATCTCTTCCCATTCACAGCTCATAGCTATTTTGAGTAGTCTGTATATAGTATTACAATTTTGGCTTGAGTTGTTTGTATTATTACAATTATGGCTTGAGTTGCAGTATCCTGAATTTAATTACCATGGCAGAGCGCCTCATATCTGCTCCTTGTTTTAACAAACAGTCATTTCACTAATGCCCAATGGAGAATTTAATTACCATGGCAGAGCGCCTCATATCAGCACCCAAGTCCCAACACTCTAATTAGGGACAACTGCCTTTTGCCCCCTGTACTCTCAGCATTTTGCGTTATGGCATCCTCCACTTTTAAAAGAGTGTACTCAACCTACCTTTTTTTTTTTTTGTTGGTAGAGGAGTAGGAAATATATACCATATATAAACAGTCGAATGTACAAAAGAAAAGAAAGGCACCCAACAAGGAGGATGACAACCCCATCCAAAGGTCAAAAGAATGCTAACTACAATAGTAAAAAACGTCACAAGGGTAGAGCAACGCGGCATGTCCTGTATTACACAAACATCACAAGGGTAAAGCAGCGCGGCATGTCCTGTATTAGACAGGCTGTACATTAACGATCCATTCCTGTCGAACAGCAGCAGCAGATCGGGTCATAAAAACCGCTAAAGCTGATGAAAGCCGTAAAGGAGCTGATTTCCCTTGGGTAGCCAGTACTGAGTGCAAACCTATGCAGTTAGGATGAACTGTACACAAAATGTTGGGTGCGCATATTAGACGGTTTCCTTCCAACTTAATCCTTTTTTTGGCGGGAATGGTTTAAACCCAAAATCATATTCTAATGACCAAAATATTTGACCTCATATAGTTAAAAATTTTGTTGTTCATTAAGCCTAAACACCTTGTCCAGTAGGGTAGAATTTTTTTTTTTTTTTTGTGGTTTTGTCATTTTACCCTGAAAACCTAACCTTATATTCTTTTATCTCTTTCCTTTTTCCTACCTCTCCACTCTTCGCCCCTCCCCGAAAGTGCCGCGCTACAAAGCTATATCTGCCGCCATCACGTCACCACTAAATCATCACCAACCCCGCAGTTGTCCTCACCAACTCAACAACGCAATTCTCCACCACTCCACCCATCCATCAACACGCACGCACGCATGTGAGCGGGTGTGCACACACACATTCTTCTTTCTCTGCCCATTTTAAATGTATCTTCTATCTCTTTTGTTCCCACTCTCACGCGCAACATACACACTCAATTCGTTTGTGATGGTCACGAATTGGTCTCAAATTTTAAATAATTGGATGGTGACAAAAGCTAGTGGTGGTGATATGGTTGTTGTGGGTTTGGCACCGGTTACGATTGGTAATGTGGTGGTTGGGTTAATTATGGAGTAAAATGAGGTGGGATTAGCAGTACATGTGGTATCGTGGAAGGGTTGAGGTAGCATGGTGGGGCTGTTGGAGATGGTGGTTTAGGGTCGTGAGTCTGTAGGAATGGTGGTCGGGATAGAAGAGTTGTGGGGTAGCGGTGGTTTGCTATGGTGGGACTGTTACAACGGTTGGAAAGCGTGGTGTAGGCACGTCATTTTTGTAGTCTTATTTTAGTTTTTTTATTTAGGTCTTATAGGGCTTTACTGATCATTAAGATGATTACTGTTACGAGCCTAGTATATATATTCAGCTTAGTCTATTTTATTAAGTTCAATAAGTAGTCTAGTCCTGTCCAGTTAGGGTCCTGTCCAGTTAGGGTCCAATCCAGTTGGATAAACTAGTCCAATTGACTAGGTTTAACCTCGGTTCAGGTAAAGAGATTATTACTTGATCGGTGATTGATTTTTGAATTGGGCATGTGTAACACCCCGAACCTAGGGTTAGGTTTACTCAGACATATTAACTTGTTACCTTACCGGAAATTATGATAAGTGACTTTACGAGATCTTTAGCGACGTTTAATGTGAGCAGTAATATTTGGAATCTCTAGCTACATTTTTAAATAGGCCCTAGATTGCAAATAACGAGTTGTGTATAATTGGCAATTAATGGAAGTGAGAGGGTTTCCTTACAAAATTATAATTGAATTAGGGTTTACTATGAAATTAATCTTATATCTCAATTTGGTTATTTCAAATTGGCTGGTGAGTACTTCAAATGGCAGAGAAATTTGGGGGAAACAAGGCAGAGTTATTGGGGACAATTTGACAATAATAGTAACAATCATTAAATTTCTTTACTAAATTTTTAGAGGAGAAAAAAAGAGAGAAGGAGAAAGGGAGAGGAAGAGAAAGAGATAGAGAACGAAAAGGGAGACGACGGCAGAGAGAAACAGAGAGGGCAAGCGGCCCTAAAGGGGGCGGCGCCTCTGCCATATTTGGGCAGCCCCATTGTAGGCCACACAAGCGGTCATCGGCGATCAACTCCGGCCGCACGCCTTCACCGAATGCCATCGTCCAACGCTTCCGGGACTGCCATGCCGCAACCAATGCGCTGCTGCTGCTAGTGCATGGTACTCATCATCGGCCAACCAAAATCTCGATCGACACCAAAGGACGACCATCGGCCAGCCATTGGCTCTCTCCCTCCGTCCATCAACCAACCTCAAGGCCACCGCGACCTCTAATCAATGTCGTTATTACAGTTACACGGCAAGCCAAAATGGCAGTCGCTGATCTTCAGCCTTCATTGCCAGAATCTGTAACCACCGGCGACCATCCGCTACTCCTCAACCGAACCACCTTGCCATTTTTACAGGTTTGTTCGTGTGTGTACTGGCAGAAATTCTGGCAATGGGACGCCCGATCAATGAAGATGGCTAAAGCAACCAACAAGCAACTCGTAGTTTTGGGTCCTCAACCTAATTACCCTACTGCCAAGCAATGTCCTCTGCCGTTGCGATGCTCACCGGTCGACCACCCATAGCGACTCTGCAGAATTTTTATCCCGATAACAAGCTTATTCGGCGAATTAGGGACTAAAGTTTCTTTATTGGCACTTTGTATAAATTGTGAAATGGGTTCTTGTGGGTGCTTGTGTTGTTGGTGAATGTGTGGAGCGGTGGTCATTTAGCGGCAATGTCGGCGGTGACTGAAATAGAATGAAGTATGTGGTTTGGGTGTGCAGCTATGGGAATACGGGGTATGTGTGGTTGTTGTCGGATGAATATGTATAATGGGGTGTGTGTGCCGCGGGGGGGGGGGCACTGTGATATGGGTATATATTAGGTGAGAAGTGCGGTTGTTTGTGTAGGTCTAGATATGGGGGTGAGTATGTGCACATGTTTATAGATGGATGGGTATGTGAAGTGTGGTGGTGTATGTGTGTGCAGCTGTTGTATGGTGGTGTATGTGGCTGTGTGAATACTGTTGTGTCATAGTGTGTAAGTGTGCGTATGCCTTAGAGGGCGAAGTGGTGTATCTAGCATTATGCGTTCTAGTATGTTTTAGGATGAGCGAATGGTGGGTGCATGGCATGTATCTGTGTATGAGGCGGTGTGCAGATAGGTAAGTTGGGGCATGTAAATTGGTGTGGGTGTGCAGATAGGTTAGTTGGGGCATGTAAATTGGCGTGTGAAATTGTGTGTACAGTGAAGGAAATTGCCTACCATCGGTCAAAGAAATTATTACTGGACTTAATTTACTTTTGCATTATTGAGAACAATAGATAAGCAAAGAGAGTTCAGCATAACACATTTGTAATGGTTTTCGAGTTTTAATGGATGTTTAAGAACTGCACCAAAATATGATTGGAAAATGCTTGTTCGTCAATCTTCTTATCTCAGAGCATCTGCAATGGCTGTTACGTTGACTGTGGGTTATTGGGAGTATTGGAAAGAGGCACGTTTAGTTGAGGATTGAAACTATTATGGCAATACACAAGGAGTCTCGAGCAACACTAGATCAACACTAGATCAAGTGTTTGGATGCACACAACTTGGTTAGCATGCAAGTAACTCACAAGCAGAGGTGCAGTTAAGGCAGAAATGGATGTTAAGTTATTTTGGTGGAGGTAGGTTATGCATATGTACGATGGTGTGTTTGCGGTTTATGTCGTGTAGCTGTGTAGTGTTTATTTCTACTATTGTGTGAGGTGATGTGCATGTTGCTGTTTAGGCAACATGATATTTTGTTAAGCCTTTGTCTATGTGTGTAGTAATGCAATGGGTGTGCGTGTACTGTGTGGTGGGAGTATGGTCATGTGGTATTGTACGGTTACACCTCTATGTTGGTTGTGCATTTTGCAGTCTGAAGGGTGAGTATTAGGTTCTTGGAGGATTTTGGAAGTGACGGTTACTTGGGTGAAAAATCAATCGGCAGAGTTGAGTTGTGTGGCTATGTGGTATGGTGAGTATGTGTGTGCTGTGTACATTATGTTTATATGGTGTCGGTGTACCCTATGTATGTGTGTCCATTTTTTATAAGGAAGCGTATAGGTTATGAGAATATATAAAAAGAGAATGGTTAGCGTGAGCTCTAAAGATTAACTGGATACTATTTAGCTCAAGGTTTCTTGGTGGGTTATCAAAATCGGGTGAATTCAGGAAAGCTCGGCAACTGTAATGATATGCCCGAGAATGACATGGCGAACTGGGCAAGATTTTTGATGGGTTATGTAATGGGAGTTTGGATGCAGTGTCTGAGTTGTTTGAGAAAAATATCCAATGGGAATTCTGCATCCTCATCCACCGATGTCGTTCAGGTTATAATGAAGTTGGGGTCATGGAGATGAAAGGAATAGCCTTGACGGTTCTAGGTCAGAGGTAACAACTGACTATCACCCTGGATTTTGGATCGAGGAAATGTGTCAACGTCAAGTAAGTGAACTTTTGATTCAACTAGTATTTTTAGATAGAATGTATATCTTTATCTAATGTTAAAAAGTATTGTTTATCAGCATTGATTATTTTAATTACGTTTAACTGCTGTGGCTTGATTCGCCAAAAAGCTTTTAGTTGTTTATTAATGATTTTTTGCCTAGAAATTCTAACTCATATTTGAAATGCTTGGTGCAAGTGAAATGTTATGGTTTTTGACGTTTTTGTGAATATTGAACTACTTGAAAACTATCGGAAGGAGTGTGAGGATGGTTTGACCATCAATTGGTGAGTGATTGTGTTTAGGATGAACCCAAAGGTAGTTTTTGTTTATTTGATTGTTGTGCCCAATATTCGACGGGAAAAAGTTGGATTTTGGACCCTTGTCAACGGGTCTTGTACATTGATACACTGTGCTATTGCTCGTGGTTTGCCCCTGCATTCACAATAATAGTTATCCCTGGTGCAGGAGGGATTTCAGGCCCTAGTCAGGGGCGCTTATACGCTGACCACAACATATCGTTTGAGCTGATGTTGGGATGGAACTGTTTGTTTTGTGCAAATGATTTTACACCACAAGAATAAAGACTTTTAGCGACGGAGGACTGTCCATCGCTAAAAGATCGTGGTTGAAAAGGCCGTCACTAAAAGATTAGCGACGGAAATTGGTGGTCCGTCGGTAAAAATTAAAATTTTCCTGACGGAATTAATTACTTTTAGCGACAGAACTTTTCGTCACTAAATATATTTCAAAATTAAAAAAAATTTATTAGCGACGGAATTTATATCGCTAAAAGTCCATTAAAGTCTTTTAGCGATAAATGATCCGTCGCTAAAAAATCATCAAGATCTGTTAAAATGCTTTTAGCGACAGAACTCCGTCGCAAAAAAGTATATTAATGTAGGTAGAAAAAAACTTTTTTATTTTCATTATTTCTTCTAAATCTAAACCTGTTTTTTAAAAATTAAACATCTAAAGTATAGCCATCAATGTGGAATATTATTAACCACATTTTCAAGTATCTGTAAAATAAATAAAGTACAAACCCCACGACTACTAATAAAGTACTATCGCCACTAGATAACCACAAACATTACAAGGTCAACCAAATTCAAAACTTTACAACAAAAGTTACAACGTCTGTTTTTATATATACAATCACAGAAGAGATGCTCAAGAGTGGTCTCATTGGCGCGCTGGGATGGGTGGCAACAGCAGCTGTGGCGTACGGCAGCAGCGGTGGCGTGCGGCAGCGGAATAATGTACATGAAACATATCACAACGGTTAATGTTCATATCAATGACAGACACAGAAGAGAACAGAACTAACATAATTGAAGTCGTTGTCGGAATTCTTGAAGTCTTGACCACCAGATCTCTCCATATTTTCCACACACAAACACAATCACAAACCCACAAATCAAAAACCCTACTGAAAGATCAGCAAAAAAAAGAATAAAAAAACTTGTTAGAAGGCGGAAGCCCTAGCCATCACGTCGCAATCCCCTACAGGTGAGTGGTATAGGCAGCAGATGAGAGAGAGGAAAAGGGTAAGGCGGCAGCGGGGAGGTGGGCGTAGGCGATTGGTAGAGGGTGAAAGTGAGAGAGAGAAAGAGAGAGATAGAGAAAGAGAGGCCAGGAGGAGGGGATGTGGAGAGAAGAAGGGGAAAGCATGTGTGTGCGGCTGGTTAGAAAGAAGAGCAGGGTTAGGGCTTCTTTTATTTAAACACAAAGACTTTTACCAACGGAATGTGTCCGTCGGTAAAAGTTCGTCGCTAAATTTTTTTTTTTGTGAAAAAAATTCGAAAATAGTGAAAAAATATGTAATTACAATTAGGGACGGATATTTCCGTTGGTAATAATCCGTCGGTAAAACTCCGTCGCTAAATGTATTTACCGATGGACAGTTCCGTTGGTAAAGACATTTAGCGACGGATTTTATTGACGGATTATTTTGTCGCTAAAAGTGACATTTAGCGACGGATTCCTGTCCGTCGCTAAAAGTCTGTAAGGAAAGTCCCATTTTCTTGAAGTGTTATGCGTTCGTTTTGTTCCATGGACTCTATTTCGTTTTACTAGATGATTACTTACTCTATGACTTTAGATTTCTTAATGTTAATATAACATAGAGTGAGTTATTTTCTGGCATGCTATGGTTCACCTAGTTGAAGCATTGGTTACTAACTGAGCGCGTGAAAACTCACTCCTTGCTATCATTTCAAGTTTGGAAGTACGGTGATGGTGACAAGCGAGTGATTGGAAATATAAAGTGGAGCTCCGGAGATTGCATTAGATGATAAGTATTGTTATAAGAATGTACTGAAATTAGAAAGAAAATGTATTGAAGTTGTTAACGTTTTTTAGTTCCGCTGCAGTTGTATTAGTTTTAGCATGCAAGGCCTGACAGAGCCCTCGATGAGAGTCTAATGGGTTTGCGGCCGGTCACGGACCTAGCTCATGGGCTCACCCATGGGTTCAGGTCGTGATAGAAGTGGTAGCTGAGCATTACGGCCCTGTGATACTTAGAACTTCAGTAATGATCGTGTCAATTGTGTTATGGAATTCAAAGTTATAAAATGAAGTCTGTAGTATGGTGATGAGAGAGACATTTGGAGTTTGTTGAGATTGAGATTTGCATAGTTGACCTATGTTTTGGAGATTATATAACATTATGAGGACTCCTAATGTATGGGAGGAGTTGGCTTACGATGGTAAGGAGAATTGTGATTATAGTTGGCGAAAAACCTAACTAAGGTTGTCAGATAGCATGTAGCATAATAGTTAGATAGAGCTCTTGTAAGCCTGTGGTCCATACGTTTAGATTGCTAAGAGTTTGGAAATTTTAGAATGTTATGTGATCTCTTGAAGTTCTGCATGTGTTAGAACGTAAGTGATGACCGAGTAAGTTCGAGCTTAGCATTAAGGTTTCAACTGGAATTATGACATTTAATATTCTTCGGTGATAAATTTTGGTGCGGAGGTTAGGCACTGCTCGGCTACTATGTTAGTTGACATATATTTGAGTTACGAGTGAGATCTAGTGTCTGGATGTTGTAAGTATTATTAAAGTCGAGGTCAAATTTCTTTTAATGGGGAAATGATGTAATATTCTGGTCTCAAATTGGTCCTATGGTTTATTTTGATGAATATACTTGACACTCTAGAAATTTGTTCACTTGGTAAGACTTCATGGTTTAGCGACGATCTAGTTGTATAAAAGGAGAAAAATGGAGATAGCATTTATAGTTTGGGAGAAGTTCTGATTAAGACTATTGATGTTAAAGGTAGTTTTCATTGGTGGATTAAAGTGAGTTAAAAGTGAAGTGTTATGACAGAGGATTAGATCAGACATGATTAAGAGCACCAATCTAGCGAAACACCATTTCGAGGACGAAATTTCTTAAAGAGGGGAGATAATGTAACACCACAAATCTAGTGTTAGGTTTACTCAGGCATATTAGCTTGTTACCTTAGCAGTAATTGTGGTAAGTCACATTATGAGATCTTTAGCAACGTTTAATGTGAGCAATAATATTTGGGATCTCTAGCTACATTTTTATATAGGCCCTAGGTAGCAAATAACAAGTTGGGTGTAATTGGCAATTAATGGAAGTGATGAGGTTTCCTTACAAAATTATAATTGAATTAGGGTTTACTATGAAATTAATCTTATACCTCAATTTGGTTATTTCAAATTGGCGGGTGAATACTTAAAATGGCGGAGAAATTTGGGGGAAAAAGGCAGAGTTATTGGGGACAATTTGACAATAATAGTAACAATTATTAAATTTCTTTACTAAATTTTTAGAGGGGGATAGAGAGAGAGAGAGAGATAGAAGATGACAGAGAGGCCAGCCGGCCCTAGAGCAGGTGGTGCCTCTCCCATATTGCCATCGCACAATGCCCCACGACCGTCATGCTGCAACCAACGCGCCGCTGCTACCATCGCACGATACTCATCACCGGCCAACCAAAATCCTGATCGACACCAAAGGACGACCATTGGCCAGTAGTCGGCTCTCTCTCTTCATCCATTGACCAACCGACGTGGCTACTGTGACCTCTAATCGGTGTCGCGGCTGCAGTTTCACAATGAGCCAAAATGGTAGTCGCCAATCTTCGGCCTTCATTTTGGATTCTTCAGCCATCGGCCACCATCCGCTACTCCTCGACCGATTTTGGGTCCTCAACCCAATTACCTAGCTGCTAATCAATGCCCTCTGTTGTTGTGACGCTCACCGGCCGACCACCCATAGTGACTCTGCAGGAATTTTTGCCGCCAAAGTGGCAGCGGTAACACATATATTTTGTGAATTAGGGACTGAAGTTTCTTTATTGGCACTTTGTATAAATTGTGAAATGAGTTCTTGGGGGTGTTTGTGCTGTTGGTGAATGTGTACAGTGGTCATTTTGCGGTAATGTTGGCGGTGACTGAAATGGAATGAAGTAGGTGGTTCGGGTGTGCAGCTATGGGTGTACAGTGTGTGTGTTTGGCAGGTGTGTATGTGTGGTTGTTATTGGATGAATGTGTATAACAGGGTGTGTGTGGGGCATTGTGGTATGGGTGTATATTGGTTGAGGGGTGCGGTTGTGTAGGTCTGGATATGGGGGTGACTATGTGCAGGTGTTTGTGGGTCGACGGGTATGTGAAGTATGGTGGTGTATGTGTCTACAATTATTGTATTGGGGGGGGGGGGGGAGGGGGAGTCTGGCTGTGTGAATATTGTTGTGTCATAGTGTGCACGTGTATCTAGCAGTGTGTTCTAGTGTTTTTTGGGATGAAGGAATGGTGGGTGCCTGGCATGTGTCTGTGTATGAGACGGTGTGCAAATAGATGAGGTGGGGCAACTGAATTGGTGTGTGAAATTATGTGTACAGTGACGGGAATTGCCTACCGTCGGCCAAAGAAATTGTTATTGGACTTGGTTTACTTTTGCATTATCGAGAACCACAGATAAGAAAGAGAGTTTGGCTTAACACAATTGTAATGGTTTTCACGGCTTTCAAGTTTTAGTGGATGTCTAAGAACTGCACCAAAATATGATTGAAAATGCTTGTACCTCAATCTTATTATCTCAAAGCATCTGCAATGGGTTATTGTGAGTAGTGGAAGGAGGCACATTTGGTTAAGGATTGAAATTGTTATGGCAATGCATGCTGCAGTAGGGGACTAACGGGGTAGGATTATTTGGTTATCTTCAAGTGGCAGTACACAAGGAGTCTCGAGCAACATAAGATCAAGTGTTCGGATGCACAAAACTTGGTTAGCATGCAAGTAACTCACAAGCAGAGGTGTAGTTAAGGCGGAATTGATGTTAAGTTATTTTGGTTGAGGTAGGTTATGCATATGTACGGTGGTGTGTTTGCAGTTATGTGGTGTAGCTGTGTGGTGTTTATTTCTACGGTTGTGTGAGGTGCATGTGCTTGTTGCTATTTAGGCAACATGATTATGTGTTAAGCCTTTGTCTATGTGTGTAGTAATACGATAAATGTGCGTGTACTGTACGGTGGAAGTATGGTCATGTGGTATTGTACAATTACACCTCTATCTTGGTTGTGCATTTTGCAGTCTGAAGGGTGAGTATTAGGTGCTTGGAGGATTTTGGAAGTGACAGGTTACATGGGTGAAAAATCAATTAGCGGAGCTGAGTTGTGTGGCTATGTGGTATGGTGAGTATGTGTGTGTTGTGTACATTATGGTTACATGGTGTATTGTACCATATGCATGTTTGTGCATTTTGGACAGGGAAGCGTATAGGTTATGAGAATATATAAAAAGGGAATGGTTATCGTGAGATCTAGTGATTAACTGGTTACTATTTAGCGCAAGGTTGCTTGGTGGGTTATTAAAATCGGATGAATTGAGGGAAGCTCGGCAACTGTGATGAAATGCCCGAGAATGACATGGTGAACTGGACACGATTTTGGACGGGTTGTGTACTGGGCGGTTGGATGCAGCATCTGAGTTGTTTGAGAAAATATCCAACAGGAATTCTGCATCCTCATCAACGATGCCTTTCAGGTTATAGTGAAGGTTGGGTTATGGAGATGAAAGGAATCGGCATTGATTGTTTTAATAATGTTTAGTTGCTCTGGCTTGATTTGCCAAAAAGCTTTTAGTGGTTTATTTCTCGTTAAAAACCAGACCAACATGTATATGATATTTTGCCTAGAAATTGTAATGGAACTTAGATTTGAAATGCTTGGTGCAAGTGAAATGTTTTGGTATTTGACATTTTTATGAATATTGAACTGCTTGAAAACTATCGAAAAGGGTGTGAGGATGGTTCAACCATCAATTGATGAGTGATTGTGATGAATCAAAATGTGGTTTTGGTTTATACGCTTGTTGTGCCCCTTATCCTACGGGAGAAAATTGGATTTCGGGCCCTGGTCAACCGGGCTTGTACATTAATACACAGTATTGTTGCTCCTGGTTTGCCCCTGCATCCTTAATAATATTTATCCCCGCTGTAGGACGGATGTCGGGCCCTTGTCAGGGGATTGTACGCTGACCGCAACATATCTTTTGAGCTGATGTTGGGATGGAACTCTTTGTTGTGAGTTTTGGTGCTAATGGTTTTATGCGTCAGTTTTGTTCCATGTACTCTATTTCGTTTTACCAGATGATTACTTACTCCATGATTTTCAATTTCTTAAGGTTACTATAATATAAAGTGACTTATTTTCTGGCATACTATTGTCCACCTAATTGAATGATTGGTTAATTACTGAGCGCGTGAAAGCTTACTCTTTACTTATCATTTCAGGTTTGGAAGTAAGGTGACGGTGGCAAACGAGTGATTGGAAATATAGAGTGGAGTTCCAGAGACTGATTAGATGATAAGTATTGTTGTAAATAAGTATTGTTATATGATTTATTGTACTGAAATTAGAAAGAAAATGTATTGAAGTTGTTAACCGCTGCAATTGTATTAGTTTTAACGAGTAAGGCTTATTAGAGCTAGTTCATAGGCTCACCCGTGGGTTTGGGTCGTGAGCATGATCCTTAATGCAGAGGTTGACTTGGGATTAATTCGCGTAATCTAGTGCATCCCTATTGTGTTTTTAGAGATTTTTACCAAACTAAGGACAATTAATGTCCTCTAATTCAAAAAAGAATCTTAACTAATTAGGGGGTGAACTGGCCGGCTTTTTGAAAACCGGCCAATTGGTTTAGTTGACTTTTTTTTTATCTTTGATTAAATCGGATATCCTTCTCTATCAGAGATATTAAACCAGAAGAGGCCATCTTTACCATTTATGTCAGTTCTACAAATGAATCACTCGGGCTACAGAATTAATGGTCTTCCTCGCTTGAAATTTAGGTACCTTTCTCCAAGAAATAATTCTAGCAAAAAACCTAAAGAGAGATAAACCCTAGAAATCCCGACTTCCCACATAAAGCATTACACCTAACTAGCCATAACTCGCTCATACGATACTCAATGTAGGCGATTCAAATGCTTGAATCGTATATCTTTTAAAAAGATATACCTTTACAGAAGGAGTCAAGTCTTTTGAAGATCATATTCAGGCCCATAATAGAGATTTTCTAACCAGGTAGATTATCTTTCTTAGTTTTCGACGTCAAATCAATTATTGGATCAAGAAATTAGGCAATCCGAGTTGTGCTACCATTATCTATCCTTCTTTTGAGTATTGTAATTTTTAGATTAGAAGAGTCTAGGTTGTCTTCCATCCCTGCAATTGGATCTCAGTTAAAAAATATAAAACGTAAAATTTACTATCAGAGTTTCAATTTCATTTCACTTAGACTTCTAGACAACTAGAAGTGTGATAACATAGCGTTTTAAGTCTTTTCGACTATAAGAAGTCGAGTCAAGTCAGAAAACAAAGACGAACATCTTGGTCGCATACCGTAGGGTCTGGTCGAATTATGATGTTTTGATTCCGGTTTGTGTGATCGGATACGTAGGCCATTTGACCCCCTTTGTCGAATTTAAACCACAATATGTTTAATCAAGACTTTTATCTATTTTATTATTTGTTTTCGGACAAAAATCACGAAAACCACATATAGAAAATTTTGAGACCAATTAGAGTATAGTGGGTGCCTAACACGTTCCCGATTTATAACTTAAACCCCGAATCCGAATCTCCGGTTTCGTTGGTCAGAAGCTTAAATTGGGCAATCCAAAGTCAAATCATGATTTTCTTGCTTAACCTCATTCATTGTTAAATTAACTCTAAAAATAAGATGGCGACTCGAGATAGACCTTCTTGGGTCTAAAATTTCAGAGCGATTCACAACACTGGCAATCTTACTGGGGACTTAAAAAACAAGAGTAGACTCTAGATTTTTTTTTTTGCAATTTTAGTATGATTTTTATTCTCCCATGTGCGTTCGAATTTTTATGTATTTACGTGCATATTAGTATTAGCAGATTTGTCCATTTTTTAAGACTCACGCACATGCATTCTCCCAGCCCATTCATTAATTCGAGGGCAACAATTAAAACCCTCGAGCTTCTGAGTTGAGAGGCAATTTTGACTGTACCCTCACCTTCAAGGTCTGCTACCGAGACCTCCTGGTAGTTTGGTATATTAATTGACTTGTTTACACAGACCAGTGATCACCAATTATAACTTCCTTAGTTACGGGTGAGAGGTATAACATACAAGTCAAGCAAAGGCAGTGAGCTTACACCCAAAGTCGGAGAAATCATGCCCTGACCATTTTCATGATCTACCCTATAATTGGAAAACCTGCAGTAGTATGGCATATCGGCTGGGAAACCGACCGGTATTATATTGAACTGGCCGGTATTCTCAATAAAGGGTAGGCCGGGGAACTTTGACTAACCGGTCTATTCATCAGGAAGGTAAACCAGGCGGTTGGTCTGCAGGAACCATATGTGCAAGGCTAAACCGGTTGGTTTTACCCTTAAAACTACCCGCTTAAATGACCAAATACCATAACGGATCAACAAGATGGTAAACCTAATTGTGGTTTATCGCACAGTTCTCCCATAGTCACCCATATAAACTCCCAAAAAATGAGGTTCCAACCAACCGGCCAGTAAACCTCTTACCTTCTGGTTCATTAGAACCCATGTTTTTTGCAAGATATAAACTGGCCGGTTGCAAAGTTTTTTTTTTATGATGTTGTCATGTGCTTATGTGCGTCCTTTCATTGAGTGGTCTTATCTAGGCTCTAGTTTCCTAGCTTAAGTCATCTTTCCTTAGTTCCCTTTAATTCCTAGGGAATCAAAAAAATGAAAAGAAAAAAGGGTAAAAAAGACTTAAAACTTTTGAAAATGTCAAAAAAAAATTCAACTCTTAGAAGTTTCTTTTTGGATTTTAGTCAGATTTTTGCTATGTGTCTTTTAGGTCTAGTCAATCTTTAGCAAGTCAAGAGCACACAACATTTTTCAAGAGCAAGAGATAATTGCCCGATTTTGATCGATTGAATTCATAATTGATCAATTACTTCACGAACTTATAAAAAGAAAGATTTTGAATTTAAGACTAGTGGTCTAGCTTGTTGACACTTCTTTTTTGTGTCCTTGGGTGATGATCACTGTCTCTTCAAGCTTAGAAATTAAAATTGCAGTTTCTTGAAATTTGAATGTTAGAAAACCTAATAGAAAGTTTTGGATTGTCATTTTAACACTCAAGTAAGGATTTAAGAGACTATCAAGTAAAGGCTGTGACTTTCATGGCTAACCCCTCATTATTTTGACTCACCTAAAACAAGCTCATCCATATCATCATTTAAGATAATGAGTTGTGCCATCTATGTCAAGGCTTTGTCTCTAAGCTCCATAACTGTCTCTCCTGGTATGGACCATCTATCTTGAACAAAGAAAAGGCCTGCAAGGCTGAAAATTCTAAAAAGGGCGGTCTAGGCAAAAGTTAAGACATAAAAAAAAAAAAAAACTCAAAATGTACGTAAATATGTCTTGGTCTTCCTTATAACGAGCACTCTCGATGATCGGAGGTCATCTTTTGGCCACCACATATCATCCCGATTACCTTAGACTAGATTTTTCCACTTAATAGCCCTTCGTCCCTAAATAGTTTAACCTTTCCTTCGGAAGCCTAACATTGGGGCGGGTACGTCTCTTTGTGTGTGGCTAATACTACAAAGTCAACTCAAAATGGAAATGTTTCTCTTTCATAGAAACCAAATACTTGAAGATAGATGACGAATGAAACTGTGATGATCATTTGTCCCATCTCAAAAAAATAGAAGAAGAAGAAGAGATGAGAAACCGAAAATGCAATGAGGTTGAAGAATGATTGTCAAAATTCAACGCATGTATTTGTCATTGATTGAGTTTGAATGATAGATATTCAGGACATCCAGTTTGAATTACTTTAGACATGATTCCCTCAATGAGGATATGCATGCAGCTTAGTCACCTTCTAGGCTCCGTCAACATGGGCACACACAAGGGCTTTGATTTCATGCTTGAGTTTTTGAGCTAATTTACCATTCATTTAACCCACTCCCTAGCCTACATTGGGTCCCATATATAAAGTCCTTCTTAGTGTTATGATTTTTTAAGAGAGCCAAATGCTCTTTTACATTTCGATGAAGTCAAAAAAAAAAAAAAGAGAGAGAGAAAGAAAAATGAGAGGAAAAAAAGGATTTTGGTCTTTGAACCTTTTTGAGCTTGCTACATTATGACATGCCATGTTCATATCCCTATGGCATATTCGGTGACCTTCCAATTCCTTGCGAACCTACTATGTTTATCTCCCTGTAGCTTGATGGTGACCCATTGATTTTAATGACATGCCTCGCATGCCCTATTCTGTGCAGCAACTTGATGTTTATACCACCACTTTGATAATAGTATGAGAAGCTTTTTGACTTTATCTCGTGTTGTATGAGCTTTCTATCTCGGACTTGATAGTCAGCAAGCTTGGTCTAGCCCAGTCATATGTATTGAACTTTTGGCTAATCCTGTGTAGGGATAACTTGATCTTATGGGTATTCAAAAATTGTACCAAACCTAAATAGATAATAGCTAGTTAAGGTGAAAATGTCGAGTTAATGCGTTAATTAGGAGCAACTAGGGCAATTCGAGCTATTTAGGGTTGATTACAGTTAATTGCATTTAATTAGACTCAATTAGTGTTATTCAGAGATTAATTTGGGCTAATTCGGGCGAATTAGGCCTAGTTGAGCCTAATTAGAACATATTACAGTTAATTACCCTAACTGGGTTTAATTAGGGTTTGTCTACGATTTATCAGGACAATCAGGGTTTAATTAGGTTAATCAGCAGTGATTAGGGCTGATTAGAGATTAAATTAACAGTAAATTAGGGTTAATTAATGTTAATCAGTTTTAATTAGGGCTAATCAGAGTTTAAATTAACAGTAAATTAGGATTAATCAGTTTTAATTAGGCCGCGTATGCGGCCTCCCTGGTATGAGTGCACGTGCCGTGATAGGAGGGTCCCCACCCCCCGTTGCATCTCCACAGACAGAGACACTGACCGTGGAGCACTCGTCGTTACATGAGGACGAGGTCCGTCGCATTGCTGCGGAGGTTTATAGGAGGATCACGACGGAAAATCAGGTACAACCACTATATACGTTTAATTAGTGAACACTATACGATTGTTATCAAAATTAATGCGTCTGTGCCTTTACATGCAGAGCACTGCTGCTGGACATGCCCATCAAATCCAGGACTCGCCATACACTGATCAGCCCTTCCCCTCCTAGCACTTTGTATCCCCCCCCTCTCCGTCCCCCCGACTTGTACTCCCCTCCCCTACTCTATTAATGTACCCCACTCCTGTGCCCTCTTGAATTTTGTATAAATTTTATTGTTGGACTGTGATTACAGGTTTAGGTATTAAAAACTTAAAAAAATTAAAATTAGTTTAACTTTTAGTGACGAAATTTATTTTATCGCTAAACGAATTTTTGCGACGGAATTTCCATCGCTAAAGTTTTATACGACGAACGCTTAGCAACGGAATTTCGTTGCAAAATATTTTACGTAATAAATTATTACCGAAAAAGGAAAATAAATTAAAATACGAAAAATAGAATTAGCAACTGAAACGCCATCAGCAATTGTGTTTGTATGTCCGTCATTGAAGGTGGACTTTAGGCGACGGATTGAAATAATCCGTCGCAAAACTTTAGAGACGGGGTTGCAGGCAACGAAGTTTTAGCGACGGGTGGTCCGTCGCTAAAACTCTATTTCGATGGATTAAGGACTTTTAGCGACGGGTGGTCCGTCGCTAAAACTCTATTTCGATGGATTAAGGACTTTTAGCGACGGAATATTCTATCACTAAAAGTCCTTTTTCTTGCAGTGGATACTGATACTAATTACAATAGAAAATTAAAGCATTTAAAGTCCTATTAGGATTTTTGTCCCAAGGAACTCTCGCTTGGCTAAATCCTTTTCCAACTTAGAAACCTATATTAATTAAAAAAAACCATCCTCTATTAGCTAGGAATACTTTAGCAACAGGAGTCTTTGTGCAAATCCAGTAGCTTTACGTAAGGAGACGAAATCCAAGCCCAAAAAAAATATAAAGGGTGGAAATCCCTTAGCCGTGATCGTACGGCTGCCCCGCTGGGGGGGGGGGTGGCGGGGGGGGCGACAGTGTGCACAATTCCCAAGGAGGCCATGCCCGTACAGCTGCTCTAGGGCTATTTGGCCTCTTCCTCCTCCAATCTCCTTTGTTACATTATTTTCGTATCGCCTCGCGTACCGGTATCGGTTACATCAGATATCGATAACATACTTTGTATACTCCTTTGGGAGTGTACAAAATCATTCTACTAACGCTAAAATAACAAAAATCATTCGATTACATTGACTTATAAAGTTTAATAAAAAATTTAAAACCAATGCGAGAGAAAAAAAAAATGAGAGGTTTTGTATCACGTTGTAGAGAAAATGTTAGCTTAAGCCCATATAATACCGTATATATGTCATCTAGACATATATCTAAACTAATGAACAAACCAAACTGTAAGTTAAATCCCAAGTATAGATAGAAAAAAATATTCTACCCAATATAAGATAAACACATATCTACCACATCGAATCATATGGGTTTCTTTAAGGTAGCCTCTGGTACCAATTGTAAGGATAACTTGATCCCATGGGTGATAAAAATTTGCAGCTGAAAGAAAGAAACCATGACTTAACACCCACATGTTACATAACAGTAAGCAATACATCTAATTAAATTAATCCTTCGAGTTCTTGTTACAACTTGACGAAACCTTCGATCTAGATCTTTACAATAGCTAGCCTTCCTCTTTATGACCCTATGTCAAATGCAAGAGCCAACAACCAAGAGAATATATATATATATATATAGAGAGAGAGAGAGAGAAAGAGAGAGAAATTGTGTGTTACGCTGGCCCTGGGTGGCGCTTTTTATGGCTCCTCGTCTCCTTTGTTAACTCCACTCCTATCTCTCCAAGAGTTCCCATAACGTTAGGATTCAAGTGTGGGTTAGCAAGGGGATTTGTGGACTTTTCAATTCCAGCTCTAACAGGACTCAATTGCTTAGCTAATAACTCATAGCCCAATTGGGTTACCTATATAGTAATAATTAATTCCACTAAATAATAATTATTTTGAAAGTTAAAATGTAATTAAGTGGAGGACATTATTAAATTACAGCTTTAATCCTCCTACTTAACCAATAGAACTTTGTTCCTTCTTAGATAATCGTAATCACCATTTGGACCTTTAACTACTGTGCTCCCTTAGAAATTACATCTTAGCCCATATCTCTCATGATAGTAATTCCAATGAGCATTTAATTTTTTAACAAATAAATCAATTTTTTAATAATCAGAATAAATACCTTATTAAAAAATGTGGACACAATTCATAATGGTCAACTTTATTATATCATCATGAGGGGTATCCATAAATGCAGATATTATATAAGATTATATGCTCAAGTTATACATTAAATGGAATCCCAACATATCGAGGTATTGCACGATGTATCTCCCTATCTTTCACTTAATGAATCTGAGGATAAACACACTCTGTATGATTAATATGATTAAGAACATTGCATAATAGTAATTGTAGAGATTAGTTATAAAGTCACAGTAAACTAAATACAAACAATCTCAGGTAGTTCATGTTCAACACAAACATTGTGCTAGCATGCATGACGACCTAGATACACCATTTCATCTTTGAATACTACAGTTTAACAGATGGTTTTCCATTTCAATATAACATTGCGAAGAACTATTTAATTATATTTTATCATGATAACTATCTATTTGTGAATGCACTAGAAAGGGGTTTACCCTGATCTATCCCATACACATTTGTCAATAAGTATATACTCGTGGACGAATACATTTTTTTTATTAAAGAGTACAAAACTATCATTAATAAATAGGTATGTAAATGCTCAAATGATGAATGAAAACCGTATTTTTATTAAATAGATAAATGTGTCAATACATGAGTTGGTGCTAGGGCTTAATCCCAACATGCTAAGCCAAGATACCATCAGCCTCAACATACACACTCAGCCTCATAGCCTATACCCCGACATTTCCTTACTTCCTTACTATCCACTTTTTGCACCCCACCTTTTCGCAGTAGTCTTGAGAATTTGAACTCGGAGCATTTAGCTCAAGAACTAACTTATTATGTGATGTTGTGTTACATTTAATGATGAAGAGTTGAAATATTTTGGATCAAAAGTTCCAGTCATTTTCCCCAAATTAGTAATCTAAAAGAAAAGATCTTGAAGTGACTGGCTGATTAATTATATCAGGCAATTAAACTAATTTTCAATTCAAACATGCTCTCAAACTGTGAAAGGATATTATCTTTGTCATAAGTTTTTCTTTGTCAATGTCTTTAAGGGGGATTTTCTTGTGATTCCCCTTCCTATATATTCATATTAGCGTGAACCCTATTTACATTTTTGTTTAGGGCCTCCTTGTTACCCCTTCTCATGACAATCAAGATGCTGTCAATCTCTGCATACTTTTTGTTATTCTTCAGGGGCTATTTGCGATTCCCCATTCTGAATAGTCAGGATGGTGTCTGTCTCTCTTCAGTCCATTGCATGGTCAGTATTGTCTGCTTGCTTTTTTTGTCTACGGGCTTCTTGTTATCCCCTTATCGGACAGTCAGGATAGGGTCTAACTTTGCATGCATCTTGTGACTAACCAAGGGCTCCTTATGATTCTTCTTTTTCAAAACTCATGGTCAGTATCGTTTGCATGCCTTTATCTCTATGGGCCCCCTACGATTCCTTTTTTTAAGACAGTCGTGGTAGTGGCTGTCATTTGGTGCATGGTTAGCATCGTTTGTGTGCACTTTTGTCTATGGCTCCCTAACGATTCCCCTTTCATAATAGTGGTGATAAACTCTGTATTTATCCAGTCCATTACACAGTCAGTTTCATCTACATGCATTTTCTCCAAGGGTTCATTGTGATTTCCCTATCCTGACAATAAAGATTAAGCGTCTGTCTTTCTCCAGTCTGTTCCATAGTCAGTGTCGACTACTCACATTTTTTTGCTAGGATCCAGATAGTCACGATAGTGTCTGTTTTATCCAGTCCACTACTTTGTCAGTTTCTCCAACATGCGTTTTGTCTACGGGCTCCCCTTCTGGATATGCACGATAGTATCCGTATTAATTAGTCTAATAATTACATATTCAGCATCGTCTGCATGCATTTATATCTAGGGGCTCCCTATGGTTCCCCCTCTCACGACAAGCAGGGTAGTATTTGCCTTTCTCTGGTTCGTGGCATGGTCAGTTTTGTCTACATGCATTTTATATAGGGTCTTTGCGATTCACCTCTCCGGCCCGTCGAGGGAGTGTCTGTCTTTCTTTGCCTTGTCCATGGCATTGTCAATTTTGTATGCATGCATTTCATCTAGGGGCTCCTTGTGATTTCCTGGCAGTCAACATAGTGTGTCTTTGTTCGTCCGCTCCATGGAACAGTCAGTTCGTCTGCATGCATTTTCTCTAAGGGCTCCATGTGACTCCCCTGTCTTGGCATTCAGGATTAGTGTCTGTCTTCGCTTTGTCCAAGTTTAGGCCCTAAGATTCTACTTCCTGCCCTTAGTTTTCAAAAATAATCTAAATAAAAATAAGAAAAAATATATAAGAAAATTAGAGAATCTAAGTTTTGTGACTTTTTAGTCACGATCATATTCCTTCCTGACTTTAGAAAGAGAGTCAACTTATCTTTCTATCCCTTCACCCATCATATTTCCAGTCCAGGTCTATATTCAATGGTATCCGACCCTCAATTCAAGTCAGTACATAGAGGTAATGTACAGTCTTCTTTCCAAATTGGGTTCAAACTACATTTGGCTTCATCTCATCCGGGTGAGGGTACACAGGCAACCTTCATTAGTGCAACCATTTGTTAGTGTAGGTCTGAGGGTATTAACCCTTATTTCAGGTCACTACGTGAAAGTCATGAACAATCTTCTTTTCAATTCTACTTTGAACTATACTTCGCTTGAACCCTTCAGGATAAGGGTATGTGGGTAAGCTTCTTTTGGTATAGCCAGCTTGTAGTCTAAGTCTATTTCTGTGGGTAGAATTCCTCCATCCAGGTTGGCCTACAAATACCGTGTAGCTTCCTCTGTTCGGTCGCCGTCTAGTCCCAGTCTCAATCCAATTATATGTTCAATAGTATTTAACCCTCAGTTCAGGTTAGTACGTTTAATTCATGTACAGTCCGGTCACCATCAAATCCCAGTTCGAGTTTTAGTATAGGTCTGTTCAATGATAGACACCCTCAATCTAGGTTCAGTATGTAGAAGTCACGTACAATCTTCTCTCTGTCCATTCCGAGTCTCCGCCAATGTATATGTCCGAGGATATGAACCTTCAATTCTGGATGGTACGCAAACATTGTGTACAATCCAATTTTAGCCCCTGTCCAATTCTAGCTTAGTTTAAGTCCTAGTTTAGTTCTACTCTGAGCTCAATCCAACCCAACCTCCAGTCCCAGGCTAAATCCAATTATGGTCTAATCCTGGCCTAGTTCTACTCTCGGTCCCAGTAGTTTTGGTCCCAATCCAGTTCGCCTCAATCTCGGTTCTAATCTTAGTCTAATTCGGTCTCAATTCTAATCTCTATCGAGTCCAAGTCGAGTTATGATCCCAGTTCCAATCTAGTTAGGACATCTATTTTTATTCATCCTCTATAGCAGTAACTAGAAGTTACATTGTCTTGGTTATCAGTTAAGATATGTGATAGTATAGTAAAATCTGACTAGTCTCTATATGTTTTGCGTGATTGTGTTCCTCTGTGTGTTGTATGCTCTCTTCTCTTTTCATAAGTTCGCGTGTTTTAGTTGCTTATGTGCTTGTTTAATCAATAGCTTTCCAGCTTATATGCACGTGCATTTTTTCAAGTTTGTGAGTGCTTGCATGCTTTGATAATTTCCCCTACTCTGGGGCTATTTTTCAGAAATATGGTAGGGCACCCTTTACCCAGCTTTTGAGTTATTTTGCGGTTGCCAAATTTTCTTATTAATTCCACTACCTATCTTTCTTGATAATTATCCTTATCAAGTATATTGCTTTTTCCTTATGCAAACATCATTTAGTCAGCGTCATATTTCATTCATTAAGTTTGTTGCTCAGTTTAGTGATGTTATACGGTGTAAGGCCAATATCATATTCAGTCCCTTATTGCTAGAAGCAACACTTCCTTTCTAGTCAACTCATGAAAATTGATGCCAAGGAAAGTGGGTTCGTACTTACGTGGAGGTGCCACAAAGGCTGCAGTCCGAGTCAGCTTCCAAGTATGTTGATGTGAGACACAGCAAGGGTGGAACAAGGGCAGAGACCAAGGGCTTCCCAGACAGAGCTTGAGGGTGGCAGTGCTGCGAGGGCGATAGCGCAGGATGAATATACGACGACAGTCACAGTCCGATGCTTAGGTCCAAAGTCAGGGTCCGGTATGTTTCTCTCTATAGAATTCTAGAGTGAGAAAGTGAAAATGTTCTGAAAATGTCCAAATGTTATTATCTAATGAATTCTCAAGACCTCTATTTATAGAGATTGAGATGATGATGTCATTAACCGACACGTGGCGCTCCCCGGGAGTGACACGTCACCGGGGGGTCCACGAGTGCCGGTGCTCCATGGACTGTCAGATCGCATATTCAACCGGCCTGCCCCTCACAGCGTCGCTCTGTCTGTCTGGAAAGACTGGCTCCCACCGCATCGGTGTGGCCAGAGAACCCCTTGATCTAGCCTCAAATCCAAGCCCTTGCAGAGTCCCACAGGCCTGGCAGCGGTAGGGAAGACCCGACGCCCAACTGCCAGGTGAACTAGGCGCGATGCCCTCCAAAGACCTGCTCCCGTCTCGGAGTGACCCGGGGGTCATAGTCCCTAGGAGTGCCGACGCAAGCCCCCAGTGCCGGAGCACGTAGGCCAGTCACGCAGGCACCCTGACAGAGATAGTGTCCCGGAGGAGTCGTCTATTCCGCAGGCCAAGGTAGCATCCCGGAGGAGCCGTCTACCCGGCCGGCCAAGGTAGCGTCCCGGAGGAGCCGTCTACCTGGCGAAGGGGAGTTGAAAAGCTCCCTGGTAGAGATAGTGTCCCGGAGGAGTCGTCTATCCCTGCGGGTGAGTCCTTATGCCGGAGCACTTGGAGCGAGTCAAGGTAGCATCCCGGAGGAGCCGTCTACCCGACTGGCCGAGGTAGCATCCTGGAGGAGCCGTCTACCTGGCGGAAGAGGAGTTGAAGAGCTCCCTGGCATAGATAGTGTCCCGGAGGAGTCGCCTATCCCCGCGGGTGAGTCCTTATGCCGGAGCACTCGGAGCATGTCAAGGTAGCATCCCGGAGGAGCCGTCTACCCGACTGGCCGAGGTAGCATCCCGGAGGAGCCGTCTACCTGGCGGAAGGGGAGTTGAAGAGCTCCCTGGCAGAGATAGTGTCCCGGAGGAGTCGCCTATCCCCGCGGGTGATGTACACTCCGGAGAGTGGGTTGAAGCATGTTCCATGACCAAGGCAAGGTGCGCATGGTGTGATGAATGAGTGTGGTGCCCGGGGGCATGATGACATGATTGTGGCGCATGGGCGCGATGAAGTGAGTAAGGTGCCGGGAGCACGTCTATGTCAATGGCACGGCGCATGGGCGCGACGGAGTGCGTAAGGTGCCGGGGGCATGTTTGTGTCAATGGTGGCGCATGGGCGCGACAGAGTGCGTAAGGTGCTGGGGGCACGTTGGTGTCAATGGTGGCGCATGGGCGCGACAGAGTGCGTATAGTGCTGGGGGCACGGTAGTGTGACAGAGAGCCTGAGGGCACGGCTGTATCAGCGGCGCGGCGCATGGGCGCGGCGAAGTGTTGGAGTGTGACGCCCGGACGTCAGTGACGGGGGTCACAGAGATGACGTCCGGGCGATGGATGATGAGCGTTGTGGAGTTGTGTCTGGGCGACGGGGTCGCGGAGTTGTGTCCGGGCGACGGGGGTCGCGGAGTTGATAGACGACGGAAGTTGCGAAGTTGATGGACGACGGACGACGGACGTCGTGAAGTTGATGTACGAACGGACGTCGGGAGGTTGTTGCAGGACGGACGTCGCGAGGTTGATGTACGAACGTCCGTGAACAGGGGGGGGGTGCAAAGACTCGGGAAAACAAGTGCGCGCAGAAGGGAAGGCCATAGGCCAAACATTGGGGGGAAGGCCAAGGCCACCACCCCTGGGGAGGCCGAGGCCGACCCCTTGGTGAGGCCGAGGCCGACCCTAGGGGGTGGCCAAGGTAAAAGGCCAACTCCCATGAAGGGAGGCCAAGGCCACTCCCCCCTTCGATGAACTTCGGGCGCGCCGACGGTAGGTGTTTTGATAAGCAATGACGAATCCAAAAGTTGTGTTGCGACGAGCATGCTACCAAGAATCGTACCCACATGATGAACAAGGTGCCAGAGTCATGTACGAAACGTACGAAATGAAAAAAGTGCAAAAAGGACTTTGCGCGAAGAGTGAAGAGCCGGGGGGGAAAGGCCAAGGCCAAACCTCCTTGGGCAAGTGTCATGGCGCATCGACGGACAACGTGCGAAGTGCGACGGTCGAAGCGTGATGCGGCGTCGCACGATGATGAGTTTCTTGGCGACGAAGTCGCGTAGAAGAAGTAAGAAATGCACGTGACTTGAGCGTGCACGCTTTGACCGGTTGTGAGCGTTGAAAATGTCTGTTGCTTGTGCGGACGTGTCATGCAAAATGGGACCGTAGTGGGCCTTTGGGTACGACCAGAATAGGTTGGGAACATAAGCCCCCTGCGTGTGGTGTGCGCGGAGGGGCAACCCGAGCGGGCACCGCACGCATAAACACTTAGTAAGATTTTATGTTGTTTGGCCGGAGTGCTGTTGAGGTCGTCAATGCATGATGATGAAGAGTAGGTGGCTCGAGCCACCTCGTGCACCACCTACGAAAGCCTTGGGATGCTTGGGTGTTGACACAAGGGCATGATGATAGGGCGCAGGGGCGCGAGCATGTAAGCGGCGCCCGGGCGACGGGCGACGGGGGTCGCGGAGACGGCGCACGGGCGCTGGCGACGGGGGTCGCGGAGACGGCGCCCGGGCGACGGATGACGAGCATCAAATTATGAGTTGGAGTAGGTGGTTCGAGCTACCTCGCATACCACCTACCAAGGATGTTGATGTCGAGGGACATCGTCATGAGGGGCGCGACAAGGGCGCGGTCGGACGTCGTGATGCCGGGCAGTCCACGATGGGCGCATAGGCACGGGCAATGCGCGTCGGTCAAATACGTTGATGTCAGGGACGTTGGGACGAGGCGCGCGATAAAGGCGCGGTCGGGCGTCGCGATGCAGGGGCAGTCCACGACGGGCGCGAGGGCGCGAGCAATGGAAGGCGATCGATGTTGCAAGCAAAGCAAAAAAAAAAAATTTTTGAAGTGCTTGGCCTTGGATGTCGGGGCTCGGTCATTGGGTGAATGCGGGCAAGCCGAAGTTGGCAGGGTGGAGTTGGGTGTGGTGACCGAAGGGAAGAAGTTAGGGGTTTGAAGAAAATGAGAGATGGAGGGGTTCTTGAAGGTGATGGTTATGGCTTTGGGAAGGCCAAAAATAGGTGGCCTTGATGGTGGCCAAAGTGTGGAGGGTCGGCCTTGGGGTTGGCAAGGAAAGAAGGGGGGCGAGGCCGAGGGTGGAGAGGAAGAGGTGGCCGAGGCCGAGCTTGGGGAGAAGGGGCGAGGGGAAGTGGGAAGAAGGGGGATGGCGGCGGCGGTGGGGTGCCGCGGTGGCCGAGGCCGAGGGGTAGGGCGAGGGGAAGGAAGGGGATGAGGGGAGAGAGAGGAAAGGGGAAGGGAGGGGGAGGGCCGAGGCCGAGGGGGTAGGGGAGGGATGGCGGAGGCCGAAGGGGGATGGGGGAGGAAGGGGGAATGGAGGCGGCGGCGGTGGGGTGCCGCGGTGGCCGAGGCCGAGGGGAAGGGGGAGGGGAAGGAAGGGGAAGAGGGGAGAGAGAGGAAAGGGGAAGGGAGGGGGAGGGCCGAGGCCGAGGGGGTAGGGGGAGGGATGGCCGAGGCCGAAGAGGGATGGGGGGAGAAGGGGGAGGGGAGAGAGAGGAAGGGGGAAGGGAGGGGGAGGGCCGAGGCCGAGGGGGTAGGGGGAGGGAGGGCCGAGGCCGAAAGGGGAGGAAGGGAGGGGGAGGAAGGGGAAAGGGGGGGCGGCGTGGTGAGAAGAAGAAGAAAGAAGAAGAAAGGGGAAGAAGTGGGGGCGGCGGCGGCGGGGTGCCTCGGGTGGCCGAGGTGCGGGGGGAAGGAGGGGCGGCGGGGGAGAGGAGAGGAGGGAGAGGGAAGGTGGGTGCGAGGCCGAGGGTCGGCGTCGGCCGGGGAGATGGTCGGCAGGAGGCCGAAGTGGTTGGCGGCGCCGCAAGGGGGCTGGGCGGCGCGAAGAAGAAGAAGAGAAAGAGATGGGGAAAAAAATAGGGTTTAGAAAAATTAGGGTTTTTCGGGTAAAACGGGTCTGGATCCGGGTTGGGTCGGGTACACCACAGAGAGGGAATGGGCGCGGGTCGGGGGCGCGCGGGTCGGTTCGGGTTTGCGGGTAGGGTTTGGTCAAATTTTATTGAAATTCAAATTCAAATAAAATAATAATAATAATAATAAATTTTTTTTGTGGGCAGCCCTAAGGAGGGAGCCCCCAAGAATATTTTCACAATGTGCAAGATGAGAGTGAGAGAAAATGGAATGGGAGAAGAATGAAGCTTTTCCATGAGAAAGAGAGAAGTTGTTTATGAAGTGGGGAAAGGGTGATGGGGTGTTGGATGGTGAGGGAGGAGAGGAAAATGTGAGAGGGAGAGTGATGAGAGCATGAATGTGGGGAGCAGGTGGGGAGCATGTGGGGAGAGGAAAAACTTGAAAAGTTTTCTAAGTGTTGAAATTTTGTTTTTTGAGTTCGGGCAAGGATGCTAAGGGGAGGCCGTTGAGGGTGGTCATTGATGACCGGTTGCGAAAAAAAATGAAATTTTTTCTAAGTGTTGGAAAAGTGAATGCAGGATGATGATGCGATCGTAGTAGCGCGGCTCGAGCCACCCCGCGCACCACGTACCAAGTCATTGCAATGTGAGACCGAAGGGATTGGGAAGGGGTGAAGCCCCCAAGGGAGTGGGTGATGGCAAGAAGGGTGATATCAATAGACTTGTGCAAGATCAATGTAGCTTGAAAATTTTCTAAGTCTGGAAAATGTAACTTCATTGATAACGAAGGATAGGCAACATGCCTTGATACATGGGTATGGAAACTTGCAAAATGAACGAAAAAATTACAAGTGTGGAAAATGCACTAAGGCATGCCAAGGCTTGGTCGGGTAGGACATATGTCCCGTACTTAGAGTTTGAGTTCTCCAGACGCAATCTTGTCAGCGAAGACAAACTTGAGGCCCCTGCACCACTTGAGGCCATGACCGACCTTCCGATGATAGGGGCAGTAGTTATGATGGGCTAAGTCTTCCAAGGTAGGTTCATTGTCGACATTGGGCAGGGTTATGGCATTGTCGTCGATCCATGTCTCAAGGAGATCTCTAACAGTCTTCAAGTCACACGGGTATTCCGGGGCAGGCATCGGCTGCCCTCTCTTGTCAGGACGCCCGTCCCTTCCTTGGGACTGACGCTTGCGGTTGTTGTCGTCGTTACTAGCTGCTTCCGTCGTCGTGGCCAAGGCAATATGAGGTTGGGGCTTTGGAGTCTTTGACGGACCGACCGAGTCATAGGTGCGTCGTGCAGCTTCCTTGAGATGTCTCCAAGACCGAAGCTGGAGGTTTTCAAGGTAGACCCTGTAGGTGTCCTTCATGTTCTTGATGCAAATGGGTACAAGGGTTTCATCTTTGCTGAAGTCAGTGCACTCCAAGCACTTGTGATGAAATCGCGTAACATAGGTGTTGAGGTCTTCCCCGGGATTCTGGCCGATCCCGGCAATGTCAACGATGGTCACACATTCCGTCTCATAGTGAAACTTGTCAAGGAAGAGCTGGACCATGTCGGACCATGAGTGGATAGTACTGTCAGGAATCTGATGATACCAAGAGTAGGCGAGGCCAGTCAGGGACTTGTGAAATTCCCGAAGCTTCAAAGTGTCGTCTTCCCCGTAGTGCTCGAGGGAGCCAGCAAAACGGGTGAGATGCTCGCGGGCGTTGCCTTCTTTGCCGTTGAACAATGTGAAGGATGGTTGCTTGTACTTGACGGGGTAAGGCTTGGTAGCGAGGCTGCCAGAGTAGGGAGCATGGCCTGACAGCTTAGAGGGGGAGTGGGGTAAGGATGACTGCTTGAGACGGTGAAGGAGGGCATCTAAGTCATGCTTGGTGACGTACGACGCATGTGAGGGTTTGTGCCCTGTCGTGATGATCCGAGCACCAGAGCCCCCAGACGGTACAACCTGAGGCATTGAGGGGATGACGATGGTAGAGAGGGGTTGGTGGTGGTGAGCAACTTGTTGGGGCATGGTTTGCACATGGGTAGTGTCAGCTGCTGGAGGCCGGTCGTCAGGAAAGGTCGACTGGAGTAAGCCGGGGGAGTGACTTATGTTTAGGTTTCGACTAGTTATGTTCGGGTTAGGCTCCATCTCAATTGATTCGTGAGTCTCTGAAGTGCTTCGAGCAAGGGCAATGCATGGCGCCGGGGGCTGAGGTGCCGCGAGTCCTACTGTCGAGGGCCCGGAGGACCAAGGCAGCGGTGGTCGCGACACTGGGGCCTGAGCAGTGTCCAAAACTAGCCCAGGCCTTGAAGGTTGGATATGAGCATGAGGGGCCAAACCTGGATCTTGGGATAACACGGGGTGAGTAATGGGCACAGGGTGCAGAGCTCTAAGGCTTTGGGAAATCGGTGATTGTGAAGTCAAGACTTGGATTGATTTTTGCATTTCCACCATGGCTGTCATAAGAGTGGCTATAGTGGGCGAAAACTGCTGGATGGCTCCGTTGACTGCAACTTGTATGTCAGGTGCGGAAGTTTGTGGCTGGTCTTGGAGACGCATAGCACTAGTCCCTTCTTGTTCGCCGAGGTGATCCTCCTCTTGTACGGTGTGGATAAGGCCCTGGCTGGCAGCCCTCGTAGCTTTTCGTTGTCTAGGCATGGAGACTGAGTGCGGAAGATAGACAGACTGCAGTACGATGCTCACCTCCCCAGCGGAGTCGCCAAAATGATGCCAAGGAAAGTGGGTTCGTACTTACGTGGAGGTGCCACAAAGGCTGCAGTCCGAGTCAGCTTCCAAGTATGTTGATGTGAGACACAGCAAGGGTGGAACAAGGGCAGAGACCAAGGGCTTCCCAGACAGAGCTTGAGGGTGGCAGTGCTGCGAGGGCGATAGCGCAGGATGAATATACGACGACAGTCACAGTCCGATGCTTAGGTCCAAAGTCAGGGTCCTGTATGTTTCTCTCTCTAGAATTCTAGAGTGAGAAAGTGAAAATGTTCTGAAAATGTCCAAATGTTATTATCTAATGAATTCTCAAGACCTCTATTTATAGAGATTGAGATGATGATGTCATTAACCGACACGTGGCGCTCCCCGGGAGTGACACGTCACCGGGGGGTCCACGAGTGTCGGTGCTCCATGGACTGTCAGATCGCATATTCAACCGGCCTGCTCCTCACAGCGTCGCTCTGTCTGTCTGGAAAGACTGGCTCCCACCGCATCGGTGTGGCCAGAGAACCCCCTTGATCTAGCCTCCAATCCAAGCCCTTGCGGAGTCCCACAGGCCTGGCAGCGGTGGGGAAGACCCGACGCCCAACTGCCAGGTGAACTAGGCGCGATGCCCTCCGAAGACCTGCTCCCGTCTCGGAGTGACCCGGGGGTCATAGTCCCTAGGGGTGCCGACGCAAGCCCCCAGTGCCGGAGCACGTAGGCCAGTCACGCAGGCACCCTGACGGAGATAGTGTCCCGGAGGAGTCGTCTATTCCGCAGGCCAAGGTAGCATCCCAGAGGAGCCGTCTACCCGGCCGGCCAAGGTAGCATCCCGGAGGAGCCGTCTACCCGGCCGGCCAAGGTAGCATCCCGGAGGAGCCGTCTACCTGGCGGAAGGGGAGTTGAAGAGCTCCCTGGCAGAGATAGTGTCCCGGAGGAGTCGCCTATCCCTGCGGGTGAGTCCTTATGCCGGAGCACTTGGAGCGAGTCAAGGTAGCATCCCGGAGGAGCCGTCTACCCGACTGGCCAAGGTAGCATCCCAGAGGAGCCGTCTACCTGGCGGAAGGGGAGTTGAAGAGCTCCCTGGCAGAGATAGTGTCCCGGAGGAGTCGCCTATCCCCGCGGGTGAGTCCTTATGCCGGAGAACTCGGAGCATGTCAAGGTAGCATCCCGGAGGAGCCGTCTACCCGACTGGCCGAGGTAGCATCCCGGAGGAGCCGTCTACCTGGCGGAAGGGGAGTTGAAGAGCTCCCTGGCAGAGATAGTGTCCCGGAGGAGTCGCCTATCCCCGTGGGTGATGTACACTCCGGAGAGTGGGTTGAAGCATGTTTCATGACCAAGGCAAGGTGCGCATGGTGTGATGAATGAGTGTGGTGCCCGGGGGCATGATGACATGATTGTGGCGCATGGGCGCGATGAAGTGAGTAAGGTGCCGGGAGCACGTCTATGTCAATGGCACGGCGCATGGGCGCGACGGAGTGCGTAAGGTGCCAGGGGCATGTTTGTGTCAATGGTGGCGCATGGGCGCGACAGAGTGCGTAAGGTGCCGGGGGCACGTTGGTGTCAATGGTGGCGCATGGGCGCGACAGAGTGCGTATAGTGCCGGGGGCACGGTAGTGTGACAGAGAGCCTGGGGGCACGGCTGTATCAGCGGCGCGGCGCATGGGCGCGGCGAAGTGTTGGAGTGTGACGCCCGGACGTCGGTGACGGGGGTCACGGAGACGACGTCTGGGTGACAGATGATGAACGTTGTGGAGTTGTGTCTGTGCGACGGGGTCGCAGAGTTGTGTCCGGGCGACGGGGGTCGCAGAGTTGTGTCCGGCCGACGGGGTCACGGAGTTGTGTCCGGGCGACAGGGGTCGCGGAGTTGATAGACGACGGAAGGTGCGAAGTCGGTGGACGACGGACCACGGACGTCGTGAAGTTGATGTACGAACGGACGTCGGGGGGGTGTTGCAGAACGGAGGTCGCGAGGTTGATGTACGAACGTCCGTAAGGTGATGCACGACAGACGTCGCGAGGTTGATGTACGAACTTCCGTAAGGTGATGCACGACGGACGTCGCGAGGTTGATGTACGAACGTCCGTAAGGTGATGCACGACAGACGTCGCGAGGTTGATGTACGAACGTCCGTAAACATCGCGGAGGTGCAAAGACTCGGGAAAACAAGTGCGCGCAGGAGGGAAGGCCATAGGCCAAACATTGGGGGGAAGGCCAAGGCCACCACCCCTGGGGAGGCCGAGGCCGACCCCTTGGTGAGGCCGAGGCCGACCCTAGGGGGTGGCCAAGGTAAAAGGCCAACTCCCATGAAGGGAGGCCAAGGCCACTCTCCCCTTCGATGAACTTCGGGCGCGCCGACGGTAGGTGTTTTGATAAGCAATGACAAATCCGAAAGTTGTGTTGCGACGAGCATGCTACCAAGAATGGTACCCACATGATGAACAAGGTGCCAGAGTCATGTACGAAACGTACGAAACGAAAAAAGTGCAGAAAGGACTTTGCACGAAGAGTGAAGAGCCGGGGGGGAAAGGCCAAGGCCAAACCTCCTTGGGCAAGTGTCATGGCGCATCGATGGACAACGTGCGAAGTGCGACGGTCGAAGCGTGATGCGGCGTCGCACGATGATGAGTTTCTTGGCGACGAAGTCGCTTAGAAGAAGTAAGAAATGCACGTGACTTGAGCGTGCACGCTTTGACCGGTTGTGAGCGTTGAAAATGTCTGTTGCTTGTGCGGACGTGTCATGCAAAATGGGACCGTAGTGGGCCTTTGGGTACGACCAGAATAGGTTGGGAACAAAAATGAATTGGCACCTACTCCGGCACTCGATGAACAACTGCCCTTAGGCAGTGTTAGCTCCGACTTTGAGTGGCCTTTCTACAGCTATCCTTCTTTTATCCAAGTGACCAACCACTCCCTTGTATTGTTGGCTCCGGCTCTTAGATATGACAGTATGCCTAGATGACTATCCAAATCAATGTGGTGGCTTCGGCATC
This sequence comes from Escallonia rubra, assembly GCA_033065855.1. NCBI lineage: Eukaryota > Viridiplantae > Streptophyta > Magnoliopsida > Escalloniales > Escalloniaceae > Escallonia > Escallonia rubra. The sequence goes on from JAVXUO010002537.1 coordinate 259,677, forward strand.
TAGACATAATTCCTTCTCCGTATTCCTAGACGACCACTCTAATCGATTTGGTGTCTCCGGTATCCAGAAGTGTCTACTTTGTCCATCAACCATGCAAATCGATTTGGTGGCGAGCTCCAGCAATGGACAAAGTTTCTCTTAATGTACCTAGACGCCTCTCAAATCAGTTTGGCGGCTCCGACAACTAGATATGCTTATTTATACTATTTTTAGACAACTACTCAAATCAGTTTAATGGATCTGGCATCTAAGAATACGGCTTCAATAAGATATGTTGGCTTTGGCAATAGGCAAGGTGTTCTTTTTATATATCTTGATGACCACTCAAATTGATTTCGTGTCTCCAACAACAGGCAAAGTTCCTTTCTTTGGTCTAAGCGATCTGTCGCTTTCACGTGTTGTTGGTTCCTACTTTTGAACATGCTTCCTTTCTGTGTGTCTAAGCGACCAGCTGCTTCCAAGCCTTAATGGCTCTAACTTTTAGACATGCCTCCATTCCGTGTTCTTAAGTGTCCAATTGCTTTTAAGTGATGTTGGCTTCGACATCTAGACATGTTCCCTTTCCGTGAATCTAAGCGTCTAGCTACTTTTGCGAGTTGTTGGCTCCAACTTCTAGACATGCCTCCTTTCCGTATGTCTGAGTGACTAGCTTCCAAGCATTGTTAGCCTTGACTTCTACACATGTTCCCTTTCGGTGGGTCTAGGTGACCATCAACTTCCTAGCATTATTAGCTCCAACTTCTAGACATGCTCCTTTTCGGTATGTCTAAGCGACTAGCCGCTTTCACGCGTTGTTGTCTTTGACTTCTAGACATGCTTCCTTTCGTGTGTTTAAGTGACCAGCTTCTTCCCAGTGTTGTTGGCTGTGACTTCAAGACATGCTTCCTTTACGTGTGTCTAAACGACTAGTAGCTTCGAAGATTGTTGGCTCTGACTTCTAGACCTACTTATTTTCCGTGTGTCTAAGCGAGCAGCCGCTTCTAAGCATGGTTGGCTATCACTTCTAAACATGATTCATGTCCGTGTGTCAATGCGACCAGCCATTTCCAAGCCTTGTTAAATCCAAATTCTAAAGATGCTCATTTCTGTATGTCTAAGAAACTAGCCTCTTCCAAGCGTTGTTGGCTCCGACTTCTAAACATGCTTCATTTCCTCATGTCCAGTGACCTACCGCTTTCATGCATTGTTGTTTATTGCTTTGATTGGTAACCATTTTTGAACTATGTCGGCCTAATTCCTTTTTGAAGGATACATATGAAACCTTTCAAAAGTCTGATCTCATAACTGTGTGACATATTGAGTCTGTCTCAAGTCTTGTGGTCTTTTTCGTTTCGCTACTACGAAAATGCTTTGTTTTCAATGATGTTCGCCCCCAGGCGAGCTCCCTCACCGAGGGGCTCTGCAGACACCTCAGTTTTGTAGTCTTATGTTAGTTTTCTTTCATTTAGGTAATATTAATAAAGTTTATATTTTAAGGGTCTAGGCCAAGTAATGCATAATGAAGTTAATCTAATTAATTAAGTCTAATAAGCATTCCACTCAAATTAGGGTCCAGTCCTGTCAGAGTCTGGTCCAGTTTGTTAAACCACTCCCGCTGGTTAAACTAGTTCACTTGGCTAGGTTTAGTTAAGGTTAAGGTAAAAGGATTGTCACATGATTTGTGATTGAGTTTCGCCTTGGGGTTGATCCTTGATGCAAAGATTGACTAAGGATTAGTTTCCGAAATCCGGTACATCCCTTTTGTCTTTTCAACCAAATTAAGGACAAAAAATGTTGCAAAACTCGAGGAGAAACCTTAATTGATTAAGGGGCCGATTAGTTGACTTTTCTTAATCTTCGATTAAAATCAGATATCCTTCGCAATCAGATATATTAGACTCAAAAAGTAATCTTTCCCATGTTTGACAGCCCCCAGACCTCTATAAGTTGGTAACATGGGCTACAAATTCAGGGACCTTTCTACAAGAGAAAATTCTGCCAAAATATATATATAGAGAGGCCCTAGAAATCCCGACTTCATGCATCAAGCATGTGCCAAAACATTGACCAGCCATAACTCGCTCATCTAATACCCAACTTAGGCGATTCTAAAGCCTAAATCAAAGTATTTAGCGAGATCTACAACTTTATAGATGGAGTCCAATCAACTTAAAGGTCGTCTTCAGGCCAAAAATAGAGATTTTCTAATCGGGCATATTACCTTTATTGGTTTTGACTTTAAATCAATTCTTAGATTTAGCACTTGGGTGATCCGGGTTAAGGTACGATTCTCTAGCCTTCTTTTCATTACTTTTATTTCTAAATTTGAATAGTCTAGATTGCCTCCCCTCCCTGCAACTGGTTCTCTTTTTAAAAAATAAAAATATACACATCATAGTCAGAGTTTTCTATTTCATCTCACTTTGAATTCTAGACAACTAGAATTGGGATCAGATAGAGTTTTAAGTCTTTTCCGGAAAAAGAAGTTGATTCCTATCAAAGAACAAAGACTGAGATCTAGGCCACTTCCTGTTGATTCTGGTTGAACCACTATTTATGATTCCGAGTTGGTCTGACCGAATACGTAATCCATTGGACCGCTGTTATCAAATTCAAACCAAAATAGGTTTAATTTAGACAATTTATTTTTATTATTTGGTTTGGGATAAACATCACGAAATCACATGAAAACAATTTAGGGACTAAACAAGGTACAACAGATCCCTAACACATTTGTAGTATAACTTAGTCTCTGAATCCGAATCTCCGATTTCGTAGGTCAAAAGCTTATATTGGACAATACATATTCAAATAAGGGTTTACTTGTTTACCCTTGTTAATTATTAAATTAACCTAAAAATATGATGGTGACTCGATTTAGACCTTCCTGGGTTTAAATTTACAAGACGGCTCACTACAGGTGGTTGGGCCATTGGCAATGGGGGTTTGTGGTGGTAGGGTTGTTGGTTATGGTTTCATGGTGGGCTTATTGACATTGGTGGTCGGTGGTGGGCCTGTTGGTGATGGTGGTTAGCGGTTGTGACTCATGTTGGAGTTGGTGGTTTGCGATGGTGGGGCTCTTAGAGATGGTGGTTTGCATGGTTGGTTGTTGGCATGGTGGATGGGGCGAATTGTTATGGTTAGTGTGGTGGGTGGACTGTGTGGGGCTGCGGTGGTGGGTGAGACCCGATGGTGGTAACAATAGTGGATGTGAGATTGAATGTGGGTGTGGTAATAATGCACATTGACCCTCTTGTACTAATAATATACATTTAGAGTAAATAAAACAGAACGTGAGGTTAATGATGTCTTTCCTACAACCCTATAATGGTTTTGACTAATGTGCCCAATTTCTAAGAGTAGAGGTAGGTTTCTTAGTTCTTACACATTTATAAAATAAACAATTAAAGTAATGGTGGCAAAGAGCAGTTTCCCTCTCTAATTAGTAGAGAACTATTCTTATCCACCGACCATGATCGAAACCCAACCACCCAATCTCTTCCCATCATATCTCATATATTTGGCACTTGCTCCCTAAAAAGGCGAAGGGAACACAAATTAAACTCTTTGGAAACTAATAAAGTAACTATTGGTAGTTGATTAAGCTTTTAGTGGAAAATGATGCTTATAAGTGCTTTTATATTCTCAAAATAAAAAGCATTGTAGAATTAATCTAATAGATAACAATAATTCACCTGATATACTTAAAAATCAAATAAAATTACTTTTGCAAAGGAAACAAATGTAAATGAATTAGGTAATAGAGTTGAGCAATAGGTATTTAAGTTTTACGTTAACCATTTGAGGTCTACTTTTGTCCCCAAAAAGTAGATAACTAGATATATAAATCGACATTTATAAAATGTTTGTTACTAGCCCATACTGGCTATGCACTTTTGACCGCCCTTGAGTCTTGCTTTTGTGACATGTTATTGAGTATTTAACGGTTAACGTACAACGCTACCAAGTAGGTCAAAACCAAGGCGCACACTCAAGTCATGTATCACCTCTGATACAAAACATTACCTAGTGTTTGAATCAACATGACATGCCGCGCCTCTGAAAAAAAATATTTTAAGTGTTACAATAGAACAGTGTACCTTCCCTCGAAAGGGTTGGCCAATGGCTTCTCCTAGTTGTGTCGGCAAGGTCTCCTAAGGGGTTATCCCAAGCCCCCCCCCCCCCCATGCCCCTGGGGGGTTCCCTTCCCTTGGGGACTTCCCTCCTCCAGGATACTACGTTAGCACGTTAGGTACGCGACTCCTCCAGAAGACTACATCGACGTGCTAGGCAGGCGACTCTTTCGGGACATAACTTTAGCCCGTCAAGTTGGCGACTGCTCTAGGACACTAACTTAGCAAGCTTCGAGTGTTCTAGCACAAGGACTCACCTACAGGATAGGAGACTCTGCCAGAACACTGCCTCCACTAGGGTGTCTAGGTGGTTGTTTACATGCTCCGGCACTAAGGCATTGGGGGCTCTTCATCGACACCCCTTGGATCAATGACCCTTGGGTCACTCCGAGACGAGAGTAGGTCTCTGAAGGGCACAATGACTAGTCCACATAGCAAGCGGGCGTCGAGCCTTCCCCACCGTTATCAGGTCATCTGTGTCTCTCAACGCCCCTGTAAGACTCAGCAAGGATTTTGGATTGCTCGCTAGATTAAGGGATTTTCTGGCCACAGGGACACTATGTGAGCCAGCCTTTCTAGACAAACAGAGAAAATTGTGTGGAGTAGGCCAGATACATCCGACAATCTGTGAAGCACCGACATCTATTGTCGCCTCGGTGAGGTGTCACTCCACGGGAGCGCGACATGTTGCGTGATGATATCACCTTCTTGACCCTTATAAATAAAGGACTTGAGAATTTATTTTCAGGACTTTTGATCTCATTTTCAAACTTCACTTTCTCAGTCTAGAATCTCATAGCTTAAGAAGTTCTAGAGAGAAACTCGTTGGACCTCGACGTAGGACCCGACTTCAATTCGGACATTGTCTCTTGATCTAAGCATTGGACTGTGACTTTCATCATTTATTTACCACACACTTTTGTCACTCACTGCCCTTCCACACTTTAGCCTCTGTCTAGGAAGCCTTGATCTCTGCCCTCGTTTCGTCCTTGCTCTGTTCCAAATCAGCATACTTGGCTTATGACTCAAACTGCTTTCTTTGTGGCACCTCCACGTGCGCCGCGAATTTGATTCCTTGGCATCAATCTTTAACAAAAATGAAAAACTCAAATGATGAAATATGGAGCTCAATACCACTTCTTGAAATTATCATTAGCACAATGCTAATTCCAAAGGAAAAGAAACAAATTAACTTTGATGGTCCCTAGCAAGGCAACCTTTTATTGTATGAAAGCAACATTTTTTATTAGAAAAAAAAACTTAGAGAAACAAATGTAAACAAATAAAAGTAGCACAATAAAAGAATTCTTTTTGAAGTGAAAAAAATAAAGGAAAATAAAGAAAAACCTATTTCCCTATCTTCCTTAACACAAACCTTAGCAAGGTCTTTTAGGGGGCGGGGAGAGGGGGGTGCGCCCCTTAGTGCGTAAGCGCTCATGGGGCGGCTGCTGGTCTCCAGCTACATAGTTTTGTGGTTCTCAACTCTTATTTCAAGTTTGTACTCTTTTGTGAGGGGTTCACATTGGCTTGCGATCGAGTTGGCAGTTCAGTAGCAACATTATAGGATCTAACATCTAATTTTTAGATCTTTTCAATTAATAATGGCATCGTCGTGATGGGTTGAGCATCAGCGGAAGGACACCAATGTAGGTTTTAAGCTTAGATCCACATCATTTAGTAATGAGCCTTTTGATCTGTGTATACAAATGGAAAGAGCATGGAAAGATGAATCCGAGAGTGGAGTCATCAAGGGTGACGGGTCATAGGTGTAGTGTCAAAATTAGATCTACAAAAACTTAGTAGTTAATAATCTAATCCATTTTTCTATCTAGATAGATCTAAAGACAATATGTGAAAGCAACATTTTTTAGCAGAAAAATAACTTAGAAAAACAAATATAAACAAATAAAAGTAGCACAATAAATTCTTTTTGAAGTGACTGCTTCAAGTAAAAAGTAAAGGAAAATAAAGAAAAGCATATTTCCTTATCTTCCTTCAAAAAACCTTAGAAAGGCCCTTGGGGGGGGGGGGGGTAGTGCATAAGCGCACATGGGGCAGCTGTTGGTCTCCAGCTACGTAGTCTTGTGGTTCTCGACTCTTATTTCAAGTTTGTACTCTTTCATGAGGGGTTCACATTGGCTTGCGAACGAGTTGGGGGTTCAGTAGCGACATTGTAGGATTTAGCATCTATTTTTTAGATATGTTCAATCAAGAATGGCATCTCCGTGATGAGTTGAGCATCAACGGAAGGACACCAATGTAGGTTTGAACCTTTAAGCTTAGATTTACATCATTCAACAATGAGCCTTTCGATCTGTATATACATATGGAAAGAGGATGGAAAGATGAATCCAAAAATGGAGTCACCGAGGGTGATGGGTCAAAGGTATAGTGGCAAGCTTGAATCTACAAAAACTTAGACGTTAATAATCTAATCCGTTTTTCTATCTGGATAGAGCTAGAGACAATATGTGGCTCATCAGTGGCAGTGGCTGAAAACGCTATTGGTGGCCGGTCAAACATGCTGTGCTGGCATATTTTTAATAGGTCTTTTGTTCATTCAGACTTCAAGTTTTGCAGTTATTCTCGCGCTAAGCTGATTGGCCATCTTGCACCCCTGAACAGTAGCCTTATGTGGTCCCCTGTAGGGCCAAATTTGACATCGGCTTGTTGGAAGCCTTTGGAAATGCCAGGCATGCAAGGTTCAAGTCAGAATCTCCAGAATCTTGAGCCCCTACATCTTTCGCCTCCCTTCTTCTTAGGTTCGAGGGCTCTGGGGTAGCTCGCCTAATAGTTAGTGGAACGGGATGCTTTGATGAGATGTTGTTTTTCTCGCATTTTTGGTTTTAAGGTTTTAGATGTAACTAGTCGGGTGGCCGTCGATGTCTGTGACAGAAGAGGTTTGGGGGGATAAGACCTCGAAGCATTGGGGGTTTGAGTTGTGGGGGGTGGGGGGGGGGGGGTTATGTGAGGCCATTTTGTTTTCAAATTCCAACCTATTTTAGTTTTAATTGGTGGTTTTGAGAGGGATTTATATCCTTTTGGTCTTTTGTTTTTGGGCGTCTCTTATAGGAGGTTGGATTTAGATCTCGTTCTAGTGAGACAGGGTCTGAATCGTGCTTTGGGGTGCCTAAGGCAACATGCTGGGCCAGAGGAGATAGTGCGTAGGCTGGGGTTAAGAAACGTAGGTGGATTAGCTCAAAATCGTGCGGCCTCCTGCAGTCTTTTAAGTTTCTATCTTGTTTTGGTTTAGATGGGTATTTATGTCATTTTCATATTTTCTTTGCCTTTCATTTTTTTACTTTTAGGGCTTGTATATAATCTTGTTTAAATTTTTTTGTTAGACATGCTTCTTAGGTTTTAGATGATACTGGGACTAGTATTGTTTTAAAACCTATTTACGGCTTTATTGAATTTCTATGGATCTTCCAATTGATTCCAAGGACAAAGGGTTCGGGCGATAAATTTATGCGTTGTGTGGTTCTTGGGCCCTGTTAATGTAGTTCTTGGACCCTTTACCAAGAAAAATTCTGAACAAAAATCTCATCGCCATAAACAACCCCAATATCAACAAAATTTACTTTCTCAATTCGAGATTTGTTGCTCATGTTTACTAGCTGGGATATGTTCTTGGACCATTTACCAAGAAAAATTCCGAACAAAAATCTCATCACCGTAAACAACCCCAATACCAACAATATTTTGCATATAATTTGTGATCCCTCAGTCGTTGCAGCACTAATTCCAAATGCCTCATATGCTCCTCCTCATATTTTTAGTATATTAGAATATCATCTATAAACACTATAACAAACTGTTCATCAGATCCATGAATGTTGCTGGGGCGTTCGTCAAACCAAAAGGCATAAAAAGAAATTCATAGTGTCCTTAATGGGTCCTAAATGCCGTCTTCGGAACATCTTCCTCCCTCACCTTTAACTGATGATACCCAAACCTCAAATCAATTTTTGAAAAACAACAAGCACCCTGAAGTTGGTCAAACAAGTCATCAATGCAGGGCAACAGGTACTTATTACGAATTGTAATCTTATTCAATTCTCTGTAGTCAATACAGAGTCTCAATGTATCGTCCTTTTTCTTCACAAAAAGGACTGAAGCACCCCATGGGGACACACTGGGACATATAAATCTCCAATCAAGCAACTCTTGTAACTGTTCCTTAACTCTTTCATCTTCACTGGAGCCATACGATATGAAGCTTTAGAAATCGGCTCCACACCGGAAACAAGATCAATCACAAACTCTATTCCGTGGTCGATCGGTTCCCCAGGTAACTCTTCAGGGAATACATCCGGATACCACTCTACCACAGGGATAGATGACAACTCTGGACTATCTTGACATGTGTCTACGTCATGTGCAATGTATCCCCGACAACCCCGACAAAGTTACCATTGTGCTTTCATAGCCGAGATAATACTAACTAACCCACTTGGTTTGGACCCGTGGTAAGTAAACTCTGACTCACCCGGGATATTAAAACGAACTAGTTGCCTACAACAAGCCACTGATGCATGGTTAGAGGGTAACCAATCCATATCTAGTATGACGTCAAAATCTCGAATTGCTAATGGGATGAGATCCACATGAAGATTTTTATCCCCAACGTGAACCTTACAGTCGCAAAGAGCTATAGTAGCAGTCAAAGACTCTCCCAACAGAGTGCATATCTCAAGGTCTGTCTCCAAAGGACGGGTTTTCACCCTCAATCGTCGTGCAAAAGTAAGGGAAACAAAAAAGCACGACTCTCCAAAATCAAACAATATACGGGCATCTAAAGAGATTACTGGAAGTGTGCTTGACGCCACGTTGTTAAATGTCGCAGCATCATTAGTAGACATGGAATAAAGATGGGCCGACGTCTTGGGCTTTTGCCCCTCCTAAGCCTTAGCATGTTGGGTCGAGCCCGACTGACCCTTTCCCTTTCCCTGTCGAGGGACAGTGCTTGCTGTTGTACTCGCTTATAGTGTAGGACGAAAAGATGTCTGGCTCCCGCTAGCCACCGAAAAGTCCTGAACCCGATGCTCCGTACTACCACACCGAAAGCACCCACCAGTAGATCTGTAGCACGGTCTACCACTATGAACTCCTCCATATGTATCACAAGGGATAGCTGGAAAGGCCAACCCGCTACTCTGACACCACTCTGGGTAGGTCAAGATCCAAAGTTGTGTTGTGGTCCAAATCGAGTATTCTAAACCGGTCGGGTGCCTGCACTCTGTGCCCATCTAAAACCCATGCTCTGTCCCGGTCAGCTCCAAAAATTCTGCCCCGGCCTGTTTCCCTGAGTCAGAGTAGACCTAAACCCTTGATTCTGCCCTATTCTCTTCCCTTGGGCACCCTACTGGGATGACTGCGTAAACCACTAGCGCCCGTCGGCTGCCACAAATTTGTTCTGGGTAAATTCTTGTCTATCCATCTTATTACCGCCCAGCCTCTGTTCAATCCTCCTCTTATGATCGCATTTAGATTGCTCCAATGCACATGCTTAGTCGACACATTCCATGTAACTCGTTAACCGAGCGGAGATCACCCGTCTCTCAGACCAAGCTTGAGCCCCCTTTCAAATTTCCAAAATCTATCGGCCTCTGTTAGCAGCATCCTCCCATATATCTAGCGAGGCGCGAAAACCTCATCTCAAATTCATTGAACGGCTCGTGATCCACTTGCATTACATTCGTAAATTCCCTTAACATTTGTTCACGGTAGCTTGTCAAGGAGTACTGATTGAAAAACAATTCTTTAAATTGTTTTCAAGTCATCTCATCTAACTATTAACGAGTATAACTCCCTTCCACCACTGATCCGCTTCACTTCTCAATTTAAATATAGCAAACTCAATTTTTGCCTCTCACTACAGTGACTGGCTCGAAAATTTTTCTCCAGTTCATTGACCCAGTTCTCCGCCTCCATAGGGTCCAACGACCCTTTAAAATTGGTGGCATTCTGTTTATTAAACTCAGATAGAGTACTCTCATCTTGTGGCTGGGGTTGAGGCGGAACGGGGTTCTGCACCCCCTGTAGCTGGTTGGTCATGTTCACAGCCAACAGAGTCATGAGTTGGGTCATAATTTGCAAAACTTTTGTCAGGGGTTCGGGGTTCTGATGTTGCCCCTCTCTCTGAGATGTCTCTCCTACCGGGGCCTCCTGGCCCTTTGGATAATTTCCACTAGTAGTACTACCCGTACGTACCATGTTGATACAGATAGCCTTTACCAAGATATATAAACACGTACCTGGAAAAAAAAAACATAACTAAGGGTTACTATTTACATACATATATATGTACCACATTCGGTTGTACATCAGACTTTCACTCTTACCAGTTACAAAAGAAGGGTCCAATTATCATACACAAAAATGAACCCTACTACACTATACAATATACAACTAAGTGACTTCCGTCTAAGAACAGTCATAACATTCCACAAATAGTTCGAAACTCCAATGTCCCTCATCTAGGATCAATCATCGCCTATATTCTGAAAGAGCCCTATCGGACGACCAATCCCGGGCCATTTGTTGGATTGTCTGGATCACCCTCATGCTCGCGTCCCAAGTCTGTTCTTGGATTCGGCTCACAGATTGTCTTTCGCGTTCACATTATGCTTCTAACTTTCCTATGGTCTGGCTGGTACTAATTTCTAAGGATGGCAACCGAGTAGCCAGATCATATTTTTGCTTAGTCAACCGGGAACACTTTTCTTTCCAACACTCTACCTGAGTTGCACTAGTCATGGACATTCGTCCCAATTCGAGGTCTGCAACATAAAATTATTCGGCCTCGGCGTCATCCTCATCTTCCATAACCGGTCCTTCCATAGTAATTTCTTCCGGGCCTTTTTCTACTTCCAGATCCTCTTTCGGATCTTCATCCGGATCTTTATTCGGGTTCGGTTCCTCAAACATCCCATTGTGATCTGGATCTTCATTCGGGTTCGGTTCCTCAAACATCCTATCGTCGAGCCATCCGTCAAGATCAAGGTCATAAAGTCCGTAGTCCATTTCCTACAACCACAAAATACAGACATCAACTTACACCTTCATCGTCTCAATCCATAAATCCTACAGAAAATTTCCTTAATCATTTTTCCCAACCTATTCTGGTCGCACGCCCACTGGGGTCCCATTTTGCATGATACGTCCGCACAAGCAACAATCAATATTCAACGCTCACAACCGGTCAAAGCATGCACGTTCAAGTCACGTGCACTTCTCACTTTCGTTACGTTACTTCGTCACTAAGAAACTCATTTTCGCGTGACGCCTCATCACAATTCGACCGTCGCACTTCGCATGTTGCCCATCAGGTCGGCCTCGACCTTGGCCTTCCCTATGGGGTCGGCCTCGGCCTTGGCCTCCTCTTGGGGGTCAGCCTCGGCCTTCCCTTAGGGTTGGCCTTGGCCTCCCCCTAAGGGTTGGCCTTGGCCTCCCCCTAAGGGTTGGCCTTGGCCTTCCCCTATGGTTTGGCCTTTGGTCTCCATAATTAACACCTTCACTTCTCTTCAAGGGACCATACATCACTCTGCGACCCCGTCGCCTGAACGTCACTCCGCGACCCCGTCGCCCGGACGTCACTCCGCGACCCCGTTGCCCGTCGTCCGTCGCCCGTCGCCCGGACGTCGTCTCCGCGACCCCCGTCACCGGCGTCTAGGTGCCGCACTCCAACACTCCACCGTGCCCGTGCACCGCGCCGATGATACAGCCGTGCCCCCAGGCTCTCTGTCACACTACCGTGCTCCCGAAACCATACGCACTTCGTCGTGCCCATGCGCCGCGCCACTAACACAAATGTGCCCCCGGCACCTTACTCACTTCATCGCCCCCCATGCGCCACAATCATGTTACATGCCCCCCGGGCACCACACTCATTCACCACACCATGCGCACCTTGCCTTGGTCATGGAACATGCTTCGACCCACTCTTCGGAGTGTGCAACATCCTGCAGGGATAGACGACTCCTCCGGGACACTATCTGTACCAGGGAGCTCTTCAACTCCCCTTCCGCCACGTGGATGGCTCCTCCGGGATGCTACCTCAGCCAGTCGGGTAGACAGCTCATCCGGGATGCTACCTTGACGTGCTTCAAGTTCTCTGGCACAAGGACTCACCCATGGGGATAGGCGACTCCTCCGGGACACTATCTCCGCCAGGGAGCTCTTCAACTGCCCTTCCGCTAGGTAGACAGCTCCCCCGGGATGCTACCTCAGCCAGTCGGGTAGACGGCCCCTCCGGGATGCTACCTTGACGCGCTCTGAGTGCTCCAGCACAAGGACTTACCCGCGGGGATAGGCGACTCCTCCGGGACACTATCTCTGCCAGGGATCTCTAAGTGCTCCAGTATGAAGACTCCCCTTTCGCCAGGTAGACGGCTCCTCCGGGATGCTACCTCGGCCCGCGGAATAGGCGACTCCTCCGGGACACTATCTCCGCAAGAGTGCCTACGTGATTGGCCTACGTGCTCCGACACTGGGGGCTTACGTCGGCACCCCTAGGGACTATGACCCCCAGGTCACTCCGAGACGGGAGCAAGTCTTCGGAGGGCATCGCGCCTAGTTCACCTGGCAGTTGGGCATCGGGTCTTCCCCACCGCTGTCAGGCCTGTGGGACTCTACAAGGGCTTGGATTGGTGGCTAGATCAAGGGATTCTCTAGGCACACCGATGCTGTGGGAGCCAGTCTTTCCAGACAGACAGAGCGACGCTGTGAGGAGTAGGACGGGTGAATATGCTATCCGACAGTCCGTGGAGCATCGGCACCCGTGGACCCCTGGTGACGTGTCACTCCCGGGGAGTGCCATGTGTCGGTTAATGACATCATCATCGCAATCTCTATAAATAGAGGTCTTGAGAATTCATTTGAGGAGAACTCTCACATTTTCAATTTCTCACTCTAGAATCTTAGGGAGAGAAACATACAGGATCCTGACTCTGGACCTAAGCATCAGACTGTGACTGTCGTCGTATATTCATCATGTGCCATCGCCCTCGCAGCACTGCCACCCTCAGGCTCTGTCTGGGAAGCCCTTGGTCTCTGCCCTTGTTCCCCCCTTGCTGTGTCCTACATCAACATACTTGGCATCTGACTCGAACTGCATTCCTTTTGGTACCTCCACATCGACTGCGAACCCACTTTCTTTGGCATCAATCATCCTATCAAATATTTTGATATTCTCCTCACATCCTTCTAAATCTACAGAATCATATTCCTAAGCTCTAATACCAACTGTAACGGCCTGGAAATCCAAAACTCCATCGTTCCGGACCTCTGGGGTGCTAACCTATAACATCACACAGATCAGAGCACCTGTCATGATTTAAGATCCTAAAGAACACAACATAACGCTAAGTTCTTCCAACATCATAAAGTTCCACAAAAGGAATTCCAAGCTTAAGCTGTTACAAACTTATACATACGTTCTTAACAAGTACACTAACTATACAGGCCCACACAGGGGCCCTATTTACACAAATAAGGGTAATTATCTCAAAGTCTTACCTAACTCTAGCTCTTCCCCTCGCGATCTACTGTTGAGGGCTATTACAGAACGGAACAATCAAGGGTGAGCTTTTGAGAGCTCAGTAAGGTCGTTCAAAGGTAATCCCTGAGGGAGTTACAACGATTCAAAGACAAGTTGTTAAGGATTTCACAAGTCACAACAATCTGGCAAGAACGGGGAAAAGAGTTTCACCAGGTCTCTTTTGATAAGATATTCAGACAATTGTTTTAGTCATTCTTGAAACGATCAATTTAGATACAATGCAAATGAATTTTGAAGATACTGATCATGGGCAGTAGCAATGCCATACAGGCAAGGCTCAAAAAATGTACACAGGCATGATGTACCAGAATACTAGTCCATTTAGGTACTCGCCTGCGTTCCATGCAGGATTCAGACCAGCCTTATAACGCCTGCCTCAGTACAGGATAGATTCCCATGTCAGTATACAAAAGACAGATATCACGGAATCAATACACAGTTTAATGTTTAATATGCAATAAAAGGTGAGCACCGGTAAGAGTTCAAATAATTGAATCAGGTTCAATATCAGGGTTTACTTGGCAATAACATATCGATATCAATGTATACTTAGAGTTCAACAACGGCCATAAGAAAACGAGAGAATAATTGCGAAAGCAAACTGATGGCTCGAGGTTCGGATAAAAACTCTTACATGGTTCACAGCTACGATATCCTAACCGAAAAATCCTTTGCTTTAACCTAAACGGAACAGTCCAATAATTAAAATACAGTTTACATTACTGTATTATAAACTCACTATTAACTCACACATTCCCTGAACGACCCCCTCACCGGTACGTAAAATCACTAAAATGCCCCTGGGGTGAAAAATTACCAAAACACCCCTCGCATCCCTAAATCACCAAAACGGACTTTCCATGATTAAGATTGATAAGATAGCCTTATCGTATATGAATCAACTAAAACATACCCTTTATAGGTAAAATTACCAAAATACCCTTTCGGGGTAGCAAATTATCAAAATACCCCTAGGGATAAAACACTATTTTAGGCATCCTGAAGTTTTTTTTTGGCTAAAAAGTATTTTAGAAAATTTTGGCCCAAAAAATTCCGGACCGAGCACTCAGAAGTCGATTCGGCTAAAAATAGCTATTGACCTTGGAACGGACTCCAATTTTTGCAAGTAGAAAATACCAGCATCCTAGGGTCCTCGTAAAATATTCGCGCAAAACCGCGTCAGTTTGCTATTTTAAATTTCAATGTAAAGTTTCAGAATCACCGCATCCGTTAACCCCCTTCTCGCGCTCGAAAAAATTTGAAATGTTTCCACAGTACTAACCTCCTAAAAATAACTAGGGTCAATTTTTTGTACTTTGGCTAAATCTGACCTTAATTATTTTAAAAAAAAATTCAAAACCATACTGCTCAATTGATTTTCACCTTCAACGACACTTAGAGTCACTATTTAAATTATCACCCACACTACTTCACCTTGAAACACACACTTCCTTCACGCACCCACCCACTGCTACACAATTACACATTCTACACCTAAAACACACACTCTATCACTTTAATTCACACCCATACACATGTAATCACACACACAAACACACCCGTAACACCTACACTCAACAACACCCTGAAAATACCAAATACACACTATTATACTCACACACTCTCACCCATTACACGCACACACTCCCTATTCCTCACAACACACATCCAACTACCCATAAACACATACCTACACGATATACACATACAATTACACCTAGATGCACCAACTGCACAGCCCTGTCCACCGTTTTTCACACACAAATTAACATTTACACACACAGACCTCACAGCCACCTTCACGGTTTACACTCACAGTACACAGTGCTAAAACACACACCCATGAGCGGAAATCACACACTAGAAGGGGCAAGGGTTTACCCTTATAGGATTTCCTAAATCTTTCCTCTTTCTCTGAATTTTTTTCCAGCTGCCGAGCCTTCTTCTTCCTCAGTCGTTTTTTTCTTTTTCCTCCCCGTTTCCCTCATTTGCTTTGTTCTTCTCCTCTCTCTCTATTTCTCTTGTTTTTTTTTCTTCTTTCACCCGAAGTCTTCCTTATCCCCAATAACACTTATTTTAATATTTACCTAGCTTATTTATTAAAGCTAGTAGGAGGTGGCAAAATTTAAAAAAACATGTTTTTTCCCCAAATTACAAAGCAAGCCCAACATTTTACATATTTTCAAAAAGACCCCCAAAACTTTTAAAAATTACAATTTAACCCAAAACCCTTTAATATTACTTAGTCCAAAAATTCTCAAATAGTGTGCCATGTTACCACCCTGCTACTATTTTCAGACACCCGACGATTATTATCGTTTAGGAAATATTTTTCTAACGCCTCGAAAATGCGGGGTATTACACCCAATCCCACATCTTTGTATGGCTACCACCTATCTTCTCTAATTCTCTCTCCCTTACCGTTTGTTCTTCTTTTTTGTTGGAGTAAAATACAATAAAAAGTTGTTACTATTTATAAATCAACTACAGAAGTTGATTATGGTTTTCTTTATGTAATCTAAATTGATATTGGAATGAACTCTAAGAATGAAAAAGAGATAAATGGAAGGAGAAAGGAAAAGAGGAAGACAATTAAGGTACTTATGGCAACATGGATGATTTGGGTCAAATAGAACAGATGATATGTCACGAATGCAACAAGAATAAGGATCCTCTACAGCTCTACAGTACTTCTGTTGTAATTAAAAAGGCGATGTTAAATGCATATTAATGAGAAAAGTTGTCATTATAAATTTAAGTAAAAGTGACAAAATACTTTTAGTGATAAAAGATTATCACTAAAGTAGGTACATTATAGATCCTATAATAAAGTTTAAACAAACTTGGGCTATGAGTGGGTTGATGCATTAAAGTTAGTGTTTGGATACGTTAAAAAGTCATTTTCATTGTTACTAATAAAATATGGACACGTAGATGACAGAGAACCGCCCAGAAAAAAGGTACCTAGAAGGATACATGTTCGATATGAAAGTGGGCATAAGTGTTAGGCAGCTATTGAAGACGCCGCCATTTGTCAAGATAAATATGACAAGGTCAGGTGGTTCAGTATGACTGCGCAGGAAATAAAGATTTGTATGAAATTGCACAAGGGAAACAACTGTTAGCAAGAACGAGGCAATAGGTTGTGGCAGTTTCCAAGACTATATGAAAGAAGACAGTTGTCAACAAAGGTGTGGCGATCGATAGAAGCAGTTGACAAACAGACTGCATGAAGGAAGACAACTGTCAATAGGAGCGAGGTGATCGATAGTAACGGTTGACAGACAATTTTCAAGAAAGGATTGGAATGTACGGTTATGGAAAATCGAGGAATGATTGCAGAAAAGCGAATATAAAAAGAAGAAAAGGGCAACATGATAAGGATCATCAAATTCACACAGCATACTTGACTTGAAGAAATCGAGTCCAAAAGCTATCAACTTTATTTTTCCTTTATCTTTGTCAAAGTTTCCACATGATCTAACTTAAATCTATGGGAATTCCTGTCTTTTGTCATAGAAATTTCCAGTGTTTTGTAAAAGTACAACATATTTTGTGGGCAAGTCTTAACTTAGTTAAAGTTTCTATTTTTAGTAAAGTTTTCATTTTTAGTGAAGTTCTCAGGCCCGATGGGCAAAACAGGTCCCTCACTTTTAATTGATTGTGTTGCAGGTACATAAATCGGAGAAACATTGGCACACCCGGTGGAACCCTTTTAAAATAAACAGGAAAACAATGCTAATGACAAGCACGTGAAGTCACATAGTAAGGATAAATGGGCCAATACTGGCGCCGAGACCCATACTACCAACAACGTTAGTAACTTAGGAGAAACAAGAAACATCCAGGCCACCAATGGCGTGAGTGAGAATGCTAATACAAATACCAATGTTAAGAATTCAGGAAGCACTAATGGGGAAAGTACTTATGATGGTCCAAGTCTTAATGGCGAGATGCTGGCTATCAATCGAAACGTTGAAACCATGAGCTAGTTGGTGAATCATGTTAGTTCATCAACACAAGCATTTACGTCTATGATGTGTCAATTCATGTCTATTATGCAAAACAAAAATATGGTTATAAATTGAATGGTCAGTAGTCAGGATTAGTCTAGTTCCAAATTGACGAGATGAGAAGGTTAGCAAAGGAAAGAAATGCCCCTAAGGGGGACATAATTAAAGATTTATCGTGAGAAATCCAAAAGCAGACTTCCTCTATCTCCAAGATAGTGGATGTAAAAGTACAGAAAGGAAATGATCCTGTTAATTATCAAACTGACAAGATGGAGGCAGACATTTTTCCCATGAGGATCAAAAATACTGTGAAGCAACCTAATGGTTTAAGTTCAAACCACCCACACAATTCAGGTTGGTATATCCCTATGCCTCTACCAATGAGGGAGATCCAGGGCCGAGCAAAAGGGGTGTGCCCACAAATGGATCTAGAGCCCTGCAACTTGGCCTAATAATATTCATGTTACTATGAATGAGGCTGGCCAGGTTAGGGTTGGAAAAGGATCGAGAATGCTTTCACCCTTCCTTATAAGAAGAATCAATAAGGGGTATCTCGATTGAAAAATCCCATGTTTAAGGAAGTTAGTGGTGTCACTAGACCAAATGGTCCTGGTGATAGAGAAAGCGTAGGCCCAAGATTTGGAGTCCAACAACATCACAAGTTTTATCAGGTTGGCGTAGGTCAAGGGTACAGACCTATCGATAAGCCACTTTATAGAAAGCCATACCCTGATGAAATTGGCCAGATGGAAATTCCTATGGGAGTTAAATTCCCAAAGTTTGGCCTCTTCCACGGGGAGGGGAACCAGTCGACTATCGAGCATATAGCAAGGTTCACCTTCCAATGTGGCTATCTTGGCCAACATGAGTGGATAAAGGTAAAATGGTTCCAGCATTCACTAACTCGAGTAGCTTTTTCATGGTCTGCCAACCGACCACCAAATTCAGTGTTTTCATGGAGACACATGGAATAGCACAGTTTTTCAAATGGAGCCAAAAATTTCCCTGGCAGATTTGGCTACCCTGAAGTAGTTCTCAGGAGAGAGTTCAGAACAATTTTTAGAAAGGTTCAAGGCATCTAATAATAAGTGCCATTTCCAAATGCCAGAGTCTGAATTGGCAAACTTGGCCTTATGGTATAGATTTAGAGATCAGGAAAAAATTTGAGGGCATGGAGTTTAGAAATGTGTTTGAGCTCTCCTCTAGAGTGGCATGATATGAAACATTGCTAAGGAAAGAACAAGGTAAGAAGAACTCATCGATGGGGACCTACTTCAAGGACCCTATTGGTTTGGAGATAGATGTTATGGAAATGGTTGGAAAGAAACCAGTCATCTGTGAGCCTTTGATTAAAGTTAGGAAACATGTTAGCCTACCCTTGAAGTTGCCCAACAAGATGAATCCATTGCCTGTATTACAGAAGTAATATTAATCAGGTAAATCAAAGCTTTGATCATCTCTCGAAGATTAAATTCATTCAGCTTTAAGGCCTTTTTAGGGCTCCTAAAGATAAGAAGGCTAAATTTTGTAAGTGGCACTATTAGTCATAATACTAACAATTGTGTACTTTTTAGAATATAGTGCATGATCAGATCAATGGGAAATGCTGAAGTTTGTTGATAAGGATAATGAGGTGATGAAAGTTGACATTGATCCCTTTCTAGAAATGGCACTAGATATTAACGTGGTGTCAGTTCATTACAGTTCTATCGAGTGCTCAAGCGGCAATGACAGTTCAGAGCAAGATAACTTTAAAGGCAGGAAGTCATTAGAGAGGAGCATCGATAGCAAAAAGGCAAATGAAAAGATTGTATGGGCTGAAGAAGAGTTCAATTCCAACAGGGAAATGAGTATCAGCTATGCATGAGAGAGAAGAAGAAGATCATATGGGAATGGGGACTCCAAGGGTAGTTTGTTGCTAAAATTTGGAACCTTTATCTCTAAAAGCGGCCCAAATGGAGAACCTATTTTTCAAAATTGTGGTTCCTCAAGTAAGTGGTCTAAAAGAATGTGGTGAGAAGAAAACATAATAGAAAACTCGGCCCAAAATAGAAAATCACGAGAGAGCCATTGGAAAATAGATAAAAAAAACAAAAGAGTTTTTCTACTCAACCGGGTGTGAGTTTTAGACAGCCAAATATGGCCAGCCAAGTGATTTATCTGAATAATATTGGGCCAAGACATTACATGTCAAGAAACTACAAAGGGAAGAATCCTACAATGGCCAAGTATTGATGCGAGCCAAAGATGATTAAGTTGAAAGGCCATCTGATAATCAATGGCATGCGGTTGGTCAAGAGAAGTTCCCACTTCCATGAGCTTGCCAAGATTTGAACTGAATACAAAAAAGAAGAGTTCAAAGGAAATTTGCCGCCATAATGCGAAAAGATTTGCAAGTCAAGCAGGCTCATACTGCTCCGTAGGAAATGACCATGTACAAGAGAAGCGAACCATAAAGGTATGGCTGAAAACATACAACAGAAGCCTAAATAAAATAATGGAACAAATAGTGATTGGAAATCAAGAAAAAGATGCCAAGGTAGTTAGAAAGATTAGGCAGGTGAAAGAGACATCGACTAAGCGATATTAGAAAATTGGAAAGGAGTTAGAAATTGAAGTCTCGACCATAAAGACTAAGTTCAATATTACAGGAAGTGTGAAAACCGCAAAGGTAAGACAACAGAAGTAAAGAGGAAATTGTTCTACTAGGAACACGAGGTTACGATATATTGTAACATGGTGTTCATCTTACCTCTCACGTTTGAGGCAAAAAAAAGGCAATTTTCAGAGAATGAAGATGATGTAGAGAATGGGGGCCTCATAATCACCAGGGAAACGGGGTCATTTTGACCAGGTCAGATTCGTAAAAAAGTAGATATTTTAAGCCTCTGTTCATTTCAACATGGATGGCTAGCCAGTGACAGGGTTTTGGTCGATAATTGTGCTGCAGTAAACATTCTGTTGAGAAAGTTATGTAAGGATGAGAAATACTTGGTCGCACGTGAGATTATGGTATGAAACTTTGCTGGAGCAGTTTCTAAACCAAAAGGTGTGGTTCCAATAGAGTTGACAATTGGAAATAAAATGAACATACCACCCTTTTTTGTGATCGATTCCTCATCTAGTTTTAATGCCTTACTCGATAGGGATTGGATCCATATCAATGGTTGTATACCGTCCTCTCTCAATCAGGTGTTAATGTTCTGGAGAGAATAACAAAATGGAAAAAAGGTGGCAGAATTGGTTTGGGCAAATGACCAACTATTCTTGGCAAATTCCAATTGCGTGGAGGCAAAGTTCTATCAGCAGTGAATAGAGTCGTTAACATTGGTTGGTGATGAGATGATGACGTGTGGCCAAAATGTCGAATGGACAAAATCTGTAGATGATCACATGCAGATAGAAGATGAGATGGTTGGACCTGGTAGTAGAAGGTCTTGTCCAAGTGTGTGAAGAAGTATTGTTGATGGACAGATACGACAAGAAAGAAGTGGACGAGCGACAGGAAGAAAAAGAGCTTCATGTCCATAATCAGGAAATTCAAGAGGACATTGAGAATTAGGAGGTGCAACCGATGACGGTTAAAATTATAGATAAGAGTAAATAAGAAAAGATGCAATAATGCTTACCTTTAAAAAGTTGATGGTTTATGCCATGGAGAAAAGTTTAGCAAAATTTTCTTCTATCAACTAGGCAGAATGTATAGAAGATGATGAAAATGACCAATTAGATGGTATTCAGGTATGGGATTCGAGGCTGGCCCCAAAAAAATTGGATTATCTAAACGCGGAGATTCAAGATCCCTTATTACATGTGAACCTAGGGACAGAAGCTGATCCACCATTTTCATTAGTGCTAGATTATCAGAAGAGATGCAAAAGCAAGTGATTATGCAAAAGCAAATGATTGAATTGGTCAAAAGATATAAGGACTGTTTTGCATGGAGTTATGAGGAAATGCTAGGTTTGGATAGAAAGCTGGTCGAGCACAGGCTGACAATCAAACAAGGCTTCAAACCTTTCGTACAAGCACTCAGGAAGATGTGAAATAAGGTAACCCTACTGGTGAAAGAGAAAATCAAGTGGTTGATAAAGGCAAAGTTCATTAGACCTATCAAGTATGTTGAATGGATGTCGAATACAGTCCATGTGTTAAAGAAAAATGGCAAATTAAGAGTCTACATCAATTTCAGAAACTTACATACTGCCACCCTTAAAGATTAGTTTGCCATGTCTGTTTTTTATTTATTCTTTGATTCAGTGTCAAAGCATGTAGTCATGTCTTTTAGGGATAGAAATGTTGGATATAACAAGATTATTATTAAGAATGATGATGTTTATAAGACTGCATTTAGAAGTCCTGGTGCAATTAGGATATTTGAATGGATAATTATGCCCTTTGGCCTAAAGAATTCTGGGGCCGCATATCAAAGGGTAATTGACTTGATATTTCATGACATGATTGGTAAGTTTCTATAAGTATATATTGATGATGTAGCTGTTAAATCAGATGACCATCAAGAACATATAAACATCTAGAAGATGCCTTCATTAGAATGAGGAAACATGGTTTGAAAATGAACCCTCTAAAATGTGCTTTTGGAGTTTCTGCAGGGAACTTTTTAGGATTTTGGTCCATTAGAGAGGAATTAAAATCGATAGTAACAAACCAAAATCCATCATAAATGTTAAACCTCCTTCAAATAAGAAAGAACTTAAGTGTTTCTTGGGCCAAGATAATTTGTTACGCCGATTCATTGCCAATTCTACAAGAAAGACAGAAGCTTTCCCAACTTTGTTGAGACTAAAAGGGGATTTCAAATATCACTGGGGACAAGAACATCAGCAGGCTTTTCAAGTGATAAAGGAGTATTTGGTTAAGCCTCCAATCCTAATGCGACGAAGAATCGGAAAGCCATTGAAGCTATATTTATATCGGCCGCAGAGTCTTCGCTTAGCAGTTTTCTTTCTCAAGAAAATAGTCAGGGCTTTTAGCAAGCAATTTACTATTTCAGTTGAGGTCTAAATGTAACTGAACAAAAGTATTCTACAGTAGAAAACAATGTTTAACTTTATATTCTACTGCACTTAAGCTTTAGACATTACATGTTGCATTTTGATGCGTTAGTAGTAGCACAGACTGATTTAGTAAAATGCATGCTATCGGGACCAGAGTTACGAGGTAATATGGGAAAATGGGTGCTAGCTTTGATAGAGTATGGCCTGACTTATATCCCTCAGAAGGCCATTAAAGTATAAGCATTGGCCGATTTCCTAGCCGATCATCCAAGTGATGACATTGGAAATAAGTGTTACACGTCACAATCGTCCCTTGGAATATGATGTTCGATGGATCAAAAACTAGTAAGAGAGCAGGGGCTGGGTGGTATTGACACGGGAAATGCTCATCAATTTGCCTTCCAAATTGAGAATGATTGTTCAATAATCAAGCTAAATACGATGCTTTGATTGTCGGCATAAAAATACTATTGGATATGCATGTGATGACGGTCCAAATATTTGGAAACTCCCAATTGGTTATAAAGTAGCTTACTGGAGAATTTAGATGTTGCACTCCTGGTCTAGAAATATATATCAGTATTACTTCATATTTGTTAAATAATTTTGATGTGACCATAATGCATGTCTCAAGATTAAATAACGAAGATGCCAACGCTGTAGCTCAATTGGCCTCAGGGTTGGAAATCATGCATGGAGTTAGTGAATAGTTGGTAAAAGTATCTAACAATTCACCATCAATTGGTGAAAGATACAAACAAGTGGAAATGGTTAACCCAGTCGATTTAGCTCAGAACGATTGGCGAACTCCAATCATTCAGTTTTTACAAAATCAATAATTGAAAGTGGAGAAGAAAATTAATTTACAAGCATTCAAATAGTTTATAGTAAATGGCAACTTGTTTAAAAGAACACCACAAGGATTGGCCTTAAGCTGTTTAGAAAAACACGAAGCCATGCATGTGATGGCTAAAGTGCATGAAGGTACTTGTGGTGCTCATCAAGTGGGCGTGAAGATGAGATGGTTGATTAGACAACATGGTCATTATTGTCCTACCATAATGAAGGATTGCATCAAATGTGGATAAGGATGTCAGGCTAAAACAAGGGGCAGTTCATCGAGCACCTTGTATAGATATGCAATCTATAGTCAAACCACGGCCTTCCGTGGCTGGGATATGGACCTGATACGTCAAATACATCTTCACTTGGCTAAGAAACATGGCTTTATTACTATAGCGACTGATTATTTTACTAAATAGACCGAATCCAAGCCAATGAAGACAGTCAATCAAGGTTTTGTCATCACATTTATCAAGGAAAACATAATCCATCGATTTGGATTGCCTCAAACTATGATAGCTGATAAGGGTACACTTTTTACTGGGGGCAAATTCAAGCAAATACTTGAATTTGCCAAGGAATACAAATTCAAAATTTTAAACTCTATTCCATATTATGCCCAAGCTAATGGATAGGCTAAGGCCACAAACAAGTCGATAAAGAATATCATAGAGAGGGTAATTGAAGATACTCTAGTGATTGGCATCGACTACTATCAAAGGTACTATGGGCATTTATGACTTCCCCAAAACCTAGTACAGGGGTGACTCCATATGCTTTAACATTTGGGCATGATCTTGTACTGCCGATGGAGATAATAGTCAACTCATTTAGAGTGGCTATGCAAAATAATCTCCATGTGGCTGAATTTAATGAAGCCATGGCAATTGAGTTGGAAGATCTAGATGACCATCTATTGGACGCTATAGACAGAATGCATGCGCAAAAAATGAAGGTAACCAGATCTTAAAATAAAAGGGTTTAGCTATGTCTTTTAAGGAAGGGATTTAGTTTGGAAAATCATTCTTCCAATAGGGACCAAAGACCCAAAATTTGGAAAGTGGTCCCCAAATTTGGGAAGGACCTTTCTAAGTACATAAAGTGCTCAAAGGAGGAACATACTGGCTGAAGTCTTTAGAGGGGCAATCACATGCCAAACCTGTTAATGCCAAATACCTAAAGAAATATTTCCCTTCCATGTGGGAAGAAGTTGAACCGATTGATAAAGAAAAATTGCATTAGCCTGTTAAAGGCTACATTACTCAACACATAACGAAGGCCAAAGTGTTACAGCATTCAAACATTGGTCAAACTAAGAACATAATTCAGTTAATCAAAATTGTTCTTGGAAAGAAAGATATAGACAGTATGTGGCAGTTCTAAATTGATTCAGACATCAAAGGCAATTTCCACTGTGACTCAGCCTTAGAGATGATCTGATCGGCAATGGCAAGTTGAGAGTTGGTTCTTGCACGATTTCTCAATGGTTCCTCCTAAGCATTATCCCATTCAAGTGCCTCTTTATACACATCACTTTTTCGCTGGACTAAACCTTGTTCTTTCTCCTTCGTCTCAGCCATCTTTGTCTCTAGTTCCTTCATTTCAGCTGCTACTTGCAGAATATCTTTTGAAAGCTGCAGACTAGTAAGATCTTTTTCTTGTATCCTTGCATTCAAGACATCGATGTCCTTTACTCTTGTTCTGCTTGTCTTGATATCCATTCCTTGCCTCCAAGAAGAAGACATAAGCAGAACTTGCAGTTTCAGAATGGTTATCAGTTCCGCTTGCGCGCTGCACAGAGCAAATGTATTCTCTGATAAAGTATTTATCAGGTCATTCAACTTTGACATCGCATCATTGTTGTCCATTCGAGAGAGCATGGCTGAGTAAACTTCTGAAAATAGTCAACACAGCGACTGCATCAATACTTTTGCTAGAGGTTGAGGCTTCTGTGGAAGGCCAAGTATAGGTGCTAATTGCTGCCTGAAGTTGTTGAAACTTGTGATTTATATTGTCAGCAACCGGCGCAACCACAGGATCGGTTGGTTCATTCATTATAGGCACATGATCAGTTCGGCACAGGTACATGATCAGCTGGTTCATTCACGACAGGGACAATTGGTGCTTGATCCATTGTTCGAGCAGTCATTGTTGGACTTGTATCAGAGTTACTGTTTGAGAAAGTTTAATTTTTGGTAGTGAGTGAACCTCAGAAGTAGGAGGGGTGCTCAGCTGAGCACTCTCCGATTGATGAGAGTGGAAATCACTAGAGTCTTCTTTATCCTGAACATCCCAAGATGTATCCTTGGCCTCTAAGAAGGGGAAACGAGGTATAAGCCATTGGGGGTTGAAAAATGCAATACAAACACAACTAGACCACTGAACAAATATTCACCTTTTGAGAATATGTGGGGATTGATGAGCTAAGATAGTCGAAGGACCCTCACCAAAAGGCGGTTCTGCACCAATACATTTATCCACAAAAGAATCGATAAAATCATCGTCACATAAAGTTGTTGCCTTTTCTTTGCTCATGATGTCTGTTGCTTTTTGGCTCAAATCAATGGTCATGCCACCTAAATTTTAAGAGGGGATTGAAGGTTATGAAGATGTTGATGAACGGTCAATAAATGTAGTATCACGCACTTTTCGAGCTATTTAAAATAACTATCTGTGACCTGAAAATAAACGAGTAATAATTTTGAGTAATGCTCGGGGATTAGTAGAGAATGGAAGCTTAAAATGATTTTGGGGTTAAAATGTAATTTTGAAAAGTTTTAGGGTCATTTAGTAATTTTGGAAACTTTGGGGGCTATTTTGCAAATTATGAAAAATGGCAAGTATGTGTCAAGTTTTGGGAAAATTAGTCATAATGCAATGCCACCTCCTACTTTTAGAAAGGGTGACTAATGATATTTGATTATAAATTAATGATTATTTAATTCTTTAGGAAATTAAATAAAAGAAAAGAAAAATTAAAAAAAGAAGAAACATAACAGAGAAAGAAAAACGGAGCACAAAGAGCTCGCGGGGAAAAACAGAGGGAGAAAGGGAAATAATTGGTGCATATTTTCTCCCTTTAATCCGTTTAATTTCAATGTGTTTGAGTTAAATTTCGGAGGTTTGTGTTCGGGTGTATAGGGGGTCCATTCAGGCGTAGGGAATGCACATTGCTGCTACGGCAGCAGTGGTGCTGTGATTGTGTGTGGGTTTTAGTGGGGCAAGAGTGTGTAAGAGAGAGAGAGAGAGAGTGAGTGTGTGTGTGTGTGTGTTTGTGTGTAGGGGTAGCAGGTAGGTCTTAGTATGTTTTCAATTTGTGTAACTGTGGGACTTATGTGTGCTTTGTTGTACGTGTATGTGTGTGTTTGGGTATACGAGGGGTTTCGGGTGTAGGGTGACGGGGGCTAATTGTGTGTGTATATGTGCATGCTATGTGGTGTAGTGTTTGTTCAGTGTGTAGGGGTAAGGGGAGAGTGCAGTGTGGGTGTACAGTGTGTGCCTTGTGTGTGTTGCTTTGTATGTGTCCGCACGCGCACGTGTGTGTGTTTGCGTGGGTGAGTATATGTTAATTGTGTGACTTATGTATGTATTTCAAATGTTTTAGTGTGTGTATTGGTGGTGAATATGTGTGTGTGTGTGTGTGTGTGTTTGTGAGAGAGAGAGAGAATTGGGTGTCCGTGTGCTTCAACAGAGAAGGGGGGGAAATGAAGAAGAAGGGATTGTGTGTGGGGGAAGGAGATAGAGTGTGTGTGTTTTGGATTTGAGCAGTACTTGTAAATGTCACTAAAAGGGCTAGGGTTTAGGCAGTGTATTGAGCAAATTTTTAAAAATAGTTCAGATACTATTTTGGTCAAGTACCAAAAAAGGACCCCAATGTTTTTAAGAGACGTACGGTGTGGAAAATTTTGGGAATTTTCTGTGTCCACAAAAGACGCTAAATTAGGTATCGATGAAAAAGCATTCTCGATCTATTTAACATAGTAAATCAATTTATTTTAATCTAAAAAGTTTAGGAAGACCTTATACTACTAAAAAGTTTTAGTATCTAAAAATTTGTGCCATTCTAAGGTCGATAGCTATTTTTAGTAGAACCGGCTTCTGATCGCTCGATGCAAGCACCGGTTTGGGATTTTTGAGCGAATTTTTTTCTGAGACAGTTTTTTAGCCCAAAAATGAGTTCGAGATGCTTAAAATAGTGTTTTAAAGTGTTTTTTGAGATTTTTCAGGTACGGGAATCACTATGGGGTGTTTTGATAATTTGTCACCCATAAGGGGTATTTTGATAATTTTACCTATAAAAGATATTTTGGATAAATTCACATACAGTAGGGATATTTTAGTGATTTATTTACGGGAAAGCTGTTTTGGTGATGTAAGTATGAGAGGGGTGGTTTTGGTAATTTTGCACAAAAGATGCATTTTGGTAATTTTACCTACCCGGTGAGGGGGTCCATTTAAGGAGCCTGCGTGAGTCAGTATTGAGTTTATAATATCGTAGTCTATATTCTGACCATTTAATTATTTCATCTAGGTTAACGTAAAAGACTTTCTGGTTAGGATAATTTAGCTTCAGATCTAGGTAAGGGTTTTTATCTGAATCCTGGGTAAGGATTTCGATATGAACCCTTATTTCGATAACTTGTGTTCATAAGTATTCTTTTGATTTGCTTATGGCCATTGTTGAACAATGACATAGGCATTGATATCAGCATGTTATTGCCAAGGAAACCCCACCATTAAACCTGAATCAGTTATTTAGAGATCTTATCAATGCTTGCCTGTTATCGCATGCTGAGAAAATTCGATAACTGTATGCATTCTTTCTTTTGAATGGTTGTGCCTAAATTCGATAATTATTCGTATTTGTTTTTGCTATTTGTTTGTGGCTATTTTTGAGTTCTAAATGATGAATTGTTATCCGTATGTTTGATTGTCATTGAAAACCTAATTGATATCGGTTACTGAATTCATGTTAATGCTCAATTTTACTGCATGTCAACCATTGAATTTCTTGTTGATTCTATGATTGTTGTCTTTTTTATTGACCTGGGGGTCTGTTCTGAGGGAGGCGTTATAAGGAAGGTCTGTTCCGGCGTCCTACGGGAAACACAGGCTAGTCCCTTGATCGATGGAAGGGGCTAATTATCGTACATCATGCATGTGTACACTTTATGTGCATTGCCTGAATGGCGTTGCCTCTACCCAGGATCAAAATAATCTAAAATTGTTTACATTGTATCTTACAATGAATGTTATGAAAAATAATTGGAAATGAATACCTTTATATCTGATTGAATGGGATTGAGTTGAAACTCTTCCCCATATTGTGATCGAACTATTTGTGATTATCTGAAACCTTGTCCATATTGTCTTTGAAATATCTGTGTTAGTTTTAAAAACCTTTGGAAAATCAGCATTGCACTTTAAAATGATGGCTTTTAAAAATGATCTTCAAATGATTGTTTTGGTGTCTATTTATGATTGTTTATTGTCATTTTAAAAAATCATCATTATGTTTGAAAATAATGGTTTCAAAAATGATCTTCAAATGATCGTTTTGATGTCTTTGAAAATGATCTTCAAATGATCGTTTTGGTATCCATTTATGATTGTTAATGTTTGTTTTGGTATCTATTTGTGATTGTTTTGGTATCTATTTATGATTTATTTAGAAATCATCAAACTGTTTATAATTGTCTGAAATATTTTGAAAAATTATCATCTAATGGACTCTAGAGTCGTTTGTAATTCCTTCGGTTGTTCCTTGAACGACCTTATTGAGCTCTCAAAAGTTAACCCTTTGTTTGATTCCCTTCTGCAGGTAATGATTAGCTGCAGAATGCTCGGAATGAGTTTAGAGTCTGCATGATAATCCGGAGTGCCCACCAATATTTTTGGGTCAGTTCAGGTAGTTGCTTTGTAAAGAACCTAAGTTTGAGTTTTGGAAGTTAAGTTGTAAAACTAGTTGTGGTTGAAGTTTTTCTTAGACTGTGTATCTTGAATAATTTGACTTCGTGTCCATTTAAAAGCTTTGTATATTTTGGAAGTTGTGATTGAGTTAAGATTATTTCTATCAGTGAATAGGGTCTGATGTGGTGTGGTAGGTTAACATTCTGGGAGTTTGGGGCGACGGAGCTCTGAATTCCTGGGTCGTTACAGTTCGTATCAGAGCAGTTCGGTCTTGTGGTATTAAGAGCTTAGGTATATTGTTCTGTAGACACGGAACCATAGGGTATAGGTAACGCAATTCTGTAGAATCATAGAGTTAAGAGTAGGGTAGGACAATGGTAGAGTTAAGAAGTTTGCCTTCTGTAATTATAATGTTCTTTAGACACATGTTGGTACAACTTTGATAACCGTTCATTGTATTAGTATGGCTCGCACTCATAGCACTGACAATGGAGAAAGTACGGAGGGCCAGGAGGTCTCCGGTAGAGAGGTACCTCGACGTAATAGGGAGGAATAACAGAATTCAGAACCGATGGTTGCGGTTCACTATGAACCATATTTTTACCTTGATGACACAGAATCTGGCTAACCAATAGCAAGGAGTACAGAATCATGTTCAACCACAACCATGACCTCAAGATGATAGTACCTAGGGTAAATTACAAACAAAATGCGACTAGCTTTTAGGGGTCATTGGACCATATGGAGTAGAGAATTGGATCAACTAAATTGAGAAAATTTTTAGAGCCATTCACTTTAGTAAGAGACAAAAGGTTGAATTTTCTATCTATAAACTGAGAGGTGATGCCGAACATTGGTTAAAAATGGTAGAGAAGAGTTTGATTCGTCAACAGTTTGATGAGATGACTTGGGAACAATTCAAGGAATTCTTCTTCAACTGACATTTTTGACGAGTTATTGTGAACAGATGTTGAGAGAATTTGCCAATATGACACAAGCAGATCAAGAATGGGTAGATGAATTTGAAATGAGTTTTTTACGCCTCGTCAGATTTGCAGTAAGGATGTTGCCAACAGGAAAAGATAGATGCTGGAAGTTTGAGTGGGGCGTTAGGCCTAAATTGAAAGATAGAGTGATCTCTGCTTAATTGACGAGCTATATGGAATGCGTATACTTGGCATGCGCTTTGGAGTAATCTATGGTCGACAGCAGAAAGAGGTACAAGGGGCTGACAAATGTCAACAATTTTTAGTGCCAGCACAGCAAGGTGCCCAAGGCCTAAGGATGAGGCAGAGGCACAGATTTAGGCCCGCTTCAGCTTAGGGATTTAGACCTGGGCAGAGTTCTAGAGTCAACCTGGGCAAAGTATGGGATTCAGAAGAGTGTAGAGCGTAGGAGCCAGATCTACCCAGAGTACTCAATTTGATTGATCGCAGAATTCTTGAGTTCGACCTACACAAAGTCCTAGTCAGGGTGGTGGGTCAGCTTTTCCAGCCACCTCATGTATCATGTGTGGGAGGTATCATGGTGGTAAGTCATGCTATAGAGTTACCGGAGGATGCTTTAGGTGTGGCAGTGTGGAGCATCAGGTTTGAGACTGTTCATTTACTAGAAATAATCTATCAATTTTTTGTCTCGTACCTATAGCTAGTGCATCAACAAGCAATATTCCTTGCTAGGAAAGAGGATCAAGCCCGCATGGCTAGACTTAGTGGACTCAGTTTCAGCAGGTGCAAAGGCCCATAACATCAATCTGTCTTTATTCTATGTCAACTCAGGATGTCACAGCATGTAATGGTGTGGTGCCAGGTACACTACACGTTAACCCATTAGATGCTCGTATATTTTTTGATTCTAAAGTGTCATATTCCTTTGTATCCCTTACTTTTACATGGTGATTGAGGGTGAAAATCTATCTCTTAGAGGCTAAACTTGTGATAGGCACTCCATTGAGAGAATCTTTGACTGTTTCTACCGTTATCTATGACTATGTTTTCCATGTTAGGGATAGAGATCTTCTTGTGGATCTCATCCCATCTACTATTATATACTTTGATATCATACAAGGCAGGGATTGGTTATCCTCTAATCATGTGTCCGTGGATCGTCATGGAAAACCTTAGTAGTGTTTGAAAGTTTTTAAGGTATGAGTAGTAGTTAAGTTAGTGATTTGATTTATGAGTGAGAATGGTGCTTTTGAGAAATGATTAGTGTTAAGTCTGAAAATTAGTTTGAGAGTATGATAAGAAATGTGGAATCTACCTTGTTATCTCGTTCATTCTTTTGTATGTTGAATTTGATTGCGACTTAATTGAATGCCAACTTGCTCTAAGATATTGGAGAAAATGTCATTCTTATTGAGTTGTCCTATCCCTTTTCAGGATATTATCTATTTTTTCGAATCTATTTGAACTTGGTGGGATAGTATCTGACCCACTGGCTATGGGAAAGTTACAAATCCTATTAAGGATCAATAATCTCTACTAATCGTATTTACTTCAAGTCATTGAGTTGACTTTTCTTCGTCATACCTATACCATTGTTTCTGTACTCATCATTTTCTAAAATGTCATAAAGTTGTATTATGAATCATGAGAGCCAATATGTATGATCATGTTAAAGATTTGCGCATTTTGGTCGCTCAGTCGTGATTATTATTATTATTTATTCCCCAAATGCTTGATTGGGATCATTGTTTGTTGTGATTACGTTAGATATTTTGTTGTATAATAATTACAGTATTTGTGATTGGTGTTCGTTTAATGTGTTCCAAAATGGTAACATGTTATGATCATTATTCATATCTAATCTGACTATCAAAATTATACTGTGTTTTATTCTTAAGTGATTTTGAAACTAACAGATTGCTATGTGCGTGTATCTTTACCTGATTTAGGATTTACATAATTATTTAGACTTCTAAGCCTCAGATAATCGGTGAATGAAAGTAGACTCTGAGAACAGGGATTAGAGTTGGACAATCTATTTGATGATTCAGTAAAAGATTGAGATTTTGGTTGAACATGCAACAGTAGACCCCATGTTACTTGCTTTTAAAACTGAAAGATTTTAAACGTTTACCCGAACAGATGATCGAAAGATTAGACTATAAATTTTTGGTAAATAATGTGATTGTATCATAAGTGATGTGATAACTTAAAGCCTTAAACTTTAGTGAAAGTGCATTACATGCGAATGCAAAATCATATTTTGCGCTATGTTAAGATAAAACATTTCTCTGTGATGAATTTGGTAATAGTTTAGGCTCGTTGAGTTCAGATAATTGAGTGCGCAACGAAAGCATAGTGGTTATATTTTTTCTTTCATTTGTGATATGTAAGTGCTTATAGCGATGGGTTATCCATATTAGCTTTTGTAGAGTGAAAGTCACACGTGACCATCGCTTAGTAATTTGGTGCACCTTGAGCGTGAAATTAAGCTGGCTATTATTAAGTGGATTGTACAAGAGTATAATCTACTATATTATATGGATAACAAAATGGAGACATGTTGGATTAGGGATTGATTTAATTCATTTTTAATGCATTGAATTTAGAATGGTGTAATTCACTTTAGTGAGTTTCGTATTAGCTAAGTCATTGTTCGTGAGGTACCGAAACGATTAGAGCGCAAGTGATAACTTGACCAGTTTGAGTTTAGCATTATGAATTAGAATTTGATTAATGCGTTCGAGTATTCATCGGAATGAATTGGGTAAGAAGCTTAGATGTAGCTCAGCTACTATGTGATAGTTATCAGAGTTATGCAGCAGAAGCGTAGTGCCTAGATGTTATAAGTAAAAGGAAACCTGAGATTCAATTTCGAGGACGAAATTTTTATAAGGTGGGGAGAATGTAATATCCCACACTTTTTGATCTATTTAAATAACTATCTGTGACCCGAAAAATAAACGGGCGATAATTTTGAGTAATGCTCGGAGATTAGTAGAGAATGGAAGCTTAAAATGATTTTGGGATTAAAAGGTAATTTTAAAAAGTTTTGGGGCCATTTTGTAATTTTAGAAACTTTGATCAATATCATCTAAATTGTTTACATTGTATCTTACAGTAAATGTTTTGAAAAATAATTGAAAATAAATATCTTGACATTTGATTGAAGGGGATTGAGTTGAAACTCTTTCCATATTGTGATCAAACTGTTTATGATTATTTGAAACCTTGTTCATATTGTCTTCGAAATATCTGTGTTCGTTTTGGAATCCTTTGGAAAATCATCATTGCATTTTAAAATGATGGCTTTGAAAATGATCTTCAAATTATCGTTTTAGTATCCGTTTATGATTGTTAATGATCGTTTTGGAATCTGTTATGATTGTTAATGTATGTTTTGGTATCTATTTGTGATTGTTTATGATCGTTTTGGTATCTGTTTATGATTGATTATGATCATTTTGGAAATCATCAAACTGTTTATAGTTGTTTGAAATATTTTGAAAAATTATCATCGGATGGACTCTTGAGTCGTTTGTAATTCCTTCGATTATTCCTTGAACGACCTTACTGAGCTCTTAAAAGCTCACCCTTCGTTTGATTCTCTTCTGTAAGTAACAATCAGATGTAGAATGCTCAGGAATTGCTTTAGAGTCTGTGTGAGAATCCGAAGTGCCCACCACTATTTTTGTGTGGTAAGACCCATGCGTGGGTCGGTACTGTTAGTTGCTTTGTAAAGAACCTAAGTTTGAGTTTTGGACGTTTTACGTTGTAAAACTAGCTTAAGTTTTAAGTTTTTTTTTAGGTTGTGTATCTTGAAGAATTTGACTTAGTGTTTATTTAAAAGCTTTTTATATTTTGAAAGTTGCGATTAAGTTAAGATTATTTCTATCAATGAGCAGGGTCCCATGTGATGTGGTAGGTCAATGCTCCAAGAGTTCGGGGTGACAAGCTCCAGGTTCCCGGGTTGTTACAATAAAATAAGTACGTTAAGAAGAAAGATACCGTCAAAGTCCAAGTCCTCTCACTTAAACGAGTCTTCCGCGCTAGAGACTTTTTTCGAGTAGCCTTAGGCTTGGTCTTTACATGCTCTTTACGTTTATCAGCAGATTCAACAAGGGTTATCACAACCTCTCTACGCTTCTTACTCAGATCAGCAGGGGTCCTTAGCTCGACATCTAATTTGTAGGTTGGCCTTGTGCATTCAGCAGCTAAAAACCCAGACCCAATAGTCAAATTTCCAACGAAATTCTTACTTTTATCAATAGAGCATCCTAAGTTAATGGACATATATTTACTTGGTCCAGGGATGCTCGATGGCATAGGAAATGGCACAGTCACAACAACCAATGAAGAAGGCACTTGTGGAAGCATCATCAAGGGGATAACTGATGTCAGTTTAGCCAATTGATAGTCTGAAGGTGGTCCAACGAAGCTCACGTATTTTGAGTTGTAGCCTGACTTGCCTTCTTCATCTTCTCTCGGATTTCTTGTCATGTTTGGATAAGAGGTACGTCATACTCAGCATCGAAATCATCCACGACGCTCTTTTCTGATGGGTACCTCTGGAATAAATCTTCTACAGCCTCATCAATTGAAGGCTCAGCCACAATAGTTTTTTCTTTCTTCCCCCTCAACTTTCGAGGAGACTCCTTCGAGGGAGATTTCCTTTTCTTCTTTGGTGTAGTAGAGTTGCTAGTCCCTTCATCTGTACAAGAAAATGTAAAGTGGTAAAGTGAGTTTCATAATAGTAAGAGAATTAAAACTAAGTGACGAATGAAATAGAATCGGTATTTGGTCGGTTTGGGTTACTCTTAGCTAGATTGCCCATGCAGTTGACGAAATACATGTCATCATACAATACTGTAATCTTATCCTGGTACCCTGTATTGAAAGATCTCAGGTCCTTAGAGGTCCAGATTGCGATGTTTTCCATGACAAAATTTTCCATCAATTGATCAACGTGTCTGTCAATCGCCTAGATGTGATTAGCAGTGAGTCTCGAGAGCCTTTTCTTTGGTTCTACAAAACCATTATCAATGAAGAAATAAGTTGGTATCCCTTGTATTAGCCCAAACTATTAACCAAACTGAGACGTTGTGTACCACTCAAAGTTGCATACCGCAGAGGGGGTATTGCTGATTTGGCCACCAACGTGTTAAAAATGCCCGCACAAGAAACTTGCCCACATTTTTTTAATAAAATCATGTAATTCTGGGGACATCTCTTTCTCTATATGAGTGGATAGTTCTCTAAACCAGTTAGGACCAAAAGCCTTAGCAAGAAATGGGTGCGATCGTTTGACTTGAACAAAGTCAAAAAAGAAATGAAAGCAAGCTCCAAAAGAATGAGGTTTTAGCTCACCCAAAGACAGGCGGTGGCCATAGGTAAGGAAATAGGCAGTAGGTTGGATTGGGATCGAAGGTGCAAATTCCAAAAAATAAGGTTGAAGCCAAAGCTGAACTAACCAAAATGGGCCACCGATACTCCAGTGTATCTTTTTCTTCACTATTGTGAACATAGACGGATACAAGCTACCCAACAAAAAGGGTGCAAGCATGTAAACCTTACCATGAGCTAAACCGATGGTCATATTCATATACTCCTTGCTTAAAGACAAACTAGATACACAAAAGACATGCCTAGATAGCCAAATCCACAAGAAAGTAGCCAGTTATTTAAGATCGAGTGGAGTATTTTTCTGTTTAGAACGCAAAATTTTTGGAACATGGATTGAATGTCTCGAAGTATTTCACAGGAATTACAGGAGTGTTAAGTGATAAATCCAAGGAATTATGGTTGACCAAAGCATTCGTCATGGAAAACCTTAGTAGTGTTTGAAAGTTTTTAAGGTATGAGTAGTAGTTAAGTTAGTGATTTGATTTATGAGTGAGAATGGTGCTTTTGAGAAATGATTAGTGTTAAGTCTGAAAATTAGTTTGAGAGTATGATAAGAAATGTGGAATCTACCTTGTTATCTCGTTCATTCTTTTGTATGTTGAATTTGATTGCGACTTAATTGAATGCCAACTTGCTCTAAGATATTGGAGAAAATGTCATTCTTATTGAGTTGTCCTATCCCTTTTCAGGATATTATCTATTTTTTCGAATCTATTTGAACTTGGTGGGATAGTATCTGACCCACTGGCTATGGGAAAGTTACAAATCCTATTAAGGATCAATAATCTCTACTAATCGTATTTACTTCAAGTCATTGAGTTGACTTTTCTTCGTCATACCTATACCATTGTTTCTGTACTCATCATTTTCTAAAATGTCATAAAGTTGTATTATGAATCATGAGAGCCAATATGTATGATCATGTTAAAGATTTGCGCATTTTGGTCGCTCAGTCGTGATTATTATTATTATTTATTCCCCAAATGCTTGATTGGGATCATTGTTTGTTGTGATTACGTTAGATATTTTGTTGTATAATAATTACAGTATTTGTGATTGGTGTTCGTTTAATGTGTTCCAAAATGGTAACATGTTATGATCATTATTCATATCTAATCTGACTATCAAAATTTTACTGTGTTTTATTCTTAAGTGATTTTGAAACTAACAGACTGCTATGTGCGTGTATCTTTACCTGATTTAGGATTTACATAATTATTTAGACTTCTAAGCCTCAGATAATCGGTGAATGAAAGTAGACTCTGAGAATAGGGATTAGAGTTGGACAATCTATTTGATGATTCAGTAAAAGATTGAGATTTTGGTTGAACATGCAACAGTAGACCCCATGTTACTTGCTTTTAAAACTGAAAGATTTTAAACGTTTACCCGAAACAGATGATCGAAAGATTAGACTATAAATTTTTGGTAAATAATGTGATTGTATCATAAGTGATGTGATAACTTAAAGCCTTAAACTTTAGTGAAAGTGCATTACATGCGAATGCAAAATCATATTTTGCGCTA
This sequence comes from Escallonia rubra, assembly GCA_033065855.1. Lineage (NCBI taxonomy): Eukaryota > Viridiplantae > Streptophyta > Magnoliopsida > Escalloniales > Escalloniaceae > Escallonia > Escallonia rubra. Next base: position 297,012 of record JAVXUO010002537.1, read on the forward strand.
TGTTAAGATAAAACATTTCTCTGTGATGAATTTGGTAACAGTTTAGGCTCGTTGAGTTCAGATAATTGAGTGCGCAACGAAAGCATAGTGGTTATATTTTTTCTTTCATTTGTGATATGTAAGTGCTTATAGCGATGGGTTATCCATATTAGCTTTTGTAGAGTGAAAGTCACACGTGACCATCATCGCTTAGTAATTTGGTGCACCTTGAGCGTGAAATTAAGCTGGCTATTATTAAGTGGATTGTACAAGAGTATAATCTACTATATTATATGGATAACAAAATGGAGACATGTTGGATTAGGGATTGATTTAATTCATTTTTAATGCATTGAATTTAGAATGGTGTAATTCACTTTAGTGAGTTTCGTATTAGTTAAGTCATTGTTCGTGAGGTACCGAAACGATTAGAGCGCAAGTGATAACTTGACCAGTTTGAGTTTAGCATTATGAATTAGAATTTGATTAATGCGTTCGAGTATTCATCGGAATGAATTGGGTAAGAAGCTTAGATGTAGCTCAGCTACTATGTGATAGTTATCAGAGTTATGCAGCAGAAGCGTAGTGCCTAGATGTTATAAGTAAAAGGAAACCTGAGATTCAATTTCGAGGACGAAATTTTTATAAGGTGGGGAGAATGTAATATCCCACACTTTTTGATCTATTTAAATAACTATCTGTGACCCGAAAAATAAACGGGCGATAATTTTGAGTAATGCTCGGAGATTAGTAGAGATTGGAAGCTTAAAATGATTTTGGGATTAAAAGGTAATTTTAAAAAGTTTTGGGGCCATTTTGTAATTTTAGAAACTTTGATCAATATCATCTAAATTGTTTACATTGTATCTTACAGTAAATGTTTTGAAAAATAATTGAAAATAAATATCTTGACATTTGATTGAAGGGGATTGAGTTGAAACTCTTTCCATATTGTGATCAAACTGTTTATGATTATTTGAAACCTTGTTCATATTGTCTTTGAAATATCTGTGTTCGTTTTGGAATCCTTTGGAAAATCATCATTGCATTTTAAAATGATGGCTTTGAAAATGATCTTCAAATTATCGTTTTAGTATCCGTTTATGATTGTTAATGATCGTTTTGGAATCTGTTATGATTGTTAATGTATGTTTTGGTATCTATTTGTGATTGTTTATGATCGTTTTGGTATCTGTTTATGATTGATTATGATCATTTTGGAAATCATCAAACTGTTTATAGTTGTTTGAAATATTTTGAAAAATTATCATCGGATGGACTCTTGAGTCGTTTGTAATTCCTTCGATTATTCCTTGAACGACCTTACTGAGCTCTTAAAAGCTCACCCTTCGTTTGATTCTCTTCTGTAAGTAACAATCAGATGTAGAATGCTCAGGAATTGGTTTAGAGTCTGTGTGAGAATCCGAAGTGCCCACCACTATTTTTGTGTGGTAAGACCCGTGCGTGGGTCAGTACTGTTAGTTGCTTTGTAAAGAACCTAAGTTTGAGTTTTGGACGTTTTAAGTTGTAAAACTAGCTTAAGTTTTAAGTTTTTTTTTAGGTTGTGTATCTTGAAGAATTTGACTTAGTGTTTATTTAAAAGCTTTTTATATTTTGAAAGTTGCGATTAAGTTAAGATTATTTCTATCAATGAGCAGGGTCCCATGTGATGTGGTAGGTCAATGCTCCAAGAGTTCGGGGTGACAAGCTCCAGGTTCCCGGGTTGTTACAATAAAATAAGTACGTTAAGAAGAAAGATACCGTCAAAGTCCAAGTCCTCTCACTTAAACGAGTCTTCCGCGCTAGAGACTTTTTTCGAGTAGCCTTAGGCTTGGTCTTTACATGCTCTTTACGTTTATCAGCAGATTCAACAAGGGTTATCACAACCTCTCTACGCTTCTTACTCAGATCAGCAGGGGTCCTTAGCTCGACATCTAATTTGTAGGTTGGCCTTGTGCATTCAGCAGCTAAAAACCCAGACCCAATAGTCAAATTTCCAACGAAATTCTTACTTTTATCAATAGAGCATCCTAAGTTAATGGACATATATTTACTTGGTCCAGGGATGCTCGATGGCATAGGAAATGGCACAGTCACAACAACCAATGAAGAAGGCACATGTGGAAGCATCATCAAGGGGATAACTGATGTCAGTTTAGCCAATTGATAGTCTGAAGGTGGTCCAACGAAGCTCACGTATTTTGAGTTGTAGCCTGACTTGCCTTCTTCATCTTCTCTCGGATTTCTTGTCATGTTTGGATAAGAGGTACGTCATACTCAGCATCGAAATCATCCACGACGCTCTTTTCTGATGGGTACCTCTGGAATAAATCTTCTACAGCCTCATCAATTGAAGGCTCAGCCACAATAGTTTTTTCTTTCTTCCCCCTCAACTTTCGAGGAGACTCCTTCGAGGGAGATTTCCTTTTCTTCTTTGGTGTAGTAGAGTTGCTAGTGCCTTCATCTGTACAAGAAAATGTAAAGTGGTAAAGTGAGTTTCATAATAGTAAGAGAATTAAAACTAAGTGACGAATGAAATAGAATCGGTATTTGGTCGGTTTGGGTTACTCTTAGCTAGATTGCCCATGCAGTTGACGAAATACATGTCATCATACAATACTGTAATCTTATCCTGGTACCCTGTATTGAAAGATCTCAGGTCCTTAGAGGTCCGGATTGCGATGTTTTCCATGACAAAATTTTCCATCAATTGATCAACGTGTCTGTCAATCGCCTAGATGTGATTAGCAGTGAGTCTCGAGAGCCTTTTCTTTGGTTCTACAAAACCATTATCAATGAAGAAATAAGTTGGTATCCCTTGTATTAGCCCAAACTATTAACCAAACTGAGACGTTGTGTACCACTCAAAGTTGCATACCGCAGAGGGGGTATTGCTGATTTGGCCACCAACGTGTTAAAAATTCCCGCACAAGAAACTTGCCCACATTTTTTGAATAAAATCATGTAATTCTGGGGACATCTCTTTCTCTATATGAGTGGATAGTTCTCTAAACCAGTTAGGACCAAAAGCCTTAGCAAGAAAGGGGTGCGATCGTTTGACTTGAACAAAGTCAAAAAAGAAATGAAAGCAAGCTCCAAAAGAATGAGGTTTTAGCTCACCCAAAGACAGGCGGTGGCCATAGGTAAGGAAATAGGCAGTAGGTTGGATTGGGATCGAAGGTGCAAATTCCAAAAAATAAGGTTGAAGCCAAAGCTGAACTAACCAAAATGGGCCACCGATACTCCAGTGTATCTTTTTCTTCACTATTGTGAACATAGACGGATACAAGCTACCCAAAAAAAAGGGTGCAAGCATGTAAACCTTACCATGAGCTAAACCGATGGTCATATTCATATACTCCTTGCTTAAAGACAAACTAGATACACAAAAGACATGCCTAGATAGCCAAATCCACAAGAAAGTAGCCAGTTATTTAAGATCGAGTGGAGTATTTTTCTGTTTAGAACGCAAAATTTTTGGAACATCGATTGAATGTCTCGAAGTATTTCACAGGAATTACAGGAGTGTTAAGTGATAAATCCAAGGAATTATGGTTGACCAAAGCATTGGCATAGTCACAATCGGTAGAAGCCCCATTAGGGCACATATATCAAATACACCAGGGGCCATCGTTTTGGTCCTCAACATAAATACATTAACAGTAATGGACCAAAAGCAAAAAGACGAGCTCAATAATCATCGATCCACTTTAGGTGGATCCTTAGACATATAAATGAGCATGTAAATACCTTGTCTTCTCCATTGATTGGCATAGATGGCCACCAAATGATCCATCCATAAACCCCTATCTGCATCAATAACGGTCGGCCAAGTCCTAATCGACAAACCGATTTCAGACCAGCCTATCCAATCCCAATAAGGATCTCTCAATAATAGTTTCTCTGATTCATCAACCGGATAAACTGTTAGAGATGGAAGCCCAATCCTGAAGGAAGGACCCATGATATGAGGATTGACGAACTTCAAGCGTTTCTTAGAAGCGATCAGAATACATGAATCAATAGGTTCAACATAAGCCCTAAGAGCATTAATGCTCCATAAGGGATGAAGTGGAAACGGAATGCATGTTCCCTAATCGTCCTTGGGGTAGATTTCTTCTTTCCCATAACGTCTGAGATTTACTATAAAATGTAGATTAGAAAAATGGCAAAGAAGGGGTTTAGGAATCAGAAGAAAAGCTAAAGGGATTTTTCAAAAGTAGGGACAGTTTGTTTAAGCAGAATAAACTGAAGAGTTAGGCTAGGACTTAACTTTATCAACATAATTAAGTAATGGAAAGAAACCGTTGGAATATGAATTAGATCAGCAATTGATTCGCACAACCACACATGTCGCACGAGTCAAGGGGGGAAATGTTGGCTACGTTAATGTCATTTTTACTGTGACTAATAAAATATGGACACGTGGATGACAGAGAATGGTAACTATAAGGGCACACATACATCTGGGAAGTGGGCATAACTGCTAGGAAGTTATTGAAGACGCTACCAGTTGTCAAGATATAAATGACAAGGTTAGGAGGTTCAGTATGATTGAACAGGAAATTAAGATTTGCACCAAATTGCACAAGGGAAACACTGTCCGCAAAAACGAGGCAATCATAGTAACAGTTGACAAGTCGTTTCCAAGATTGAATGAACGATGACAGCTGTCAACAAAAGTGAGGTGGTCGATAGAAGCAATTGACAAACATACTGCATGAAGGAAGATAATTGTCAATAGGAGCGAGTTGATCAATAGAAATGGTTGACATGAAGTTTTCAGCAAAGGATTGGAATGAACGGTTATGTAAAATCAAGTAATGATTGCTAACAAATGAGTATGAAAGGAAGAAAAGAGCAACAGGACAAGGGGTCGCAAAATTGACAAATAAACTTGAAGAAATCAAGTCTGGAGGCTATCAGCTTTATTTTTCCTTTATCTTTGTCAAAATTTCCACATGAGCTGCCTTGTATCGAAAGGGAGTCTTGTCTTTCGTCGTATAAATTTCTAGTGTTTTGTAAAAGTACTTTTTATTTTGTGGACATCTTTATTAACTTTATTAAAGTTTCTATTTTTAGTAAAGTTTTCGTTTTTAGTGAAGTCCTCAGGCCCAAGGGCCAAAAAGATCTCATACTTTTAATCGATTGTGTCACAGGTGCACAAATTGGTTGTGTGTATGCCCACAACACAAATAGTTAGGTGAGAGATAATTTAGGCCCATGGATTCTATTTATATTTTTAAGAAGTTTTCTTGTTGAGTAAGTTAGCTAACTCCCTATGCTTTATTTTATTTTAATTTATTTTTCATGTTAGATATGTTAGCATACTCCCTGAGCCACGTTATTATTATTAGAAAAGGCATGTTCCCATTAAGTTATTTGTCTTTAGTCATAAGATTTGTAGACACCACATTTTTGTAATCTTAGTTTATCCCTTTTTATTTAGTCTTCGTCGTTGGACTTTACTGGTAATTAAGCTTATTATTATTATGAATTTTGGCCTAGTAATATGATAAGTATACTTTATTTAATTAAGTCCAATCCCATAAATGGCACAATCCAGTCATGGTCCTAGGTGAGTCCAGTCCAGCTGGTTAAACCAGTCCAACTTGTTAGGTTTAACCCTAGTTAGGAGATTTTGACTTGATTAAGATGACTCAGGAGTGATTTGTTATTAATCCTTGATTTCTTTAGTATACATGTAACTTGAAAATAATTCTCAAATCTGTATGTCTCTTTTAGATATGTTTACCTAATTTAGGACAATTAGTTTTCCTCAAATTCAAAAAATAATCTTATTTAATTAAGGGTGAACCAAAAACTAGTAGGTTGAATTGTTTTTCGATCTTTGATAAAGTCATTATTTTGCTCTAGTAGAGATAAAAGACTCTAAAAACTCTTCTTTGCCATTTTTCGCCAGCCCTTGATCATTATAAATTGAGCCTTGAGCTATAGAATTTGTGGGGAAAGGGGGGGGGGGGTGTTCCCAGTTGACTTCTTTCTAGAAATCTTGGACCCTTCTTCATTGACTTGGTGCATTATTTCTAATGAGTACCTTAAAACATCATAAAATATAATTCCCAACCCATAACCTCCCAATCTACTTGTATTGTGGATCCATCTTAACGTCATTCCAAGTAATCTAAGACAATATCGTCTCGAGGTATATTTTATCTCGCTCTATAGATTATGAGTCTCTAGAGTTCTCTCTTCCCTGCGACTATTTCACGGTCAAACATTTCGTAGTCATAAAAAGAGTCAATTTCGTTTAATTGGAAAGAGTCTTGTTAAACACAAAGATTTTTATTTTGGTTCGTCCACCAGATATCTAGGCCACTCTGACCCTGATTTTGGGTTCAAACAAAGATCGAAATAGTCTGTGTGTGTTGGTTATAGGGCAGTGGGGTGTGTAATTGTTTGTGTGTGAGTGTGTGTGTGTAAAGGTGTAGGTACAGTGTGTGCAGAGTGTGTTTTGTGTGTGTTTATGTGTGTGTATGTGCTTCGAGCGTGTGAGTTTAGGTATAATTATGGATTGATGGTGTATGTACGTGGGTGCATAGGTAGAATGAGTGTGTTCTAATATGTGAAGTGTGTGTGGGTACGTGGAACTGAGTGTGTAGTGTGTGTTTGGTGTGTATTTGTAAATCCTATCGATGCTCACCTATTATTGCATGCTAAGCAAATTCGATAATTATTTGCATTCTTTCTTTCGAATTGTTGTGGCCAAATTTGATAATTGTTCGTATTTGTTCTTGCTACTTGTTTGAGACTATCCTTGAATCATGGGTGATGAATTAATATCAGCATGTTTTAAATGTTATTGAAACACTAATTGATATCAGTTAATTGAATTCAGGTTGATGCTCATTTTTATTGCATGTCAAGCATTGAATTTATCGTTGATGCTATGGTTGTTGTTTTATGTGTTGAACTGGGGGTCTGTTCTGAGGGAAGCGTTATAAGGAAGGACTGCTACTGCTTTCTACAAGGAACGCAAGCTAGTTTCTTGATCGATGGAAAGGGCAAGTTATCATCGTATATCATGCATGTGTACACACTGTGCATTTGCTTAATGGCATTGCCTCTTGCCAAGATCAATATCTTTGAATTTGTTTACATTGTACTTTACAATGATTGTTTTGAGAATGATGTTCAAATGAATGGCTTGTTATCTGCTTAAAGGAGATTGAGTGAAACTCTTCCCCACAATGTGATCAAACTGTTTGTAATTATCTGAAACATTTTCCATATTGTCTTTGAAATATCCCTATTCATTTTGAAATCCTTTGAAGAATCATCATTTCATTTTAAAACGATGACTTTGAAAATGATCTTCAAATGACCGTTTGGTATTTGGTTATAATTGTTAATGTTCGTTTGGGAATCTGGGATGATAGTTAATATTTGTTTTGGTGTCTGTCTATGATTGTCTTTGGTCATTTTTTGTATATGCTTATGACTGATTATGGTCGTTTTGGAATCTATCAAACTGTTCATAATTGTTGAAATGTTCCGAAACATTATAAAAATAAACTCTTTTGAATCGTTTGCAATTCTTTTGGTTGTTCCTTAAAAGACCTTACTAAGCTCTCAAAAGCTCACCCTTCGTTTGACTCCCTTCTACAGGTGATCAGCTGTAAAATGCTCGGGAATGGGTTTAGAGTCTGTATGAGATTCCAGTGAGCCCATCACTACTGTGTAGTGAGACCCTTGCGTAGGTCAGTACTGTTTACTCGTTCTATAAGAACTTGAGTTGTAAAGAACCCAAGTCTTAATAGTTAAAGTTTAGCAGTTTCGTAATCTTGTACTTTGAAGGGTTTGAGTTTATGTCTAGTTAGATGCTTTGAAGTATGTGTCAGTAAATAGGATTTGACATGTTTGATGTGAAGTGATAGGTTTACACTCTGGGAGTTCGAGGCAATGGAGCTCCATATTTCTAGGATATTACAGCTGGTATCAAAACAGTTCGGTCTTGTGGTATTAAGAGTATAAGTATATGATTTTGTAGGCACAAAACCACAGAGTATAGGTAACACAATTCTGTATAATCGTATTTCGGTTAATGAGAGTGGGGTAGGATGATGGCAGATTTAAGTTGTCCGCCTTTAATTTGTAATTGTATGGTTCTTTAGACAGGTATTACTATAACGTTGCTAACTGGTAATGGTATTAGTATGGCTCGCACTTATAGCACTGGGGGTGAAGATAATATGGAGGGCCAGTAAGTCCCCGATATATGAGATTCCAATAAGTTTGTATAAGATGAGTAGGGATCCTTTCCCCGGCATTGGAAAGACCTGACGAAACAATCCTTAAATTGGGAAATGTGCTATATGGAGGTTTTTATGATTGTAGAGGGGCACCTCTACCTAATACGGAGGATAGCAAAATCCAGGACTGATGGTTGTGGTTCTTAACACTATGAACCAGATTCTGACTTGATGCCGCAGAATCCGGCTAACTAGCAGCAAGGAATACCGAATCCAGTCCCACCACAGCCACAACCTCAAGAAAAGAAAATTATGGGTGAGTTTAATGAACAAAATGCTATAAGATTTAGGAGGTTATTGGACCCTACGGAGGCAGAGAACTGGATTAACAAATGGAGAAAGTTTTTTTTTTTTTAGCAATCTATTGCAGTGAGAACGAAAAGGTTTGGATTTTCTATCCATAAACTGAGAGATGAGGCCGATTAGTGCTGGCAAATGGTGGAAAGGAGTCTGACTCGTCAATAGTTGGATGAGATGACTTGGGAACAATTCAGGAAATTATTCTTCAATCGGTATTTTTTTCAATGAGTTATCGTGAATAGACGTTGAGAGCATTTTCCAATGTGATACAAAAAGATCAAGAATCGGTAGATGAATTTGAAATGAGGTTTTAACGCCTCGCCAGATTTGTAATAAGGATGTTGCCAACGGAAAGGAGATAGATGTCGGAAGCCTGAGTGGGGGCTTACGCCTGACTAAGAGATGGATAGATTTTTGCTCGATTGATGAGCTATATGGAATGTCTTTACTTGGTACGTTCTTTGGAGCAGTCCAAGTCTGACAATAGAAGAAGGAATGAGCAAACATGGTGGACATAAGAGAGATAGGCAAGAGTCTTCCCAGGGCAGATTTGTAGGAGTTGATAGGCATCAGCAATTTTTCACAATCGTCACAGTAGGGTGCCCAAGCTCAAGGATAGGGCAGAGTCAGGGATTCAGGCCCGCATCAGCTTAGGGATTTAGACCTGGGCAGAGTTCTGGAATTCGATCAGGGCATGATATGGGGTTTAGAGGAGCGCGAGGTAGGCGCTCGATCAGTTTAGGGTACTAGACTTAGACCATCGCAGAGTTCTACAGTTCGACCTACACAGAATATTGGTCAGGGTGACAGGTTAGCTTTTATGGCTACCCCATGTGTCATGTGAGGGAGAATTCATGGTGGTTAGTCATGCTATAGATTTACCCGAGGCTGTTTTAGGGGTGGCAGTGTGGAATATCAGGTTCAAGACTGTCCAGTTGTTAAAAATAATCAGTCAACTTTCCGTCCCACACCTACAGCTAGTGCATCGACAAGTAGTGTTCCTCGTCAAGGAAGATGACAAGGCCGTAAGGCCAGACTCAGCAGTCTCAAGTCTAGTAAAGGCAGAGGCCCAGATCATCAGCTTGACTTTATTCAATGTCTATTCAGGATGTCGCTGCATCCCATGACATGGTGTCAGATATACTACAGGTTAACCCATTAGATGCTCGTATATTATTTGATTCTGGAGCAGCATATTCTTTTGTATCCCTTACTTTGGCATAGCGATTGAGGGTGAAAACCCATCCTTAGGAACTGATCTTGTGATAAGTACTCCATTGGGAGAGTTTTTTACTGTTTCCACGATTCTCTGTAATTGTATTGTCCATGTAGGGGATAGAAATATTCTTGTGGATCTCATCCCATTTGTTGTTCGAGACTTTGATATCATACTAGGCAGGGACTAGTTATCCTCTAATTACACATCCATAGATTGTTAGGAAAATCCCTAGTAGTGTTTGGAAGCTCGTAAGTTCTGAGTAGTAGTTAAGTTAGTGATTTGATTTATGGGTGAGAATGGTGGTTTTGAGAAATGATTGTTGTTAAGTCTAAAAATTAGTTTGAGTGTACGATAAGAATTGTGGAATCTTACCTTGCCATCTCGTTCATTCTTTTGTATATTGGATTCAATTGCGACTTAATTGAATGCCAACTTGCTCTGAGACATCGGAGAAAATTTCATTCATACTGAGTCATCTTAGTCCTTTTTAAAGATATTTATATGCTCCTTTTTAATCTATTTGAACTTGGTGGGATAGTAACTGACTGTAATGCCCTGGGAATCCAGAGTTCCATCACCTCGAACTCCTGAAACGTTAACCTACCACATCACATCAAACCTGCCAAATCCTGTATATTAACACATGCTTTGAAGCATTTAATCCGATATCAACTCAAATTCTTCAAATACAAGATTACGAAACTGCTTGGACTGAAACTATTAAAACATAGGTTCTTTACAAACTCGAGTCCTTATAGAATGAGTCGACAATACAGACCCATGCAGGGGTCTCACTACATAGGACTCACTAAAATCTCACACAAACTGTAAACCATATTCCCGTGCATGCTACAGCTGATCATTACCTGCAGAAAGGAGTCAAACGAAGGGTGAGCTTTTGAGAGCCCAGTAAGGTCGTACCAGGACAACCGAAAGAATTATAAAACGATTCAAAAGAATCCAACCGACGATGATTTCCAAAATGACATTTCAAACGATCTAAATAACTCGATGATTTTTAAATTGATCAAAATTCATCATAAATAGATTCCAAAATAAACAATAACAATCACGAAAGATTCCAAAACGATCATTGAAAGATCATTTCCAAAGCCACCATTCCAAAATACAATTATGGTTTTCAAAAGGATTTCAAAACGAGTTCAAAGGCAATCTGGGGAGGGATTCCAAACAAGCACAAACCATTTGAGACAACCCTTTCCAGTTATTTCCGTAACAGACACGGTAAGTTACAATGTCAATAAATTCAGAGATGTTGTTTCTGGGCGGTTGCGATGCCATTCAGGCAAAGCCAGTATGGTGTACACATACATGATGTACCAGAATAACTAGTCCCACTGAGTACTAGCCTGCGTTCCATACAGGATTCAAACCAGCCTTATATCGCCTCCCCACAAAACGGTTTCCCAGGTCAACACAAAATCAACAATATCAATGAACATTAACATAAACTCAAATCATCGAAATCAATTCGGGTTTCAATAACAATAAACATACGCATATAAGTCATCACTCGCAATTCCAAAATAACCACAAACAAATAGTAAGAACGATTATGAATGGTTATTGAATTTAGGCATAACAGTTAAGAAGAAAGATGCAAACAATTATGGAATATGCCCAACATGCAATAACAGGGGAGCATCGATAAGATTTCCAAATAATCGATTCAGATTCAATATTGGGGTTATCTGGGAATTAACATGCTGATAGCGACACATAATTCACTGTTCGACATTAGTCATAAGTAATCAAGGGAGTACTTACAAGTACGATTTATCGAAATAAGGATTCGGACAGAAGTCGTTACCCAGGGTTCAGATAGAAACCCTTACCTGTATTGGAAGGTAAGCTATGAAAGTTTGTTGCCTTAACCTAAACAGAATAATTAAATCATCAGAAACATAGCCTATGGTACAATATTATAACTTAATACGGACTTAGGCATATTCCCAAAATAAACCTCCTTCACCGGGTATGCAAAATTACCAATATACCCATGGGGTGTGTAATTACCAAAAACACCCATCGCACCCTTAAATCACCAAAACAGTATTTCCGTAAGTAAAATCACTCAAATTACCTTATTATATGTGAATTTACCTAAAAATACCCTTCTTAGGTCAAATTACCAAAATACCACCCGAGGGGTGGTAAATTACTAAAATACCCCTTCCCACACTTGAATCATAAAAATAGCCTTCCAGCAAGTAAAATCACTCAAACAACCTTATTGTATGTGAATTACCTCAAAATGTCTTTTATAGATAAAATTACCAAAATACCCCCTTCAGAGTGGCAAATTATCAAAATACCCCTTAGGGGTTCCCGGCTCCGGAAAAATCTCAAAAATACTTTAAAATACTATTTTAAGCATCCTGAAATTATTTTTTGGGCTAAAAAGTATTTTAAAAAAAATTTGTCCCAAAATTTCGAACCGGTGTCTGGACCGAGCGCTTAGAGGCCAATTTCACAAAAAATACCTATCGGCCTCACAATGGCCTGAAATTTTAGAATATGAAACATATCAGTAAGTTAAGGTTCCCTAAAATTTTCCGATTAAAATAACTTAATTTTCTATGTCAATAATTCGAGAATTTTCTTTAATCGTTACCCTAATTTAGCATCCTTTGCGGATACCGAAAAATTCCAGAGCCTACGTCTCATAAAAATAATAGGGGTTACTGTTTCGAACTTTTTTAATTTTAGTCCGAACTATTTATAAAAATTTATATGAAACTGCCTAATTAATCTTTTACTTTTAGTGACGGAAAAGTCATTATTCAACCCCATTTGGATTAAACGCACACACTTTAACATCTTGAAAAGACACACATGTCTTCAACCTTGTTTCTTCTCCTGCCGAACACAAACACATACAACTCACTCACACATACAACCTCCTACACAACCCCACAGACTAACATACCTAAACATATATTCTAACACATCTAAAACCCACTTACACACACAATTCACGCACAATTACACACACAGTCCAAACCCGAAGCACACTCTATGCACCTACACATCTACATACTGTAAACACAAATTTTCACCCACTTCCCAACCCAAACTCACTCATTCACACATTACGTTTATTCTCTCCGCTGCCGCTTAGGAATGTGTTAACTCAGCTAGATGTCATCTTATTTATCTTCATCCTTATTTTTTCTCTCTTTATATTTTCTTTGTCATCCTCGACTGAACACTTTCTTTCGAATGAAAATTTTTTAACTCTTTTTTTTTTGGCTCCTTTCATTCAAATAAATGTGGATTTATTCAAATGAAACGTTTCAAATAAATATTTCTTTCGATCGACCCAATAGTCATTTCCAGTCGTATGAAATCTCACTTCTGATTTTTTCAGTCGAAGGAAAACATCTTTCCCTTTGAATGAAAACTCTTTCGGTCGAATAAGAAATCATTTCATTCTGATGAATCCTATCTCTTGAAGTTGCCTTTCATCTTCTGAACTCTTCATTCGCTCAAATCTCCTTTCATTCGAATGAAATATCTTTGTCTATAAATTCTTTCAATTTTCACCGTTTACTTTTCACAGTCTCTACGTCATTGTCACAAAAAAAAAAATTAATCTTTTCATCCTCCTTCTCTTTGTTTCTTGTCTTCATCTGCCATGGACGGACCATCCAAGCACCGACCACGTTTCAGACATCATCTCAGACTTCAAGAAGATATTTATAGTGAACCTGAAGTTATCCCAGTCCCGACTCATTGTAACATACGTTCCTCCTCTCAACCAATTGATCCCGCTGCACCTGCTCACTCAATCACTCCTACCGATCCCTCTCCTCGTACCTCTCGACACTCCAGATACCAATGTTCCCTCCTCCTCTTCTGCTCCTTCATCTAACGTCATCCATCATTTGCCTCATTTTTTTGAAACCATTGAAGGCCAAGTAAACTACTACACACGTTTTTTGCATGGGGTGCATATCTCTCCTTACCACACCTACTAAATACTACCCCCATTTAGTTAGAATGTTTTATGCCAACATGACATATAACTCAACCACTTCCATCTCTCTCCACACATTTGTCAATGGTGTGTCTATTCTACTTCTATAACCACAGTTCTCGAGTTTACCAACCAATCGTCCCTTGTTGTGTATCCGGGAAATTCATGGGCTATAGGCGGACTATTCTCCCCCCCCCCCCCAACAAATTCAAACACTATACAATGACCCCACTCTCCCTTCTGCCAAAAAACTTGTCCTTACCAAGCTTTCCCCTCTGAATCGTGTTTTGCATTTAATTCTAGCATACAATCTTGCAGGCCGCACCGGCTCTTACGCTTCCTTTATTTATCCTGATATCATTCTCCTTACTCATTTCATTCGAGGCTCTCCTTTAAATCTTGCGAGTATTGTGATGATGAACATGGATAACCGCAGAGATAAGCAAATTTCCCATCTTCCTTATGGCCATCTTCTCTCTAAAGTTTTTAAATATTTCCACATTCCCCTTTCCATCTCTGTCTCCGAGTGTGTCCTTATTTCCTCCTCCTATTGCCTCAACCTCACCACTCTCTGTCGCGCTAACTTCATCATTAGATCAGACCCCACAACACATGCCTTGTCTTTTGAGAGAGCAGAACAGCCACAGTCACCTTCGCCAACGCCTCGTGCACCCACTTTCTCCTCTGCACCAAGTGTCTCTTTGCCCCCACCTCTATCCTCCGACCCCGGTCCTTTTATGTCGCCTCCGTCTTTTGACCACTTTTCAAAGTTCACTAGATGACTTTTCCAACTTCAATTTTGTTGAATTTCTACATTTTTATAGCTCCTCTCTCTCCGACCAGTCTCTCATATGTCTACCTCCATTCAACTTCCCCTTGTGTCGCAAACTGCTCTTGCCGCTATCGTCTCAGCCAACCAGACTGATCTCCTACACCATCTGTCTAGCCTCCAAAACTCCTCAAACCTACTTCTATCAAATCAAATGGACCTCCAAGAAATTTTGAATGATCTAGTCTCAAACGTTTCCAACCTTCTCGTCCCCCACTCTTCGACTATGGACCGATTAACTCGTAAGCAACAGGATCTTCAGCGTCAGCATGAGACTGCTCTTCAAGAAAATCCTCACCAAGCTGAATTATCGTTATGTATCCTCACTGAGAAGAATCAATTTTTGGTGCATCAAATCTTTGACACATCTCATGGCTTTCGTGTTACTCGTCCTGACATTTTTCCATCCCAACATGGCAAAACCGATGGCAAGCAGTGGTTCTTCAATCCGAACATTCCCTATGCTCCACCACCGCTACGGTCGCCTCGTGTGGTCAAAATTGTCGAAGTATCTACCTCTGATCTTCCCTCGCCTCCGGATCCTTCCTCTTCTGCCCAGGGTGGACGTTGTCGCCACTAGAAATTTTTTTAGGCCTTACTGTTTTCTGTCTTCGGTGCTTTCCTCGCGTTTTGAGTTGACAAAGGGAGAGAACAGTGTATATTATTTATTGTACATGAACTATGAACTGACTTTTGTAGTATTCTTTTTGGAAATATTCAACCGTTCATGATCTTACATTTAGTTGCAATTAATTAATTTTTTCCCAGCTTCTTCCCTAAGGGAGTATGTTATGACATGTTAGATTAATGTATTGTCATCATCAAAAAGGGGGATATTGTTGACTTATAGGTCCAGATTTGTTATTTTGATGATTCCAAGATTATTGTCAATGTTCTGAAATTAATTTAACTATGTTATTAAGTATGATTTCAGGACTACTCATAGCGTCGAAAAATATTTGCTTGAAAACCTTGGACTTAGACTAGATTTATTTCCATTCCTTGTAATTTCTTAAGCTAAGCCTTCTTAAAGATCTACCTGAAAATTCAAAAGGACAAAACCAAGAAGTTGTTTGTTGGAAAAGGTTTTCATTCAAAGTTTTCTCAAAACCTTCGATCAAATTCATTAGAAACTTTGTGGCTATAACTTAAAATATTTCTATTCGAAAGAACACAATTTTCATTCGGAGATATATTTTCATTCGAAGGAAATCCTTTTCGATCGAAAGAATCCATCAGTCCACATAGATCAAGATTTAAATAAGTTTTCATTCGAAAGTGAAAGTTTTCATTTGAAGCCTACGATTTCATTCGAAGCCTACGTTTCCATTCGAAGCCTACGTTTTTCATTCGAAGCCTATGCTTTTATTCGTAGCCTACGTTTTTATTTGAAGCCAATGTTTTCATTAAGAAGCCTATGCTTTCATTCGACTAAATACTTCAGTGGTTCTAAGTTATTTCCGCTCTTCAATTTCTTTCGAATGAATCTTGGATTCTATCCCTTCTTGAATGAAGTTCCTCCGAACGATTTTATATAATCATTCAAATTATTTCTTTTAAAATATTCTCTGTCTTATCCCTTTAAATTCTCTTCAACGATAATATTCTTTCAAGTATCAAAGGGACCCTTAGAGAGTTTATTTCTAACTTTCTGATCTCTGAAAAATCTCTATTATTTCTCTCAAGAAGTCTCTCGCAACATATTTATACATCTCTACACAATCCTGTGAGTGAGTTCTTTGTTTGAGATTTTGAAAAGCAAGCTTCTTGGTTAATTTCTTTAAGATTCAGATCTTCCCACCTAAGAAAGCTTAGCTCATCTGTTTTCATTGTTATATCTACTTTTTGAGGAGTGTGAATTGTATTTCAATTGTAATCTTCATTTCACTTGTAATAGTTGGAAACCTTGAAGAGGTTTCAGATTTGTATTGAGATTGCCACTGATTAGTGTAAGGCTCGAGTAGGTCTCTCTTGTGTGGAGTGCTAAGGGACTAGACGTAGGCAGGTTGGGTCGAACCAGCATAAATCTTTGTGTCAATCTGTGATTATTATTATCATTTTTTAAATTTTCGTTTAAAAGCTGTAAACGCCTATCCCCCCCCCCCCCCCTTTCCCGCCAGGTGTGTTTAGGGACCTAAAAGAAGCTTAAATTGGACAATCCAAAGTCAAATTAGGGTTTTCTTGTTTACTCTCATTAATTACCAAATCAACCTTACAAATAAGCTGACAATTCAAGTTAGACCTTCCCGAGTCTATATTTTTGGAGTGAGCCGCTAAAGGTATAGCTTAAAATCGGCTAGCACTCTCGATATAGAAAAATTGCCTTAAAAGGTCCTGTTAGACTGGCTGGTACACTCAAATGAGTGTACTAATAGGCTTAGCGGGAAACCCCTTTTTAGGATGATGAAAGCCGATCAGTACACCGTAAAAACGGTCGGTTCCCTCGATAAAGGAGAAATCACCTAAGGGGGCCCCTGGTAAACTGGTCGGTACACCTCCATAAGATAGAATTCCAAATACTTGTCAGCTTTTTGAATTCAACATAGGAGTCTTCTCCATGGAATCTGGGACATCAAGCTTGGGCAACTTGTTGAAATGATCACCATAGGGATTTAGAACAAAATCCTTAGGTTGACCTTTAACGCCTTCGAATTTAAAATTCTACCTTTGCTGAGAGATATTCCCCAAATTCATTTGATGTAGTTCCGGATTTATTATGCATCATGGATTTAAATCTTCCAACTCTTAATGCACTGCTGGTACCTCGGTTTGTAACTGAGGCACCGCCATTTTAATATCAAGCATCTAAAGTCATGGAATTCCCTAACGACTGTAACTGTGATTGTATAGTTCTGAGCCTTTCTTAGTACCGAGCTTCCATCATGAGGTGGACATGCAATTCTGGTTATTCTTTAGCTTGTTCTGTGTATAAACCATGGTTATATTAGAGAAGCAGGCAATCGTTACTGCAGATACAGTAACGGCTCGCTGCAAAGCTATGAGATACCGATTTTCACCAAAAGATTTGTTCGTGAGGTGTGAACACAACGACGAAGAAAAATAGAGAAGTTTTGGAGCGGAAAAGGAGAAGAAAAGGAAATTTTCTTTCCATTGCATTGCATGATCACATTTCACATCCTGTTGCCTTTACATGAGAGTTAATTGAATTCAGACTAGCTTGTCTTGCATGTTGGAGTCCCATGACGGTGTCCATGGACTGTGCTGCTCCATTGGATCAGGCTATTTTGCGCTCAAGCGGAGGCTTCAGTTTATCGACCCCCCTAGGGCAGGTAAATTTAGGGCTTTTGGTATGGCTGGGGAGATTTATGTTTTTCAGGGTGTTGATGTTGTTGTCTGTCTATATGGGTGGTTGGTGATAATGTTATCGTACGTTATCTTGTTAATATATCTCGTAGGGATTACATTAAAGTTTGCAAGAGAGAAGACGCGAGAAAAAACTGACTTTTAAACGCGTAAGGAACTTTTAAAAACAAGCATGTTCTTGACACCTGCATCTTCAATCTTTTTCACTAAACATTTTTGCACCCTTGGTCTTGATGCTCATCTTGAGTGTCGTCCTGACAAAACCCACCGCCATTCTCGACTCTAATCAACAGTATAACACCCCAATCCACATCCTTCATCACTGCTTCATCTACTTTTCCATCCATGACCATCAACTTCTAAAAATGAACAGCCCCAACAGATGATTCCACTTTACTACTACTACTTCAACGGCGTCGTTGGTTCGAATCCACCTTGACTAATTCCACCTACCAAACGCCCCCCACCCACGGAGAGCAGCCCGCATGACTACCACAGACGACATTGCGCACCAACACAATCACAACCGTTGCACTCGTCGACAAATCCAATCCCAAAAGATGCGGTGAAAAGTTTGTTTGAGAATTTCTGAGTCCACTTGAGATGACGGTGGCAATGAAGGTAATTGGTTGCAGTTGGTGGTTATGATGAGGGTGTTATGAAGGATGAAAGTGCGGTCGAGAGACAGTCGTCCGGAGTTGCTAGTGGTGACGGTTGAGTTTCTTCTATTGTACACTCCTTTTTAACTTAATTTGAAGGAGCTTTTAATCGGACAGTGTTAGGTTCGGTATTTATGGAACTTGATGGTGCAAGAAATGGGTTATCTAACTCACTTAAGAGACGAGAAGGGCCTTACAATGAGAAAAAGAAGACATATATGGTAAACCGAGACAGCGCCCAGACTGTGTTACACGTTTCATGTGGGTCGAAGCTTGCTTGACGAGGAAATTGGACTCCTTTAAAAAATCATAGTTATAACCGAGGATTCGATCGTCGGTCTCCCCTGTGGTCAGGTTACCAACTTCCTTGACCTTCCGGCATTGGACAAGTTTCGGCTCCCATACATGGTCTTACAATTTTGCTGCGACCTCCTTTACAAGGCATATATATCCCTTCTTCTGAAGTTACGAGGCTACTTTACCGAGTTCTTTAGAGAGTGAAAAGAGACTTGGTAGCGTCGAGGGCTATCACAAGTAAACTTGATGATGCTAGGCATAATGAACCCACCCGTGAGATTTTGGTACCGACGTTGTCGCGATGGACTGTGCAAGTTGAGCTAGGAATTAGGGAGCCATCCCCTCAGCTGATAAAGCATGAAAATATGATCGAAAATAGAAAAGAAAGGGCAGACTAATTTAAAAAGATCAACAGATATATTTCAATATTCAGATGGAGGAAACTGATTTAAACATATAACTCACCGTAATCAGAACGCATTGTTGCTTTACAGTGGACATAGGAAAAATGAAAAACACAACAAAAAGAATTGAGTTTCTTTTCTTCGAGGGTGAAAAAGTCTAATTCCGGTGGCAAAATTCTATTTCATTCTGAATTTATAAAGAATTACAAGTGTTTCTTTTTGTTGGGCAATGAGCTTATCTACTACTTTTCTAAGGTGAAAAGGAAAACAAATAACTAGTAACCGATCATCCAAATATCCAGAAGACCACGTAGCTATACTCTGTCTGAACCTCTTTCACCAGCAGGAATCCCGGTTGCCAAAGGCAGACTTCAAAAACACTATGCACCAAAATATGAGGAATCCCACAAAGCAGTAAAGGGATTCCAGAGAAGTAAAGAATTCCTTCCTTAAGTATTTTATTTCATCGACTAATTCTCCAAACAGGCTGTATCCTATACCTTCCAGCAAGTACAGGACTGTAAAGAAGAAACCTGCAAGATGCGAACAACTTGCCCATATCAATAGGAACAGCTTGAACAATCTAATTTCGTCAAAAATATTCTGAAGATAAAATTTTGAAAAGCAAATGGTATTATTGTTCAGAAAATCATACAGGATCATTGCTGCATTGCAGTGTTCATCCCTTGCTATCTAGATTATTGACTCTCCTCTTTAGGAATATTTTAAACAGCGCCTTTTCATTGCTATCTAGATTATTGACTCTCCTCTTTAGGAATATTTTAAACAGCACCCCTTCATTTCCCCGATCCAATCCACTGAATGGTCTTCATATAACCACCAGTACCGAATAATTCTTCGTTATATAGCCTCAGTCATCCAGTTAAAGTTTAAATAAATTATGTTGAAGAAAATATCAAAACAGATGATTATGATGGGGATGATGATTACCCAGATTTCAACCCATGGACATGTTCAGTATAAAAAGTGCAATAAAAAATCAATGCCAAGACCAACGCAAGTTAAGCGAACGTACTGCTGTGTAACTTCATTTAGGAAGAAGTGGTAGTCTTTCATCAGGTCCTACACGATGAGTAGCCTGGAATAAAGGTAACAAAACAAAGCCGTTATAAAAATCTACAAATATAATGCTTTGAGATTGCATCTAAAAGAAAAGGAATCTGCACCTCCTCATTTGCCCCTGCTGCCATATTTATGAAAGCTGAATCCCTTTCTCTGGAAGAAAGAATATTGTCAACTTAGGTTAAAGAATGATAGGAGCTCCATTAGTTCGAAGTTTGATAAAGGGAGTGATAAGCTTATAGTGGCATCTCTATATATATATAGACTAATATAAAAAAAATTGATCTTTGTCAGTTTTATAAGCAAGGGCGTTTTTGACAAATCATTACTTGGAATCTGAATACAGCTGTACATCAATACATTTTAAACTCTGCCAGTGCCAAGTATGAATCTGAATACAGCTGTACATCAATACATTTTAAACTCTGCCAGTGCCAAGTATGCAGTCTGGAACTACCTTTCGGAAATTAGCTAGAAGTAAATGCATCTTATTTCTGTTTTAAATTTGTAAATATTTGCAATATTTTAATACCTTGTTATACAGCATGTATACCTTTACTGACAAGAATCCAGATCCCGGTACCCATATACCCAAAATTTGGACCCTTCCAAACTGTGTACCCTTATCCTGTATTTTAAGAACTGACTATTTTGACATTTGGGCCCCTGTACCGGCCACTTATGCCGGGTCCATGTAACAAAAACTCCACTAGTTCACACTGTATGAACCAACAACTATGACTTAATACAGCTATGCGATAGAGTTCATAAATAAGACAACTTTTGACAAGCAAATACCTATGATCATTCTGAGGTTCCATTTCAAGCACCCCGTTTTCTTGTTCATCCTTGACTTTAGAAAGAGGTGAAAAAAACTGAAAAAAGAATGCAGCACAAGTTAGGTGCAAAATGAGACAGCGGCTATCAAAATGCCAGTGAAGAACATTATTGTATTACCTGGTGCATTGAGATGAATACAACAGAAATTCCTAATATGAAGTTTATGGTCAAAGTATGACCGAACATTGCAGCAGATGCAATGCCTGTGAAAATCGTGGCAACTGTCGACGAATACTTCTTCAAAATTGTATCTGTTAGAATCAAACAAGCCTTGGATAGGTAAGTGTTCAACAAAAATTTTATCACCATGCAATAGGTTATAGAATATTTATGAGATCGCGTAGATGATGTTAAAAAGCAATCTGAAACTAGGAAGAGAACATCTTACCAGCATACTTGAAGAAAAAAGAGGATAGAATTCCTTGCGCTGCATTGTTAATTATCAAAAGAATGGTAGCTTTTGAATGTCCTTGCAAAATATCAAAGCTATCAGGACCTGAAATAATTTGCAAATATGAAAATCAGGCCACAATTCAAGCTCTGGACCATGGCAAATATGATGTTATAGTGTTCAAAGTTTTAACCAATATATAAACTGGTTTTGAAGCTATAGACCCATCAGGTATAGATAAGAATCTACATAAACCAAAGAATCAGCTCTAAGTGTCATATTTTTTACATCTTGAGTTTTCAACATTGATAATCATGATAACTACATTAAACGCCCCGTTTGAATTGTCTCAACCATACTTATCTCTCTCAACTATAAACTCAGATAGTGTCCTACCTCCTTTTTTTCTTTTCTTTTTTTTTTTTTTTTTTTGACGACAGTGTAGAAGTAGAATAACGAGTTTTCATGAAATTCAACCATATCTTGACAATGGCATACAGTTCCAATATTCCTCGCTGCGTAGACTTTCAACTGTATAAAACACAGTTAGAACGAAAATAACCTTTCGAGTTTGACCACCTTAACCACTTTGTACTACCAAATACTTGGGGCTAACTCTTATCTAGGGATACAATTCCAGTTTGCCTCAGTTGCGCAGGGAATAATAGATCAAAAAGAACCAAGAACCGTAAGAGCATGATCATCTGAAGTTGATACTCTTTCGGACTTCTGGCTTACTCCAAAGTCAAGTTCATTGCAGACATACATTACAAGAGGAACGAGAAAGATAAAAACAGCAAACATAATTATCAAGGAGTCCCGCGGCACACTTTATTCTAGCAGACTAGCATCTGGAAGTAAATTGGTTCAGAAGTGAAAACACAAATCAATATCTGACTCAAAAGGACAGAGAAGCTTCAAGTTTGAATGCTTAAATATCGAACGTGTTCCTTCCCCAATAATAGCTCGCACTGGTTAGAACGGTCGTCGTGGGGCAAGCAAGATTTACACCAAATGAACATGTCTTATTTAAGACAACAAACAAAAACTGCTGGAATGCAATAGACCCAGAGGTGGAGCAGCATTAATCAAAAAGCTCCCTAACTCGCTTTCTACAATTGTTAATATCCATGAAAACAGCCCAGTTATCCAAAGCAAAGGAACATTTCCTATTAAGAAATTGCTGAATGCAATCAGGCCAGGGGTGGGGCAGCTTAATTTCAAAAAGCTCTGCAATCAGTTTCCACCACTATTATTATACAGGAAACCAGCCTGGCAAGCAGTGAATTAGTGAAGCAGAAAGTTGCCTCCTTACATGCATTCCTCTAGTTAGTGACAATCTAACAGATTAACCTTGATTCAGGGCGATCACATCTAAAACAAAATTATTGTGCAACGAACACTCATGCAACGACCAACGCATAAATGGTTGGGAGTTCACGTGGATGATCTTTTTTTGTCGATAACCTCAGACCAATCAATCGAATATTGATTAATACAAAGGATTAACGGCATCCCCCTCATTTTAGTTTATTTGAAACCCGAGCCGGACTATTTAGCTAAGCTATAATTTTTTTCAAGGTGAACCTCGACAATTGATACGTGGAAATATCCCTATAGTTCGATGTTATCCCTTTGCACTTGCATCCTATTCATATATGAAGTTTCGAATTCCCCCTCATACCCTTCATTTGATGCAAAAATAACCACCTTCATTACCCTAGCTAGTGACATAGTTTGAGAGACTTTTGCCATCATATTAGAATGATGGACGAATCTGCAAATGTTACATCGCTCGATTGTGGTTCATCCGACTAACTTCATGTACACAACACAAGTTTATTTGGCCAGTAATAATGAGTTGGCAGCAACAGAGAACAGAGCTTCAGGTCAGTACCTTTGATTATGACAGTCCCAAGAATGCCTAGAAAGTTGAATATAGCTCCATATCCATACAAAAACAAGTTCTGCAAACCAAACAAACAATATATAAGAGACACTGAACCTACAGACTGGCGCTTAGTTCGTAATACAATGCATGACTTTTGGGATAGCAAGATATAAAAAATCAACAGGAAGATGGTAAGATATGCACGATGGCCATGTTCAGTGAATGCTCTGCAGCCCAGATACTGCAGATTGATCTCAGAAAACTATGTAAATCGAATACACAAACTAAATAAATTCGTTACTCTAGAAGATTAAATGTAGAAGATCATCAATGCCCAATTATTCTAGTAAGAACACGAAATGTAAGTAGGGTACGCGGATACGTCAATTTTCAAAGAAACAGGATACTGGAGCACGGATCCGGCAAAATATCAAATATAAGAACTATATAAATATAAGTTATTTAACCTTATGGAAACATTAAATATTTGCAGCTAATTAGTGAGATTAACAATTGTGGGAAAAACTTCCAAGTCTAGGTGAGGTTTACCTAACCATGTTGAAATTGTGCTATTAGTCTAAAAATCCAGAGGATACAGTTGTAATCACTCCTCTTTAGCACTGAACACGTTTAAAACCCAGGCCACAAAGCACAAAGCCCCACGACAAAAAATTAACCGTTGCAGACAGTCACCCAAATAGTGGAGAAACATGCACGAACCCAAAAAAATAGTGAAGAAATCGGAGTCAAAAGGAGAAGCTTAATTAGCAGAAGGTCGGTAAGCTTTTGAGAAGGGCTCAACAAAGCCGTTACAGGTCGCCGCCACCGCGAATCTACACTGCCTTCTCCCCGCCGTCCCACTTTCTACTCCTCTTCTACTTGTTCTTTCTTCCACCGTGTCTCTCTCTCTTCACTATCTTTTCACTCCAAGTACAGAAAAGTAAAAATAACCGACACCAGTAAAAATTTACAAAAGAGCTTAAACTGACCCCGATATGTACCAAGACGTACCCGAATTTGAAGGAAAAAAGTTCAAATAAAAATGTCTGATACAGTTTTACCCACACCCGAGAAGCACCAGCACCGGTGAAACCCATATCTTGACCAAATTTGTCATGTTCATGCTTCATAGGGAAAACTAATGAGAAGGGCCTAGAATTAAATTCAGTGCAAGAGGCAAGTGTTTCTTGGCAGCCACGCCTATATCCTGAGCAGGAGACTGGTGTAGCAATTTCCTCTTTGCCCAAGGAGAAGCCTCCAACACATGAAACAGTGAAAGAAGACACGTTTGAGCAGGGTCACAGCTTTCTTTGACCCATTTGACCCTCCAACTAGGTGCAGGGAACAAATCAGTAGTCCACTGGAGTACTGTGGTGTGAAAGGTTTATGGAGAGAGAGGTGGAAGAGAGCACGAACTGATGGCTCACGGCTCACTCTTACTTAGAATACTTTCCCCAGCCTTCAAAGAAAATTTAATAGAATGGAGTTCACGATCTACTTCATGTATCCTTTAGTTGGCCGGAAAGAAGTATGTACCAGATAGCAGGAGGCTTCGGAATCAAAAGAGACTAGTTGCTCAATTAAGCTTTTCATCGAGGCAATCTTCAAAGCCCTGATAACTAGAAAGGGTCGTTGACGGCCACGGTTCTTCAGCTCATGCAGGATAAATTACTTATGCAATTATTTGACCTATTGTATTACAAACGAGATGAGCTTATGGCATTCATTACTTGCAACTGTGAAGAATTTGTTTGATACTTCCTTTCAGCAAAAAATCATAGACGACGGAGATTTTGAAATGATGTCTGGTGCAGCTCAGAGAGCTTGGGTTGGTTGAATGACATGGATCCCTTAAGGAGCTATTTGATGCTCTGAATCATAATAGCTTTTCAATTAATTTTGGTGGTACTCAGAAGAGTCGGTTGCAGATCCCTTCCCTGGAGGTTTTGGAAGGTACATGATCTTCTCAAAGTAACCTTCTTTACATGCTTCGAGCCATTAAAATTCAGATTCTTAGGAAGACAGGTTTGATTCCTGTAGATTGGGTTGCGTTTTCAAGAACAATGTGTGGTTTGTTGTGCTTACTACTAGCTCTGTTTGGCATGCACTTGGCTTATGATGATAGTTTCTATGTTAATATGGAATAAGTCCCACCAAAGCTGAAGAGGAATGATGCTGACCTCTCTTTACTTCATTTGGACTTTGTATTAGCTTTGTTAGGTGTTTCATTCGGTTATGTCAAGGTTAATCAGTGATATTTTCACTGCTAATGTGAAATTAGAGTCCCATCAGAGATCAAGAGGAGATGAGTGAAAGATAAAGATGATCTTTGAGGGGCTCACACAGGCTTAATCATATTGCTTTGGCTTCTCTTTCCATTCCTCAAAAGAGTTTTTGAGTTCTCCCTGATATTATAGCAGCCTTTGTACCAGATTATTTACTAAGGTAATTGTTGCTTTCTTTTTCTGAATACATTTTTCCCCAGGGCACATGAAACTGATTAACGTCTGCTTATCTAATTCAAAAGCTGATGGTGACCATTCATCTGATTTTACAGTACATATGCCAGTAGCACTAGAAAAACGATTCACCTGAAGATAAATGCTTGTATCATATTGGCTCTTCAGTGCATATTCATTAAAAACCGAGGCCATAGATGGAACAGTCACCTGCATATTGGATCAGTAAGTAAGATCCACCATAAAACAACAGAAACACCTGAAATCACTTACAAAGATCATAGTGTAGATGTATGCTCCCGTTGCAACTGGAAGACCCATAGCACTGGTACCCTCAGGTAGGGAACGCAGTTGATTAATGCTAATCCCGATAAGCAACAGAGCAAGAGCCTCCCACTGTAAGAAAGCAATTGATCGTTAATGAGGATACCCTACACTCACCATTTTCCTTCATAACCATTCCTTAAAAAGATCATTGCACAAGTTGAGTTGGAGTGCTCCTTCATGGCCTCTGGAAGAAATTCATGACATTTTCCAATTTGCATTCTAGAGCCAGATAGGTTAACAAGACGAAATCAAAACTGCAACTAACCTGGATTATAGAAAACCGTCGTTTCATAACTATCTTTAACAGGACAGCAATTACCAAAACCTGCGATTTCATAGTTCACAGTAAAATTCAACAGTAACTGAAACTGGAAAAGATGTTTCGTTCATTATTGAAAGGAATTGGAGAATTTCAAGGGATGGGAACTACCACAATTTTCTTGCAAGCTACAAATAGGTGAAAAAAGTATACAAATACTGGAAATGATCATAGGGTTGCAATAAAACTGAAACAGAAAGTACGACAAAACTAAAATACAGTAAACTCCTGACTCAAAGACTAAAATCTCGAAATAAACTGGGATTAGAACGTATCTCCGGTCAACTCTTATAACAAATCCTTCAATGCTTGGAAGCTAGATGAGCGAAGCCTCACATAAGTCCCAACAACAAGTTGGTTATCTAAACCAACAAGGACATCACTATTCCACACCAAAAACCCCAAAGAAGCTCATGAACAGCAAACTTGAAGCCAAGGGTCGTACCTGATAGTGCCTGCAGCTGTATTTTTCCCTACTTTATTACTTTTTCATTTTGATTAAGTTTTGGGTCTTTTAACTTTTAGGCCTTTTAAACTTAAATCGTTTGACTTAAGTTTTGGAGCTTCACCAAAATCTCCTTATTGTTAAGCAGGAAACACTTTACTGGGTCCGTTCTCTAAGATCATAAGCTTGAGGGGCTGCGGCGATCTGGCAGAGTAGATGGCGACGGCGGTGGCGATCGCACTGAGGCGGCGGTGGGATTTAGGGCTTAGGATTTGGGGAAGAAGAAGACAGAATCTGTAAATCCGAAGGGAAGGGGGAAAGGCAGGGGACCAGGGGAAGGGGAGAGGAGGGGAGGGGGAGCCACGGTTGTCACCGGCAACGGCCGTGACAGCGCCGGGGAGAAGATCCGAAGGCCAAACCGGAAACCGGCGAAGAAGACGGCCGGAAAACCAGAAAAAAGCAGCAAAACAAAGATTGGTCGGTGATGGGACCTCGACAAATCTGTAAATCCGAAGCTTAGGCCGGGAAAACGTGAAGCCTGTAAAACCCCGCACGACAAATCTGCAAATCCGAAGAGAACAGGCCCTCACCGGATAGGAAAACCCAAAAACAAGACCAATGTGATAATATACAGGGGTAGTTTAGAAAATTCGTTAATTCTGTAACGGGTGTAACACTTTTTAAATCTTAGGTGTCTTCTTGCAATTTTTGTAACGGGAGGGGTTTTTTTGCAACTACCCCAAACCACAGGGGTATTTTACGCAATTATCCCAAGAAAAAATGAAAAGAAGAATTATGGGATAAAAAGCAAGTTTTTAATTTATGTAACCGTATTAACTATGACATTATTACCCTTATTATATGCATGCATGACATATGCTTACTTAAAGGGATATTTTAGGAAGAAACTTTTGTTTAGGAGCGGTTTTACAACGAAGTTAGTAATGTGGAGGCACACTAACGGGAAAGTTACAAATACAGGAGAGACCTGCAAACACATGTAAATTACAGGGGGCAAGTTTGTCATTAACCCTATTATGAAAGTTACCATTACCTACTTGACCTCTGTTGCCAGGTATCTTTCTCTCTGCCTGGCAAGCATCACGTTCAACCTAGTTGAGGACAGCTTTGTGCATTATTCTTACTCACGTGGCTTCCTCATAGAGCTATATAAGATGTCATCACGGTTGCAACATCTTATTTGGGTATATTCCATGCCCATCAACTCATTTTGGGCCTCTATTTAGGTGCGGGTTTTAAGTCAAAGGCTACTACAAGAAGTGATAAATGTCGAAAGTAGGGAGACTCCAACTCATTGAAAACACCCTCTCAAATCTCAATAGCTTACCCACGAAATTCATGTCTTTCCTTGCTTTCCAACATCAGAACGTTCAAGGGATTTATAAGTGCAGGCTAGGTTTCTTCGGGAAAGGAAAAACTTTTCCTACTTTACCATAGGAAGAAGATTTTTCTTCAAAGGGAACTATAACAGCACCCTGTGCTAAAGCCATCAGGCATTCCAGGTCTTAGATACTTGACATTCTTTTTTAAAATGGAAAGGGCTAATTGCTCATTCGCTTCCCAGGTTAAAACTAGCCCTTGGCCAATTTATTTACCAAGCTCTATAGGTTTCTAGCATTCGAGAACGTGCGTAGCCTTGATGGGAAGAAATCCCCGCATAAAAGCATAATTCCTTCAAGTATTCCCCGGTTGGGTGGAAGGGTTGCGCACCCCTTCTTGCATTTCTTAGTGTCTTGACATAAATAATAAAAGATTTTCTAGGTACCAAACACAGCTCTGTATAAGGTGCTAAGCAACACAGACAATTTCAGGGGGGATTGGAGCCACATGTGGCAAGAGTGACAGGACATAACACCTTGCAACTTCGACATATCAATAACCAGGGGAAGAAGATAAAGGGATTTAGGATCGATGATTACCAGGGTAAGAAAAATTAAGGATTCAACTTTCTCTATATTACTTTTAAAATCTCTTCCTCCCTTTTTTGTCAGAAACTTGATGGGTCAATCGGAGTTAAATACTGCATGTGAAGGACTACCATTTGAAAAGTTTCTCCATTTCTTTCGCTCCCTTTTAAGGTGTAAATTGAACAAAGACCACAGACCACCCCTTGCTTTATATTCTTCTCTATTCTCCCTATCAGATTATCTAATTCTCTGCGTGTTGAAAAACTAACACCGCTATTCTTAACAGATTGCACCATAATAATCTATCTATAAATGATTACAGCCATGCAATTCAATGTTGAAACCCAACTTCATCACACATTAACAATTGTTCCTCTGTAGCCTTGCCAAACCTGACCGCGTGACATGTTCTTGCCTGACAAACTAACCTATCAATTGAGGTTGACGAGCCTCTCCCAAATTTTCCACCGACATCTATGAGTCACATAGAAATTCATGTGGGTGTTGAATAGTATACTGCAAGAGCTAAAATCACACATTCTTGTGTGGAGGTTGAGAAAAACTCTACTTGTGTCTGATGTCATCCTAAACAGAACAAAGTCGGGATTGTCAAAGTTCAAGGCTTTGCCATGGGAATTTGGTTTTTATGGCGGGCCAACATGGTAGGTGTGGAGATCTTATATTCTACCATGCAAGCCCTGAATGCTCTGACCGGAGGACTAATGAAGTAGACTGGCTCCTCACAGCCATTTAAGCTATCCCAAATGTCAGCTCCAGATAGCAACTTTCAAATAAAGTGATTGGCCTCCGAAAACCATGGCTTATTGAAGGAGATACGAACGAGGTTCTTGTGGCCTATGAGAAGGAAGGAGGTAATCCTATTAGCCAAAGAATATGTGGCAAATTCCTCGAATGTATTAGTGGCTGTAAGTTACTGGACTTATACTTCTTAGGCCCCGGCCTTACCTGGGATGGGCTCGTCACTTCTAAAGCAAAAGATCGCATTCCCAATTCACAAGCAACATACTAAAACGTGATGGCCAATAAACAATAATTGAGTATATTAAGTGACTGAGCAATGAGAATCACATGGGATTATGCAATTCAAGGCATAGTATGCCATCGGCAAAAAGTGCCTTCAACTGAGTAAGTTAAGAGTGTTTGGATGGAGAATTTCAAAGTATCTTGCATTTCAAAGACCATTCATTCTGAAATTTGCTGATTTACAAATTTATGGAATTGCAAATTTAGTGTTTGGGCGGTTTTGAAGAAGCGAGTATTTTATACGTGGATTTACATCTGAAAAATTGAGCCCAGTTAATAATTTGATGGTGTATGGATAAAAACCAGTGAGAGAGAGTTTCCTTTTTTAGTAGAAGAAGGTTGCTAAAATTATGAAGACAAAAAATGTCACTTTCTCCCTACATTTGTGGTAAGGATTTGCTAAATAACTATAACTAGTTTGGACTAGTTATTTGTACAGGGATTTTAGTACACTAAATCCTCTTTTCAAATCCCTCCTCGAATTTGGTAAATCCATCTCATCATAATCCAAACAAGAAATTTGGTGTGATATATTTGCAAATCCTTTATAAAAGTGAAATCTCCAGTTCAATTATCCCATCCAAACACACTCTAAAAGCAATCTCCTATTCAATAGGGTTAAATTGATGACTGGAAAGTTGAACAGCTCGGATATTCCGAATGTGTTACCATAGAATATGAAAATAGAGAAGTACTAGAAATCAGTATCAACGAAGTTGCGCGAGTATTCTGATAGTCAGAAGAACGAGGCTATCACCCAGACGCAAAGACAAACGAGAGCATTTACCTTCAGATTGCTTAACATCTTCACGGTTGCGGGATTGAAGTAAAGCTGCATAGGAAGTAGTCATAGGTAAGTTGTCTAGGGCATGCGATCAATTAAGATCGAACATCAAATCAATTTAGTCACAGTAAGAGATGCTCTCACGAAAGACAAGCTTATGGCATTAAACAAACTCTACCTGCATGGTGAACTTTAGGTAGTTGTTGATAGCATAGAGAAGCGCTGGAACGGCAAGAAGCACATTGTTGCGAGCGGCCTGTAGAAAATGCCAAATCATCACAGAAATAACATGCCTAGCTCTAAAGACTTTGTATCGTCTTCCAAAAAAGCAAAATTTGGCAATCCATATACACTAATGCAACATCATCAATTACTCCTCCGTCCCACATAATTTGATCAACTTTTTCTGCACACAGATTAAGGATTTAAGTGATATATTGTGTGTTGCGAGCTAAGAGAGAGAAAATGGGTTAAGTGGAGTGCTAAACGTGAAGAGAGAAAAGTGTAAGAAAGTGGGGCCAGGAGAGAGAAAATGAGTTGATGGAGATTTAAATGTAGAGAGAAAAATAGAATAAAAAAGTGTAAAAAGGGTAAATATGTAAAAGTACCTATAGAATCTTTCTTAATTTGGAAATGAGCAATTTTTGTGGGACGGCCCAAAAAGAAAAGCTGATCAAATTATATGGGACGGAGGAGTAATAATACCACACTACAAAATGTTGATCTCTAAACAAGTGAAAGGTGAGACAAACAAGCAACAAAAACTGATTTTAACGGGCTGTCCAGCAGAGGACAGATGTCAAACAAAACCTAAAAGTGTACTGAACAACTCTAAACATTAGAAAAGCACTATAGAGTGGTAAGGAGTATAGAGATTGATGGTACGATTCAATTGCAAACTGGTCAACTTAAATAAATCATAATTCATTCAAGGATAAACATAAAATTAGATGCAAAGATAGACCCTGAACAAAAAACATCTATCCAAAACTTTCACGCAAATATAAGGACATGACTCCAGCTCTCTATTGCACAAAAATTTCTTTGGAAACTATCACTTGCCAGATGCCGATTTCAAGAACCCTTCTTCCGAGGCGCAGACACTTCAAAAAGCTTGCTATTTCACCTTAACAGTGTGATTTGACCAATTAATTCTTACTTTTGATTCAATCACCTATAGCCTACTTTTAAGAGTGAGCCTTGGAACAACAGTATTGTTTCTCCATTTGTGCCTAGGGGTCACGGGTTGAATAGCCTCCCTGCTATAGCAGGGGTACAGCTAACAACGCCAAACATGATATGGCAGGAATCTCGTGCACTGAACTAGCCCTTTTTTTGTTACCTTGAGTTTTATACAATCGTGAAATGAGGATAAATGAAAAGTTGGAATTCTTAATAAATCAAATTACAGATAAATCCTAAGATTCCTTCTTGTCAGATTTTCTGGTTCTTAGCTTGCTAAAGCAGAATCATTATACATGATAGTTTACCTATATTGACCTGCGTACTTGTCGAAATATAAATTATTACTTGTACACAAAAAAGTCTGCTCCACTTTGGTGCCGAATCTCTGTATTCTGGAACATAAATGAAGCGATCAAAGAAATTAAGGGAGATCATTTTCTCCTAGTACCTCACTCATTGATGTATGTGCCTAGATGCAGTGTCACCATGTGTGCCGGTAGAGATGCTACTTAGCCTATGATAGCCTTATATGCCTAGTTAATGTAAAGATGTTACATTATTGATGGGCCTAAAGTTTCCATATCTAAAAGCATCGGTAAATTGAAACAAAATGAGAATAGTCCTCAGACAAAATAATTGATCAGATCCCAATGTATTTTCTGGAGCAATGCAATTATGATTTGCGTTGTTCTAGGTGTTACATACTTGGGTTGGGACAAGAGTTAGTTAAAAAGGTACAATGACTTGACAGGCAGCACTTTTGGGACACGGTGTACACAAGGACTTTAGTTGGCAAAACTTTTGAAGGCAAGAGTTCCCATCAACAACTAACTCCTATGTCAACATTCTGGAGACAAGACCACCTTGTCAACTAAGCATTCAGGTGAAAAATGTCTGCTAGTATCAATAGTAACACATTTAAGAATTATGCCAAACTACTACTAGATGACACTAAAAATGAACAACAATGTATTGACTCTCGTTCTTACTATAACACAAAGGGAGGGGGGGGGGAACAAGACCTGCATGCCTGTAAGGGCTTACCTGTACAAATGTTGAAATGGAAAGAAGCGGCTTCTCTCCAACTTTCTGCCGTCTAGCCTGAAAATCAGCCGAAAGATTAACACTATAAATTCAATCTTATGGTTATCAAGAAAAGCAAACCTATGTATCTCAAGTTCACCAATAGTTTGAACATATTGTAACATAAAAATAGTAATGATCATGCCTTGTGATACTCACGAGAGTTCACGAAGATTTAACCTAACTCATAGGGAAATATTGGTAAACTATGCTTACTGCTGAGGAAATATATTGTCATCTACTAGTTCGTGCTTACAACTCTGCAGCAGTCTGCAACAAGTAGCTAATTTAACATATAAGAATTGTGGTAAAATTCCAAGGTTAATCCAATTATTTTTTAATAGGTGAAAAAACGTAACCAAATAGAAACACTAACATAATTTTGTGCATCGAAAAAGTTTTGCAGTCATAGGGCAAGTGTTGTTACTCTTTTCATTAAAATACAAACTCCAAAATGAATGTTTCATAAGTTGCCAATCTCTTAAGCACGGGTGCTTCTATATGGGTGCACCAGAGTCGGGTTCGCGTCGGGTGCGGGTGCGTCAGGTGTGGGGTGGGTGTGTCGGGTGTGTATCGGATTTAGTTGTTTTAATTCTTTTATTTCGTAATTATCGGTTGCGGTTCGGGTGCGGATGGGAGACGGGTTGGGTGCGTATCAAATACTTATGGGGTCAAAATATAATTTTTAAAAGAAAATTTGGGGTTCAAAACGTAAATAAAAAACGTATACTAACCTAATAAATGATTAAGCTTCACATGTGAAGAGGGT
Organism: Escallonia rubra; assembly: GCA_033065855.1. Classification (NCBI taxonomy): domain Eukaryota; kingdom Viridiplantae; phylum Streptophyta; class Magnoliopsida; order Escalloniales; family Escalloniaceae; genus Escallonia; species Escallonia rubra. The sequence goes on from JAVXUO010002537.1 coordinate 330,844, forward strand.
CTAAGAGTGTGAGAGAGAGAGAAAGAGAGAGAGCAGCGGCGGCAGACTAAGGAGGTGACCACCCGCGACCACTGGCGACGACATGCCCTCACCTCCGACAGATCTGTGAAGAGGGGAGAGACTGAGAAAGAGACAAAGAGCAGCGTTAACCACCAACAACCACCCGCAACCACCCGTGATACCCACAACCACCTGCGACCACCACAACTACTGGAGACTACGGGTTTTCACCTCCGGCAGTATTTATCGAGAGGTGAAGTTTTTGCCTTCCTCTCTCGTTGCACTACGCTATACCTTCTGTCTTCCTCTCTCTTTGTGGGTTGTGGCTTATGGCCTATGGCCTTTGGCTTGTGGCTTGTGAATTGTGACGGTTGGACCAACTTATGCAGTGTTTCAATGTGACAATATGAAGTATTTTGTTTTCTATAATTGGTTTGAACTTTGGAACTTTGGTACTGCCTACACTTTGCTGCTACTTCTGTTATGATGTATTTGGTGGTGCTTATTTGTATTTGATGGTATTGTACTATTATAGAATGGTTAAATTAAATGGCATTATTTATCTTTTTATGCACTTTCTTAAGATTCATGTGGTCCCTGGTTTGTTTAGAAATTCAATATTAAGTGTACATATTTTGCAAATATGTGCCATTTTTGCAATCAAACTTTTGGCGTAGCTTCTTGCTCTGATGCCTTTCAGCATAAGGCTCTCCCAGAAAGAAATTCGATTGAGATGAGCAAGGCCAATGCAGACTATACAAGTCCTTTGACTTAAAAACTGCCTTCAGATCACCTCAGTAACAAAGTGATTTTCAACAAGTGAATCTTCCATTAAATGTCCTGCCAAAGAATGTCGACAAAGTGGTACTCCCTCCGTCACATATCAAGAGACTGGTTTGACTTTGCACACATATTAAGCAGGTCAAGTTGTTGTTAGTTTCCCAACGCACACCTTCAAGCAAGATTTGACATTTTAAGTGTTTAGATTTCTTTCCATGTCCAAGCTATCATGGCCGACCAACTCTGTCCTTCTCTCTTTCAATTCCTCCTCCTCTCGCTGTCTCTCTCTTCCATCACAAACACCCACCACCACTAATAGAGGACGAAATATGACTTTCAACTTGGAACACTTTTTGTACAGTGATGGAAAAGGAATCTCAGACTTTGGAAACATACCCTGCAAGTCTAAGTCTATATCATGTAATTTAATGGCAACACTATGCAGTAATCATCTCCTGCCATCATTCAGAGATCAAAGTAAGAGAAATTTGGTTTCCCCGAGCAAAAACATCAACTATGGAATTTCCTGAGCATATAAGCCCTAGTATCTTGCGTTTTTGCTGTCTTTCTTGGTTGGATCTGACAAAAACAGAAAGAGTAAATAATGGGTGTAATAGTTCAATTGAGGAGGTCTCCTCCGGCCCATAGATGTCGCCCGCCTCAATGCGTAGCTTGCCTAGGGGTTTGTTAGTCGTCTACCTTGTCATCCGCCTCATAGCTTAGTGTATCGCCTGGGCAAATTGCCCAGTCCTAGTTGGGACAACCAAAATCTCTAGATCGACAGGCCTTCGTACACGATGTCGACACAACAAACACTATCTTCACCAGCAGAACCATCACCACCTTCGCCATCACGACCGCCACCTAACATCTATATAATTGCTGATATTGCCACAATCATCATGTTTCCCACGTCATCCATCTCCATCATTGCCCACACAACCACAAACAACAACTATGATAGCCCCTCTACTTGAAACCTTCACCAACGCCACCAAAGATCTTCGTGGTATCAATGCATCACAGCCACCACAAAATTTTATGAAATCACCTCTGTCAGGGAGACCAAGAACGATTATAGACTTGGTATTCACTGTTCCTTAACAGATACTCCCTCCGTCCCTTTTTAAGTTAACCAATTTTTTTTACACGTATATTAAGGGTTTAGGTTATATATTGTGTGTCTTTCCCATTTTACCCTTTAGAGAAAGAAAGTGGGCCATGAGAGAAAAAATTGGTTGGTAGAGTATTAAATGTGGAGAGAGAAATAGTATAAAGAAGTGTAAAGTGGTGGGCCAGGAGAGAGAAAATGAGTTGGTAGAGAATTAATTATGGTGAGAGAAATAGAATAAAAAAATATATAGAAAGGGTAAATATGTAAAAATACCTACAGAATATTTCCTAATTTGGAAGTGATCACTTTTTGTGGGAAGGCCCAAAAAGGAAATTTGATCCCTTTTTAAGGGACGGAGGGAGTAATAAAGAAGAGAGGGATAGAGAAAAGAATAAAAAAAGAGTGAGTCCTAATGTAACAGAGATCAAGTACTTTTGATAGAATCTGGTGCTAGTGGTCACTAGGGGTATAATCGGAGAAGTGTAAGATATTCTTTATTAGAATGTAAAGTTGATCACTTACTTTGGGACACCCCAAAAAGGAAAGTGATCCTTATATTTGGACGGAGCAAGTACTTTTCTGCTTTCTAGCAGAACATCTTAGACCTAACATGACCTTCCTAGAGCCTTCAAAAGTTCTATCAAACGCTAACTATTTTTGCAGTACCCCTAAACAGTTTATTTGTCAAATGATAATTATCATTTTCCCTTCCTTCAATTTTAGAGTCTTTAATATTTACATTTCTAGTGACCGTAGTCAGAGTATATACTAACTGCAATGTTTGTGAATCTGATTGTCCTCAAACCAACACCATTGGACAATCTTGGTCTACAATTTAGAAATCCCTAAGCCACTTGTCAACTCGCATTAATTGAACTTGTATAAAGGGAGAAAAGCCTTGATCACAGTTGAACCTCATAAATTGACAACCAAATTAATCTCAAACTGATTAACTGTTTTCCTCCAACTCAAGGAGCTAGTATTTCAAGATATGTCAGGAAGAAAAAAATTAGTACTAGAAGACGAATACCAAGGGAAAAGAAAACGTACCTGGATCAAAAGCATAACGATTGCAAAGAGTACCTTCGCCACCTCTGTCAAAAAGTTCACACTGATGGGGCTAAACTTGAATTTCCCATCCACCTTGGACATAAAAACCAATATAGGCTGAAAAACAAAACAGAAATTTACAGCATTGTTATTGTTGTATGCCAAAGAAATGTGAGATACGTTATTTGAAGTAACTCGCTTAAGGATGCTGCCAACCCACACTATAATATTTAAGGTCTAGTCGGCACCAAGACTTTCCGCTTAAATAAATAATAAGAAGGTGACCACGCACTTCAAACGACAATAATAGCACACCCTTTTCATTTATCTCCCCTCCATCCAAACAGTTAGGAGAAAAAAGGCACATCATGAGAGAGGCTGTCTTTCAATTCACTTTACAATTATTAAGAGTCTGATTTGGTTCTATGTCCTTGAGTTTGAATGACTGGTTACTTCTGGTTTTAAATATATTATCAGCTTTAGATAGAACTAATAAACTCTAAAGTGAGCTACCATCCATCAGTGAGATATTGTAACACAGCTACAAATAGAAGTATAAGGAGTTGTATTGATAACCAAAGAACAAAAGTTAACATAGGAGAAGATATATACGTTCACCTTGGCTTTCAAATGCGCAAAAAATATAGGCCAGCAGAAAAGTTGTATCTAGTTTTCAAATAGAGTCTTAACCCAAGTGTACCAAAAATGTGCCTACAACAGGTTGCACCTGAGGCATAGAGTTATTGTGCTTCAAGTTACTGATGTTTTAACTGGGATGCTTAGTAATTCCCATATGACGTTCTCATTTATCTTCAAATTAGTTATCACACTTTATCACAAGATAAAGCCAGAATCTGAAAGTTCATTAAAAAAATATCTGGTATTTCAACTTTTTCCTTAACATGAAACAGGAAACATGCAGATAAAATTTTCATCAAGTAATGATTAATTTTGTCAACATACACTTTGGTTTTCAAAACTTTTGGTAAATGATAGTATCAGCTTTTGGGATATCTTAGGTGTATTGGTGCTCAATTTGCCTTCTTCCCAATAAAATTCTCAATGAAATCGAAGCTAAATTGAGGGCTTTTATCTGGCGTGGTCTGAACACTAACTGCACCAAAGTCAAGTTGGCCTGGAGTGACCTATGCCTCCCTAAACAGGAAGGAGGCCTGGGTTTAGGAAGAGCTAAGGATTGGAAGAAAGCTGCCATAGCCAGGCCGGCCCAGGCGTAAGAAGGATTGACCTGTGGATCAGAGTGTGTCACAGTTATACGTTAAAATGTAGAGATACCAGGTACTTTCAGCTCCTAAGGAACTCTCCTGGACCTGGTCTAAGCTGATAAAGCTTAGGTCCAAAATTCAAGACTTTCTCTCTCATAAAATTGGCAATGGTAGAGATACTTTGTCATGTATAGATAGTTGGATGCTTGCGGTTCTCTTACGAAGCTCTATGGCTCAAAACTCGTGTATGATGCTGTCAGTTCCCCTGATGCTAAAGTTTGTGATCTTTTGCACAATGTTAGTTGGTCTCTCCCTACTCACCGATCACAGGCTCGTAGAAATTGGCATAATGTGCTACTTCAGATTCCTTTTCCCAGTACTGAGGTTGCTGATCAAAAAAATATGGAAACTTAATTCTAATTGGATGTTCTCTATCAGTCTGCCTGGAATGCCATTGGAGTTCACAGCCAGGTGGTTTGGTTTATTGGACACGTATTAAGTGTGCTGTTATACTGTGGATATTGTGCAGGAAGTCTTTGAGGACTAAGGAGAAGTTGAAGTCCTGGAATATTGTGGTAGATGATATTTTCCCTCTGCGTATGCAAGCCCAAAAAAAAAAACAGACCACCTTTTTTTTGACATGCACTGATATATGGTCTAGTGTCAATCATAAGCAGTATTTGTTACCTGCAAGCCAACTAGCATGCAATCACCAACAACCAAGAGGACATTGAGCGCCCGCTGCTTTGACGAGACCTTGCTCCTGTGCCGATCATAAGCCCTCGATACAGCCTTTGTGGACGGGGACACCAACTTGGAATGACAGACGCTGCACTCTATCATCCCGTTCTTCATCCAATTCGCTCGGACCCAAACCTCTCAATCCATACACGTGCAAATCTACGAGAAAAAATCAGCGTCAGACAAACCACACTAACAGCCCTGACTGAAAATCACTCTTTTGTCATTTCACTAAATTCCTTTTCTATGCCGCGTTTGTTTGCAAAGCAAGAACAACTAATCCGACAAAACCGACAATTCAGCTAAGATATTCACTACCTTAATGCAGAAATCACGCGTGCATTCAAAAGCACTGACCTCAACGACGTGATCCCGGTCGCCGGAGATTGGTTTTCCGGTCAGATCTGGATTCTCCGGCGAGTAAAACCCAACGGCCGGTAGAGTTTGAAAAGGCCACGCAAATTGAGTCCCTTTTCAGATGCGAGGAATATGCAGAGAGAGAGAGAGAGAGAGTGGGGGAATGGATGCAAGGCGAGGGGTTTGTTTAAATGCCCAAATCAAACATGTCTCCTTCTTTCTCTATAATATTACTCACACCTCCATCTTGCTTTGAACTCACAACAATCTATCTATCAAATCAAACTAACACTTGCTCTTCTAGACGAAAGTGAATTACTAGCTTACCATAGCTCCAATCCAACTTCACCCGTTAGAAAGCTGCATTAGCGACCATCTATTAGCGACAATTGTTTGATCTTCCGTGATCGAAATCAGGTTAAATAGGGATCGGTGCTTATAACTTTTACTTACATATCGGTCGATGGGATCACCGATGGTGATTTTAACCTAGCCGGTGGATGTATGTTTTCTTTTTCTTATTTATTGCTTATTATAGGTTATTAATGTCTATCTCTGTTTTAAGATTAATCGTAACGCTCTCTCAAAATTTATTGCACTTAATGACAAGCTAGAAAATAGCTAGATCTATGCATTATCTTTCTGCATTTACTTAGGTACGTTTAATGGCATCAGAAGCTAGTTTTGAGTCGAAATCCGGTATGATTGCTTTAGAGATTATTTTTGGTTTACTATAAATTTAATATATACATTAAAGTATCACCATCCAAAACAAAAAAAAAGAAAAAGAAAATTCTTTTCTTTTTTATTTTTAACCAATCTAAAAGTAGAATCAGAACTTTATTCTTTTATATTTGGAAAAATTGCTTTAGAAATTATTTTTTGGTTTACTATAAATTTAATATATACACTAAAGTAACACCATCGAAAACAAAAAAAGAAAAAGAATTTTCTTTTCTTTTTATTTTTAACCAATCTAAAAGTATAATTAGAACTTTATTCTTTTATATTTGGAAAAATTGCAAAAAAACACCTTTGTGGTTTGGGCTAGTTGCAAAACGACCCATGTTGTTACAAAAGTTGCAAAGAGACAATTGAGGTTACAAATATGTTGCACCCGTCAAAAAAATCGTTTGTTTTAACCGCATTGGTAAACGCGTCTGGAGGGCAATATCACTGCTAAAAAATATTCCCTTGAAACTCGTTTTTGTCTCTTTGATAGATCTCTTTGGACCACTATAAGCTTTAAGACAAAAAAGACCAGTCGTGAGAGTTCCTTAGAGAAGAAATTGGTTCAAATCAACCTCCTTCAGCTTGAATTTAAAGTTCAAATTGACAAATTAAAGAAATTGAAGGCATGATACGGTGTTTTTCTTCCAAACTGATTGTTTTCTTATATTCTTCTTCTAGTTTTTTTCCCCACACTAAATGTTTGATGAAATGTCACATTGGCTAAGTCAATGTCTTCTTCAAGCATAACTAGACAACATGGGCATATGGTTTGTATAAGATATTCATGAAAGTTTTATTTTTGTGGTAAGAGAGCTAGGATAAAAGTTGTTGAAGATGAGAAGAACGCAAGATGTGGGAAGCTTTTTTTATGTATGTGACAAAGGAGAATGCAACTTCTGGGCTTGGTGTTAACCCTATAATGCAAGCCAAGATGAGAAGAAAGGAAGCATTGGGGGAAAATGTGTGGGTTTAGATGCTCAAATTTGTGGTTGTAGGTGCAACGAATTGGCTGCCAAACTTGAAGGAATTGAAGCTATTGTTACGTTTATGAAGTTGTTACTTCTTAGGGGATTTATGTGTGCCTTTCTTGTGTTGTTCAAATGAATAATTACAATGATGTTTATGTTTGGCTTTGTTATGAAGATGTATAATGCAAATGATGGTTAAGTTTATGCAATGGTTAGACTAATAGCAAAATTGTATAACAAAGTCAACTGAAATCACAAGCACACAATATTTCATCTTCTATACACAAAATATTCCAACATGTTGTATTTCAACACAAAGATTGTATTCCAAATATTCATATGTTATATACAAAATATTCCAAAACATAGATTTTATTTTAATTTACAAATACTATATACAAAATATTCCATCTGCATAACTATGTTCGAAGAGTGTGTTGGCCCCTTATGGAGTCAACCAAAACTGGTTGATCCAACTCTTTCCTTACATTCTAACAGGGGGCCCCTCTCGATGGTTCCTCACCCTGGATTACGAACGTAAGTAAGAGCCGAGGGAGTCGGTATCTGCATTCGTAATGAGATGGAGAAACAAGGCTGGACAAATGGTAAACCACCCCATGGAAGTAAAGCAAGTCAACATAGTGAGGAACAAATTTACAGCCGGTATACCACAAGTATATCTTCGGACATTACCACACATCATTCAAGTCTTTGTCGGGCTCTCAAGTGCAAACTGATGATTCCATCAACAAAGGGAAAATTTCTCGAGAGGCAAAGCCCAAAAGTTATCGAGCCAGTATAAGAAATTCTAATGCCCAGCCTAAGCCCGCCAGTATAAATAACGTCAACAATGTCCGAGCATAGAAAGTTATATCATGGGAAGCCAGTACTGAACCTAGGCAGAAGTTTATTCCATTAATTGCTGCATTACTAGAGGTGTTCGAGCAATTGATGTTGAAAGGTATGATCTCAAAATTATCCCCACCTCCATACCGCCAGTGATACCTGTAGGGTATGTTGTCTAGGAATTTTATGCATACCACCAACGAAAAAGCCATCCCAGGGAGAGATGTATCACCCTCTGACATGCTATTCAAGACCTTATCGATAAGTGTGAAGTCTCCCCTCCTGCCAAGCCCAGCGTAAGAAAGGAAACCCACCGTGCTAGCACATATGGTTAATATTGTTGATAATGTTCTCCGAGTGCTAGATCCTTCGACACTCATAACACCAGCCGATCAGTATGTGAATGTTTCGTTTGTTTCTGTTTATGATCCATTACAAGGATTTTATGATGTAATCTCTTGGAAAGAGTTGATAGAAGGTGAAGCCTTTTCTGTGGAAGATGAAGACTACGACAAGGCTACAGGTTTGTATTCAGGCCCAATTTTGTCATGTCACATTTGACAAGGTCTGATATGTAATATCCTGAAAATGCCTTAATTTAATCTAACCGTGAATTATATTAATTGAGGGCATTATTTGTTTTTATCAATAGCATTTATTTTATTGATAATTGAGTATTATCATTTAAATGAGGGGCTAGTTTGGTTGTTGGGGCCAAAATACAATTTTATGAAAGTTGTGGGGTTTAAGTGCATATATGGAAAGTTAAGGGAGTAAAAGTATAATTTTGCAAATTAATGGATGTACGGCATCAGGAGGTGTCGTGAGGGGGAGGGGAAAATAGTGAGACACCTCCTACTTAAGAGGAGGTGACTCATTAAAATAAAAATAAAATAAAATATGGGGTTATGTGGGATTAAAATGAAAGGGGAAAAGGGAAGAAAAGAAAAGAAAGAGAACCCAGTTCGGCCAAGGAGAAAAGCAAGGAAGAAAGGAAGAAGAAATCAAACCCTAATAAGGGTAATTCCTCACTCTCAATTAAATTTTTAGGGTTCAATTAGTTAGGTTTTGGTGTGTGTTCATGGTGCGTGCAGCATGTAACCAGCTGTGTGCATGTGTGTTTGTGTGCAATTTGTCTAAACACAGGTGTGTAGAGGTGGTTGATAAGGAAGTAAAGGTGTAGGGGAAAAGGGCAAGGTGGTGTTGTGTGTTTGTGGGTTGTACGTGATGTTGTGTGTAATATGTGTTGTGTTTGCATGGGGAAGCACATTGCTGCTAAGTAGTGTTGTTGTTGATGTGTGTGTGTGTACGCGCGCGCGCGCATGTGTGTGTTTTGTAGGTGCAAAGGTATGTGGGGGTAGGTTGTGAGGAAGAAAAGATGTAAAGGGAAGGGGTGGGATGCTGTTGTGTGTGTTTGTGACTGCGTGGTGTGTTGTGGGTGCGTGAAAGTGGTTAAGGGGAAGGGGGGAAATAATAGTAGTCCTGCTGCTGTGTTGTGAGATTGTGTGTGTTTATGTTTGAATTTGTGGAAGTGGTGCGTGTTAAGGTGGTGTATACATGTGTGTGTATTTAGGTGGTAATGGGTGTTGTATTGGATTATGAGGTGAAATGAAGGAATAATGTAGGCGTGGATACTCGGTAGTCAGAGAAGAAGAGAGAGAGAGAGAGTGTGTGTGTGTGTGTGTGTTAAGGTGAAAAAAACTGTGTTTAATCTGTATAACTGTGTTTAATCTGTATAACTGTGAACGGTAACCGCAATGGTCGCTAAAGGGGGCTAGGGTTTTAGGCAGTCCAATGCACAATTTTTTTTAAATCGTTTGAGGTAGAATATTATAAAGTGCAAAAAATAAACCCTAGTTATTTTTAAGAAATCTATATTGTGGGAAAAGTTCAGAATTTTCCAAGGTCGGGAAGGGGTTAACTGACGTTGTCGGTGTAAAATTTTATGGTGAATTTAAAAATACCAAATCAGCACAGTTTTGCATGAAATTTTTTAGAGGAACTCAAAATGGTGACATGCTTCAATGTCTGAAATTTCGGGGCATTTCTCTGTTTTCTACTCAATTTCGTAGGTCTACAGTAAAGGCCCTAAAACCACTTCTTCTTGCTGTCAAAACACACCCCACATGCTGAAAATAAGCCACCAACAAATGGTACCAGAGCTGTGTTGATTGAGAACGTCTGGGATTGAAAGAAAGTGCAGGAGTGGAGGATATCATGGCCAACATTGATTCTCATGGTAATTTTACCTCAGATGGGAAGTATGTTTTGGTTTGTTTTGATGAAGACAACTTTTTCAGGTTTTGGTAAAAATGGTTTAGAACATCTAAAAAGTTGTTTGAATCAGTAATAGAAGTTTGATGAAAATGACACAAGGGGTATTTTTGTAATTCAAAGGAATGTTACAGATAAATTTTCCAGAAACATGAAATTAAAGTTCAAAAGAAGATGGGAACTCAAGAAATGAGTTAAGGTGATAAGAAGGGAGAGCTTGTTATTCCAAGGAGATGATAAGGTGAGAGTTAAGGATATTCCAGCAGACGGAATGAAACATGAAAATGGGAAGAGGATTAAATAGAAGTGTTGAGAAGATTTTGAATAGTTTCTAATGATCAATTGTAGCTTATTAAGTGATAAAGACTCTTGAGTTAGAGGTTCAAGTTGTGATGGCTAAAATCCTATGAGTAAAGAAAAGACACACTAAAAAGCTAAGAAGTGCTCTGAAAGCTCCATGTTGGCAGAAGACAAAAAGCTGTTGCAGAACTTTGACAACTAGTCAATGTGGAAGATATGGAAGAAAGAAATAGAGGAAGAGAGGGCAACTTAAGGTAGAATAATTTCTGAGAATATGCCTCCTTGTGAAGTTTGTAAGGGTGAGTCATGTTGAAGTATATATGTTGGTTCAAGGGACACCTCAATGTTAGTGAAGATGTTTGGCCATGTGTTGTTGTAGAGTGACAACTATCAACAAGCAAGTCACAGAAGAGAAATAGAGTGAAGCAAGCTTATTCTATGCATGTCAAAGTGCAACAGAGAAAAATGATGAGATGTGGTTCTTAGACAGTGGTTGTAGAAACCATATGGCAAGAGAAAAAAGCATTTTTCTTCAACATGGACAACACCGTCAACACCAAAGTGAAGCTTGGGAATGGTTCTATAGTTCAAGCACAAGGCAAAGGCCTGTTGATGATGCTTATGTGGAATTTCTATTGTTATGTTGAACACTGAGTGATTTTGTGACCCGATAATTCTTGCTTGAGTTTTGTTGTTAGGACGTAAGGTGAAATAATTTCTCTTAGTCCGCCCCATTGATGAAGCCCTATTGTTCAGTTGTAACACAGTTAGGGACAAACATTTGTTATGAGTTCTCTTCTTGATGGTAGTGCCTCTTTTAAATTACTTGAGACTGAGACGAACACCCAATGGGGGCATCAATGAGTTGAATGCCAGTGAAAATGAAGTAACTGGTGGCTTGTGAAAGTAAAGTAAATGGTGGTCAGTGAAAAATAAAGTAACTGACAAAAATGATGAAGCACGCTAGAGTCTGTCGCGTCGAGTCAAGTTAAGTCTGCATTTGCAATTGATTTTAATTGATGTTGCTGATTTTTACTATGTATGTTTTCTATGATAATCAATTGCTTTATTTCTTTCCCTTGCATTATACATGGATAGTCATTGAGTCTGTCCTATTCGGGTTCAAGTTGAAATGATGATGTTCTTTTGGGCCTTAAAGCCGCTCAGTCTAACAAAAAAAAAGATCGTTTGACAATTCATGTTGATGCTGAAATTTATTGTAAACTCTTGATTCAACTTTATCGTTGAGATGATCATTGTTCCTCCGAGACTCTCGAATCACTTGTACACGATACTCCTCGTGTTGTCTTTACTGGACGATTTGCGCTCATTTCTTATGTTGTGTTGTTGCAAGTTATAATGATTGACCAATTTAGGAAGGGAAACGAGACAAGCTAGGACAAGCTAGAAAAGCTGAGTGAGGTGATAAGTTGAGCGAAGTGAGACAAGCTTGAAGTGATAAGGTAAAGATTGAGCAACGGGATACGTCGAGAGCTACACGACTACAATAGTGTATTATATTGTAAATGTTTATGTTGTTTAAGGACTTGAAAGTCTTCCGCTATAGTATGATGCATGTTTATAAGAAAATTTTGTAAGGACGCAATTTGGAGCATCTATTAATGATGTATGAAGGTGTAGTTGCTATGTATTCTGCACAAGGTTATGATGTGATTATGATAGGCAACTCAGCTCCGGTGATGTCACCAGGGTTGAGGGTGTGGATGTTGGTATCAGAGGTTAGGCATATGATCTTGTGGACTTTAGAAGTGCCTAGTGGAACCCTAAGTTGTCGATGAGAGGAATAGAAGAAGCATTTCAATGACTGAGCTGAACTACTGTGATAGTTGGGATACGTGGGCCGGGCTTGCCGCCTAAGGCATATATTATGATTTCAGCATTCCTTTTATTGCTGCAGGAACTGGAATGAAAACTGGTTGATTTAGATTTGGATGGGTGGTTTGATGATGATAAGGTTGTTGTGTGGGATCCCACAAAGGACCCTGATGAGGTTCTAGATAAGATAGAATTAAAGTTGAAAGAATCAGATGAAGGTCCGGTAGGATCTAAATTAGAAGGACCTATTAGACAGATAGATGAGATTGAGCACTTTTATTGTGTAAACCTAGAATGGGAAAATGAGGAGCCATGGGTGAGAATAAGTAGAATTTTGATAAACTTTTGGAAGAAAAAGTACTTCGAAGTGGTGGAAAA